>CM039509.1:29812612-30282808 GCA_022432975.1 Begonia masoniana
CTGTTTTTTTTACACAATTTTGACTGTCCAACTTCAAACGGTCATAACTTCCTCGTTTTTTCAACGGATTTTCGACGCTCCACCCCAATTCGGAAACCTCTACACGTCTACTATCCATTGAAATACTCAAATTAACCAAACAATTCACTTAGCCAACCCGAAAATGCCAAAGACAGAATCGGCCCACTTAAGTTAAAAACTGGTTTTTCCCAAACTCCATTCCAATTCTCAATCTAACTCCATAAATCACCTAAAAAAATCCATCCAACAATTAAGTGATCAAAATAGGAAAGAAAACCATCATTGAAACTCAATTTTCTGACTCCATGAGTTAGGGTTTTCAAGCTCTCACCAAAATCACTTAAAACTCACTAAAAACTTCAACAAACTTCACCTAAAGTGCATAAAACCAAAACCCACTTATTTTTACCTTCAATCACCTTGAGAAATTGAAGCAAAGAAGAGATGAAGGGGCGGCTATGGAGGATGAAGGAAGAGAATCAATGAAGATGAAGAATAAAATGGAAAATCACCTCTTAACCTAACTATTTTCCACTTTTTCTTTTCCTCCACTATTCTTTTAAAAATTGTAAAACCACCCTCACTTTTCTTCTCCCAATTTCTCCAACGTGATTTACCTTTAATTTCCCCGCTTTTTATTCATTTATTTCCTTTACAAAAATTTCCTATTGGTTGTTAAGTCCTTTGACTTTTCAACTCTCTTTATATTGAATTGTCAAACCCTTTTTGTTTTCTCTTCTCATCTATTACACTTCTTTTTAAAATTGTAAAACCACCCTCACTTTTCTTTTCCCAATTTCTCCAATGGGATTGACCTTTAATTTCCCCCCTTTTTATTTATTTATTTCCTTTACAAAAATTTCCTATTGGTTGTTAAGTCCTTTGACTTTTCAACTCTCTTTATGTTGAATTGTCAAACCCTTTCTATTTTCTCTTCTCATCCATTACACTTCAATGCATAACATCAAACTTGTATAATTTAAATCTTATACTTAGCATAATCTAGGCTACGCACGTAACAGGAAATTTCCGGGTGTTATACTCACTCTTCATTAAATTCAGCAATCTTCTCACTTACCTCTTCCTAAGTCTGTTAAAAAATCTAGAATGCAAACCTAGCCATTTTTTCTACCTGACATCATACAACGTCTATTTTATCACCTCAGATCTAATAATACTCAAGTTCGATTTTGCATTCCATGCTTATGCTTATCATCTATTACTTAAGCTATTTTCCACGCAATCTTACCACAGTCTAGAGTATCTTCTAATGAATGTCACTCATAACTTCAAACTTCGACTCTATACTATCACAAATTTATTGGCTTTCCTAACTCTACGTAAATCCTTAAACTTCCATCCTCAATCACTTACCTAGTTTGTTACGATGGAGCAAACTCTTTCATTTTATTAATTTAAATCCTTTAGCCAAAGTTCTCATCTTAACCAACAGCCCTAACCCTCTTTTCAGTTGTTACTTCTACACTTATGAAAATCCTAACGTATCTCGCCAAAACTAATATTTAGCTACTCTTACTTTTATAATACTCAAGTTAACTCCTCCCCAAGCTATTCACAAAATCACTGGTTTCGACTTGTTACATACGAGTCAAACCTTCGAAACTTTCTAACTTAACCTTATCCCTACACACTCGAACAGTTTCACTAAGTCCTTTCCTAGGACGGTACCCAACTCTCTAAGGATCAATCATTTTAACTCAACTTATTCTTACCTTTCGGCTTGGTCATGTAGCTGGTCCTTTCTTTTCTTTGCTACGAGGTACTCTATGGCTATATAATCAGGTTGGTTGTACTTAAAACATCTAGCAACTTTTGGCTTCGGTCAATCTCTAGAAATATGGCCAGCTTCGAAACAGTTATAACACTTACCTGCATACTGCCCACATTTCCCCGGATGAACCTTCAAGCATTTAGGACACTACGGATACCCTCTCTTCTATAATTGTTGTTTTTTCTTTCCTCCTCTCTTATCATCCAAATTTTCTCCCAGCCTTTTAGTTCCTTGAGGCTGTGAAGAAGATCCAACACTGTCCATCTAAGTTGTAATTCTCGTGAATATTTGACCCAGAACTTCTGCCGGTTTAATCAATTTACCAGCAGCTTCCTCCACCTCTAAGGCTTTCGCCATCACTCGAGTAAATGGTATTTGTAACACCCGAAAATTTCCTATTACGTGCGTAACCTAGGGTATGCAAAGTATGTGAATTAAGGTTTAGAAACAATGCAAAATAAATAAAAGGGTTGACAAGTCAAAAGAACAAAGGAGGAGATTTGCACATTTCATGGATTGAAAAGTCAAAATATACATGAACCAATAAGAGACAAGTATAGAGTCAAAAGGTGGTGAGAGGGAGAGTCAGATCACATTGGACTCCATGGAAAACAAAATGGAAGAAAAGTGGTTTGACCATTCAAACCAAAGGGTTTGAAAAGTCAAATGTTGTGCAAATCAACCAATAGGAATTTTACATGAAATAATTGAATGGAAAAACTGGGAATGAAAAAGAAATCACGTTGGAAGACATAAGGGAAAGTAAAGTGGGGTGAGTTTGTAATTTTAAAAGGTTTGGAGGAGAAAATTTAAAAGAAAGAAAAGGGGAGGATTTAATGGCTTGAATTTCCTTTCTTTTCTCCCACCTTCTTCCTCACGGTTTTTCTCCCAAGCCCTCATCCTCCATAGCCGACTTCTCCTCTCCCCATTCTTCCATTTTCAAGGTGTTTTCAAGGTTAGTTTTAGTGGATTTTTAGTTGTATACCATTAGATGTTAGTTTGTGTTGTTTTTGTGGTAGTTTAGTGAGGTTTGGTTAGGGTTTGGAAAACCCTAACCATGGAATCCAAAAATTGGGTTTAAATGTTGGATTTTCTTTCCTATTTGGATCATTTAAGTGTTGAATGGATGATTTACGTTGTTTGGGTGATTAAATTAAGGATTTGATGGAAGTTACACAAAAACCGGTTTAAGAACACTATAGGGCCGATTCTGTCTTTGGTATTTTCGGGCTGGCCAAAGTGTTTGTTTGATTAATTTAAGCATTTCAATGGATAGTAGACGTGTAGAGGTTTCCAATTTGGGGTGGCACGTCGAAATCCGTTGAAAAACGAGGGAAATATGATCGTTTGAAGTTTGACGGTCAAATTGGGTACAAAATCGGGTTTTGTGGTTTTAGGTTGAATTGAGGTGTAGTTTTGGTTAGTTTAGGTTTAGAAATTTCTTAGAGTTTATTGGTGACTTATCAATTTAAGTTTTCATCATTTTAGGTTGTTGAGCGGATAATTGATCGCTAGAAGTGAGCAACTACAAATCCGAGCGAACAGGTAAGTAGAGGACGTTTGTTTTGCCTTAGGGCCTACACCACGGAACGGTAGGATTTATTGTTTGATAGTTGTGTTGTTTATATTGAGTTGTGTGAGAATGAATTGCTTATTGTTGTTGTTGTTGTTTGGTATTGTTTGTTCGTTGTTGTTTGGTTGTTGTGGTTATTTTATGTTGTGCATTGAGTGAGCATGAGTTGTGAGCACGGGTTTGATGATGAGTGAGCATGAGTTGTGAGCACGGGTTTGATGATGAGTGAGCATGAGTTGTGAGCACAGGTTTGATGATGAGTGAGCATGAGTTGTGAGCACGGGTTTGAGGATGAATGAGCATGAGTTGTGAGCACGGGTTTGATGATGAGTGAGCATGAGTTGTGAGCACGGGTTTGATGATGAATGAGCATGAGTTGTGAGCACGGGTTTGATGATGAGTGAGCATGAGTTGTGAGCACGGGTTTGATGATGAGTGAGCATGAGTTGTGAGCACGGGTTTGATGATGAGTGAGCATGAGTTGTGAGCACGGGTTTGATGATGAGTGAGCATGAGTTGTGAGCACGGGTTTGATGATGAGTGAGCATGAGTTGTGAGCACGGGTTTGATGATGAGTGAGCATGAGTTGTGAGCACGGGTTTGATGATGAGTGAGCATGAGTTGTGAGCACGGGTTTGATGATGAGTGAGCATGAGTTGTGAGCACGGGTTTGATGATGAGTGAGCATGAGTTGTGAGCACGGGTTTGATGATGAGTGAGCATGAGTTGTGAGCACGGGTTTGATGATGAGTGAGCATGAGTTGTGAGCACGGGTTTGATGATGAGTGAGCATGAGTTGTGAGCACGGGTTTGATGATGAGTGAGCATGAGTTGTGAGCACGGGTTTGATGATGAATGAGCATGAGTTGTGAGCACGGGTTTGATGATGAGTGAGCATGAGTTGTGAGCACGGGTTTGATGATGAGTGAGCATGAGTTGTGAGCACGGGTTTGATGATGAGTGAGCATGAGTTGTGAGCACGGGTTTGATGATGAATGAGCATGAGTTGTGAGCACGGGTTTGATGATGAATGAGCATGAGTTGTGAGCACGGGTTTGATGATGAGTGAGCATGAGTTGTGAGCACGGGTTTGATGATGAGTGAGCATGAGTTGTGAGCACGGGTTTGATGATGAGTGAGCATGAGTTGTGAGCACGGGTTTGATGATGAGTGAGCATGAGTTGTGAGCACGGGTTTGATGATGAGTGAGCATGAGTTGTGAGCACGGGTTTGATGATGAGTGAGCATGAGTTGTGAGCACGGGTTTGATGATGAGTGAGCATGAGTTGTGAGCACGGGTTTGATGATGAGTGAGCATGAGTTGTGAGCACGGGTTTGATGATGAGTGAGCATGAGTTGTGAGCACGGGTTTGATGATGAATGAGCATGAGTTGTGAGCACGGGTTTGATGATGAGTGAGCATGAGTTGTGAGCACGGGTTTGATGATGAGTGAGCATGAGTTGTGAGCACGGGTTTGATGATGAGTGAGCATGAGTTGTGAGCACGGTTTGATGATGAGTGAGCATGAGTTGTGAGCACGGGTTTGATGATGAGTGAGCATGAGTTGTGAGCACGGGTTTGATGATGAGTGAGCATGAGTTGTGAGCACGGGTTTGATGATGAGTGAGCATGAGTTTCGATCTTGTTCTCGGAGTGTGGTTTGTATGGGAGGTTTTCTGTTACTTTGTTGATTATGTTTTGGTTAGTTTTGAGTAGTATGGTGAGGTGTATATATTGGTATATATGTGCTTGGTTATGGGTGAGATCTGAGATTTGTGGTTAGTTTGGGTTAGAAAATGATGGTTGTTTGGTTTGTTTTAGAATTTGATATTGTTGATCGGTTTTGTGAGATTTTGGTTTGTAGTGAGATTGTGAGATTTTGTGGTTGGTTTTGTGAGAGTTGTTTTGTGTAAATACTTGTGGATTTGTTCTGGTGGGAATTGGGTTGGATTGTGGTTTTAAATGGTTTGTTTTTCAGGTTTTTGGATTATAAACTTTTAGCCGTTATATTTCGGTTTTTGATTAAAGTCAATAAAGTCAGGTTGTTTTGCTAATGTTTTCGATGACTATTTAAGTCGGTTTTTCTAAGATTTTTACGAGACACAGAGTTTTGAGTGTCGGGATAGAGTGGTAAAAATACATTTTAAACGCGGGATAGCTTAGCAAAGTAACGCACCGAGCCGGGACGGGTTCGGGGGCGTTACAGTATTCCTTCAATTCCGAATGTCTTCACCAACATCTCAATCTCCGGCTTCAAGCCCTACACAAATTGAAATATTTTGTCTTCTTCCTGACTAACTAGGTGACTGGCAAATCGGGACAATGATTCAAACTGTTGAATATACTCTACTACTGATCCTGTTTGCTTTAATGCCATAAATTTCAATCTCTTTGGAGCTTGGACTGTCCGGTTATAATATTTGTCGAAGAATAAATCTTTAAACTCCTCCCAAGCCATGCCCTGAACACCAGTTGTAGCCTTTACTGTTTCCCACCAGCTTTGGGCACTGTTAGATAGATGGAAAGTAGCACACCTCACTTTATTTTCCTCCTCCACCTCAACAACATTAAACATATTCTCAATGGTGCATATCCAACTCTCAGCAGTTGTCAGATCAGTCAAACGACCTTCAAATGCTGGAGGCTTCAATCTCCGAAATCTCTCTCCACTAGAACTTATTCCTTGATTTATCATAACTCCAAACATTTCAGCTCCCCTCCCGACCATCTCAGCAAGCTGCCTTACTGACTCTTCCAGCTAATTTCTAGGTGTTCTGGTTCATTTCTAGGTCGTCCGGGTCGTCTTGGGTTCTTCGGCATTTTAGTTCTAATCCTGTACAAGGTTAAAACAATCTAATCTTAGTTATAAACTAACTAAAATGAAATAAATACTTACAGTCGGTGAAGCACGTTGCATGACGGCCGGTATTGTCGGGTAATCCTTTGAACGTCTCGACCACTTTTGCTCTGATACCATCTTGTAACGCCCCCGAACCCGCCCTGGATCGGTGCGCTACTTTTCTAACTCAAACTGCGTTTAAAACGACGTTTAAAATAATTTTCGATAAAATTTTGACTTGGTTTTTGGGTTTTTCGAACCTTCCAAAATGGTTGGAAAACGTGCATAAAATACGTGCAAAACGTGTCGGAAAAGATCGGGTAAAAAATATTTGAAACGGGAAAATTAAAAAAAAAAACAATATGACACTATTCACTCAGCTGATCGATCGCCGTATTTTGCCGATCGATCAGCAGTGTCTGTAATACCCGGATTTTTAGGATTTTGTAAATAAACAATACAATGACATTTTTGTGAATATGTCAAATCTAGTCAGTTTTTCAAAAAAAAAAAAAAAAGCGTTATTACGATCCTAATAATTAATAAGGATTTTAAGAAAATTTCAGGAATTTTAGGAGTTTAATGCTAATTTTACGAGAATTACGTTTATCGTAATATAAATGATACTTTGGTAAAAATGGTAAATGAGGTCCGATTTACGAAGGGACAGTTTTAAAAGAACCCTGTAAATGAGTTGGAGTTATTGGTAAATTAAGGAAATTTGGAGAAGCCGAATCGTTAGCTAATTAACGAAACAAAGGACGAAATAAATAGAAAATCAAAGGAAGGGCAAAATGGTAATTTACCAAAGTAAAATTATAAAAAAAAAGCAATTGCCTTTCTTCTTCTCCACGCGAATTCCCTCTATCTCCTGCGCATTCTCTCCCTCCTTGGCGATTCACGGCGATTCTCATTTCCGGCGACCGGTTCGTGCTCCGATCGTCTCTGTTCTTCGCGATTTCTTCTCCAAACTCAACCCTAGGTACGATTCTAAGGTTTTAGTGGAGTTTATTTCAAGTTTTACGAAGTTTAAACGATTAGGGTTCGTTTAGGGTTTTGTGAAAAACGCGATTTAGGGTTAGAAATCAGTAGGGTTATAGTAGTTATGAACATAGTGGACATATTGAATGTTTTTGGACGAAGTTAAATCGATTTAGGACGAGTATTAGAGATTGACGAATTTTTGAGTTTTCAAAAAACTCGTTAATGGATGTTTCGTGGTATCGAGCACGAATTGGTTATAGAAACGCCTCAGTTAGTTGAGTTATAGCCCTAGGAGAAATTCCTTAACTAGTTTGAGCATTTAATTATTTAAGCTCGTTTTAACGAAAATTTGGTGAAATTTCCTTAGGTGAACAAAGCTCGTGGACTGAGCTTGGATTGCAACGTGCACGAGATAAGTTCTCGTGATCTTCTCTGGCCGATTGGCCTACACAGTACGTCGAGGTCGTCTCGAGGAATTTTGGTGACGCCTTTGGTTTAAATTGTATTGGTTGGGTAGTTAGATAGGATATGCTTTTAATAGCTTTTATTGTCTTAATGGTACGTATGTTGTTTGTTTAAATTATGTCATTAACTGTTCATGCATCACGGTTTTAAGTTACGCATAGAAAATGAATTTCTGCACAATGTTTTAAAGAAAATGGCGATGCTGTCTGGAGAGGGGCTATTGATCTATTGTGTAGGCACGAAGGGGTCTGTCACAATACCGCATCTAATATGTACTCATACAGTTATAGGTCATGCGAGATGAGGCTCAGGCACGGCTGTACGTGTTGTAAGCGTGTACCCCCCTCCTCTAAGTGGAAAGGGTAGTCTGACCGCTGGATGTGCCCTCTCCATTTAGGGGGATGAGATCTCGGTGACAACCAGAGTAAAGATAATGAAAACGTTGAATGGTTTTACGAACTCATATGCACAGCACGCATTGCATTTACGTAGAGCTTGCTGAGATTTTTATCTCATAGGAGTCTGTATGGTGTAGGTGACTTCGACATAGGTGAGGACGAGATCCCTCCACCTGAGGAGTGATGCAGTTGATGGATGATGGCTCGTGTCGGTGTGCTGGCGCAGTCGATGCGTAACCTGACCCGTGGGGAGTGTATGTACGTATTTTTGGGATATTTTGGGCTAACGATGGATTAGATAGGTTAATTGTATAGTTGAACATATTAGGGTGCTTGGATCTGACTAGTTGATAGGTTTATATTTGATATTTCGATGTTTTGGTAACCGGTTTTTATAAAACGTTTTGTATAAGGAAAATGATCGGTTTTTAAACATAACCACGCAGTTTGTTTTTATGAAATTAGGTTATGTTTTTAATTGAGTTTTGAGTTGATATTTTGGGTGATTGATGAAGTGAGAAATGGATGGATTATGGGCGAGTTTATGTTGAAATATGGGGTGTTAGGAGTATAGAGAAGCAGGGGGAAAAGAAAGAAAGAAGATAAAGGGAAGAAAAAGAAAAAGAAAAGGAAAGGGAGGCAGTGAGGGTGGCGATCGATCGCCAGGGAGGGCGATCGATCGCCCCTCGTTATCAGGTGATCGCCTGAGGAGGCGACACGATCGCCTCGGTTTGTCGCCGCTCTCTGGTTTTTCCAGAGAGCGTGGAGATCGATCGCCCCTCCTGTTTTGCAGCGGCGACCGATCGCCCATTTTAGGCGATCGATCGCCTCTCACATTTTGGGAAGAAAGTCCCATTTTTCCCTGCTCCCTGTTTTGTTTGGTTTTAATTATTTTAATTGATTGTTTTAAGATTTATTTAATTACTTTTAGGTTTTGTTTAAGTGGCTTTTACGAATGAATTTCAAACGGCTTTAACGATTTAAATTCCGATTAAAGTTGGAAATAAAGTTTAAAGTATATTGGTAATAAGGATAAAAAAAATATAGTACGGAAAATCGGGTACAGTGTTAGGGTCGCTATAGTGTCTCTGCCTCGAATTCCCAATATACAAAACACCAGCCGATCGATCGCACCTAGCGCCAATCGATCGGCAGTTCACTATGCCCTCTCCCATTTTAGCACTTCACTCATTTTCCACCTACACTTTCTTCACCAAAGTTTAAGTGTTTGTAGGGTGTTTTAGGAGGTTTTGGTGAGGGTTTGAAAACCCTAAAAGGAGGAGTCCGAAAATTTGGTTTTCTTTGGGGGTTTTCTTCCTCTTTTAGTTATTTAGTCCTTCAATAGGTTAGTTTAGGTTGTTGGATTGATTAGATTGTGATTTGGAATTGAAATGCACAAAATCGGTTTTTAGGCATAAAGTGAGCCGATTCTGTTTGCTGGATTTCGAGTTGGCTAGGGTATTTGTTTAATTGTTTTGAGTGTTTCAATGGATAGTAGACGTGTAGAGGTTTCTGAATTGGGGTGGCACGTCGAATTCCGTTGAAAAAAGAGACAGTTATGACCATTTGAAGTTTGACGGTCAAAATTGTACAAAAATCGGGTTTTTGGGTTTTAATATTGAAATGTGTTTAGGTGTTGGTTAGTTTTAGGTTTAAGAAGTTGTAGATTTTATTGATAATTTATCAAGCTAAGTTTCGTTATTTTAGGTCGTCGGACGAGTGATTTGACCGGTAGAAGTGTGCAAGCAGAAGCCGAGCGTTCAGGTAAGTATTGGGTGTTATCCTTTCGCCTTCGGGCCTACACCACAGAACGGTAGGGTTTATTTTTTACTACTCTCCTTCATATAGTGTTGTGTTATTGTTGTGTTTTGCATTGAGTTGTGGTGTGGTTCGGCCTTGCTGTTTTTGGCCTTGCTGTTGTGTTGTTGTTGTGTTTGTCATGTGTGTGTGAAAATATGGCCATATGGCACTTCGGTGCACGACAAATATGGCACTTCGGTGCACGACAAATATGGCACTTCGGTGCACGACAAATATGGCACTTCGGTGCACGACAAATATGGCACTTCGGTGCACGACAAATATGGCACTTCGGTGCACGACAAATATGGCACTTCGGTGCACGACAAATATGGCACTTCGGTGCACGACAAATATGGCACTTCGGTGCACGACAAATATGGCACTTCGGTGCACGACAAATATGGCACTTCGGTGCACGACAAATATGGCACTTCGGTGCACGACAAATATGGCACTTCGGTGCACGACAAATATGGCACTTCGGTGCACGACAAATATGGCACTTCGGTGCACGACAAATATGGCACTTCGGTGCACGACAAATATGGCACTTCGGTGCACGACAAATATGGCACTTCGGTGCACGACAAATATGGCACTTCGGTGCACGACAAATATGGCACTTCGGTGCACGACAAATATGGCACTTCGGTGCACGACAAATATGGCACTTCGGTGCACGACAAATATGGCACTTCGGTGCACGACAAATATGGCACTTCGGTGCACGACAAATATGGCACTTCGGTGCACGACAAATATGGCACTTCGGTGCACGACAAATATGGCACTTCGGTGCACGACAAATATGGCACTTCGGTGCACGACAAATATGGCACTTCGGTGCACGACAAATATGGCACTTCGGTGCACGACAAATATGGCACTTCGGTGCACGACAAATATGGCACTTCGGTGCACGACAAATATGGCACTTCGGTGCACGACAAATATGGCACTTCGGTGCACGACAAATATGGCACTTCGGTGCACGACAAATATGGCACTTCGGTGCACGACAAATATGGCACTTCGGTGCACGACAAATATGGCACTTCGGTGCACGACAAATATGGCACTTCGGTGCACGACAAATATGGCACTTCGGTGCACGACAAATATGGCACTTCGGTGCACGACAAATATGGCACTTCGGTGCACGACAAATATGGCACTTCGGTGCACGACAAATATGGCACTTCGGTGCACGACAAATATGGCACTTCGGTGCACGACAAATATGGCACTTCGGTGCACGACAAATATGGCACTTCGGTGCACGACAAATATGGCACTTCGGTGCACGACAAATATGGCACTTCGGTGCACGACAAATATGGCACTTCGGTGCACGACAAATATGGCACTTCGGTGCACGACAAATATGGCACTTCGGTGCACGACAAATATGGCACTTCGGTGCACGACAAATATGGCACTTCGGTGCACGACAAATATGGCGAGTATTGTGGACGTGACCTGCTGGTTGGTCGGTGTGTGTGTTTGTTGGTTATTGCTTGAGTATTGTGTGGGTTGTTGTTCGTTGTGAATGTTATATATTCGTTCTTCATTACTTGCTAAGCTTAAGCTTACGTGTGTGTGTGTGTGTGTGTGTGTGTGTGTGTGTGTGTGTGTGTGTGTGTGTGTGTGTGTGTGTGTGTGTGTGTGTGTGTGTGTGTGTGTGTGTGTGTGTGTGTGTGTGTGTGTGTGTGTGTGTGTGTGTGTGTGTGTGTGTGTGTGTGTGTGTGTGTGTGTGTGTGTGTGTGTGTGTGTGTGTGTGTGTGTGTGTGTGTGTGTGTGTGTGTGTGTGTGTGTGTGTGTGTGTGTGTGTGTGTGTGTGTGTGTGTGTGTGTGTGTGTGTGTGTGTGTGTGTGTGTGTGTGTGTGTGTGTGTGTGTGTGTGTGTGTGTGTGTGTGTGTGTGTGTGTGTGTGTGTGTGTGTGTGTGTGTGTGTGTGTGTGTGTGTGTGTGTGTGTGTGTGTGTGTGTGTGTGTGTGTGTGTGTGTGTGTGTGTGTGTGTGTGTGTGTGTGTGTGTGTGTGTGTGTGTGTGTGTGTGTGTGTGTGTGTGTGTGTGTGTGTGTGTGTGTGTGTGTGTGTGTGTGTGTGTGTGTGTGTGTGTGTGTGTGTGTGTGTGTGTGTGTGTGTGTGTGTGTGTGTGCACAAGATCAGGTGAGATAGATGATGAAGCCCGGGACTAGGTGGCAGTCAGGTGGCACATGGGACTTCGGGTGCAAGCAGTTGTCGGGGCGTCTCGACATGATCTTCGGTGTGCTGGATGGATGTCATTCAGTTTTTTTTTTAACTCTTTTGGGAAATGTTGTATTTAGTCATATTTACAGGTGATGTATCGCCTATATTGTGGATTTTTTCAGATGTTCGCATTTTAGGGTTCCTCTATTGTTATTTGGAGATTTCGTATGCTGGCTGCTGGTTAGTTAAGTAAGTATTTTCGGGATCTTGTTGGTTGGGATTTTTTCGGTTGCAGGTACCTAGCATTTTGGAGGCACCATTTTCAGGCGTTATTTTGCCGAAATTTTCGGGAAAGACGCCGTGGTGCTTAGCGGTTAGGATTAAGGGAAATTAACGAGTCTAGGCTTATAAATTATGTTTTAATGTTGAATTGGTTAGCAAAGTAGCTGTAACGCCCCGAGTTTTTTGAACCCAGTTTTTTACTCGTAAACTCGGATATTACAAAAAAAAAAACTTGGACCGAAATTTAAACTTCCTTCGAAATTCAAATTTCAACGTTTGATAAAACATGAAAACTTGCAGCGGAAATCTTTGAGCAAAATAGAGTTGAGCAAAACTATGTAACAGTGTTTGAATGATCACATAAAATATTAAGAAAATAATTCAACCGGAAGGGATGAAAGTTTAGGCGTGAAATACTTGAAATTTATGAAAGTCAAACACATCATCTGAAGAACGAAGTCAACCGGAAGGAACTGACGTAGAAAACAGAAGGCTTTTCCCTGATAACAAAACGACAAAGTTTCGACTACATCATCCGGTCACAAAACGACAAAGTTTCGGCTACATCATCCGGTCACAAAACGTCAAGATACATCCTACATCTACCAGTGACGTCAGCCGGATGATTTCCTCATCCGATCGACTTTACTCTATAACCACCGGTGACGTCAGCCGAATGATTTCCTCATCCGATCGACTTTACTCTATATACACCGGTGACGTCAGCCGGATGATTTCTTCATCCGATCGACTTTACTCTATAACCACCGGCTGCAAAACGACAAAAGTCATACTTATATCTTCCGATAGACGACAGAACAACAACTCAACTACTCCATGCTACGCAAACACAACTCTAATTACAAAAATGAAATTACTCACATTACTGAAATCATTCAAATACCATTCTAACAAATGCATTATGTGACGACCCCAACCCGATCAAGGCCGCCACGGACTTCCCGTGGCGTAATCATTTCCTAAGCCCTCGTATTTTCTCATAAACTTTTTCATTTTTACTTTAAACATTTCCCAAAACCCTTACACAAACTAACCATAACGTAACCTTAACTTTAAACTCTCGCAACCACGTAAATTTTTCTTTTTATCTCACTCATAACGTCTCGACTTCTAAACCATTAAATTGAAGTCTCGGATTGTTGAAATCCCTTAAAATCACTCATTCCTTGATCATCAAAACATGACACTAATATAACCTACAATTTCAGACAAATTCAAGAAAACGAACTGCATGGATCGCTCTAAAAATTGAGCTTATCCTTACCTGTTAAAAAAATAACCCAAGCAGTTCCAGTAAAATTCTAAAATAAAGACACCTAAACTCATCCAAAGATAATCCAATCAAATCCCCAATCAAACGTGAATATAAACATTTAAACCCCTAAACTTCCCTTAAAACAAATTCATTAATCAATTCATTCAAATTAACACTTAACTCCAAACCAATATCCACTATAAAACTATAAAATGCCAAACTTCAATATACAACCTAAAATCTTCCAAACAACTGGTAACCTTCTAACTCACATTCAATTACCACAAAACCGCTCGGAGCACAACCATAGACATCAGACCTTGCCAAAACACACCCCGTCGCCACAAGCACCATCCGTCGACCACCTATTCTTCGTCATCGAGTTCACACCTGCCACTTACATCATACAACATAAACAGTAAGCCTAATGCTTAGTAAGGGGATGCACTATATGAATTTAAAACATTTACTTAACATATGCAGTTTCTACAGTTTCATCGTATAAAATCATTTCGTTTCGTTTCATCGTTCATATTCATTTCGTTTTGTTTCATCATACATTTTCATTTCATTTCGTTTCATCATTCATATTCATTTCATTTCCCGTGAGAACACATATCATTCAGTCAAGCCCGCCGGCCCAACCACTGGGATCCGCGACGTTTCATGTAAAGCCCGCCGGCCCAACCACTGGGATCCGCGACGTTTCATGTAAAGCCCGCCGGCCCAACCACTGGGATCCGCGACGTTTCATGTAAAGCCCGCCGGCCCAACCACTGGGATCCGCGACGATTTAACCCACCTCCGGCCCAACCACTGGGATCCGCGGAGATCGGGTGGCCCACTCACGATCTTCCCTCAGACACTTTACATTTTCGTTTTACATCGTTGTCGTTTCTACGTTTAAATCATGAAATCATATGCTAAAAATTTTCGTATTTTTTTCTAAAACATGATGCATGAGAGATCTATATACGACATATCATCAAACACTTCACGACATATATAGACATATACTATTCTCAACAGACTTCTCAACAACTAACATTCTAAGCTACCCGACTCATTAATCCCCACAATCAGAAAATAATCATCAAAATAGTAAAGCCTAAAGTTGCCACGATGTAGGGCCTTAAGGGCCGGAAACCTAACATCCACTTACCTGGCGTCCGTAGTAAGCCGAGCACCGTCCAAAAGTCGTCTCCACCTAAAGCATTTCATAAATAAGGTACATTAAAATCAATTCTAATTAAACTAATTTCAAACTTAAACTAATCTCCTAATTTAGGAAATTCTTTCCTAAAATTTCCATTTTCTCATTCGGGCATAACTAAACTCTTATTTTCTTAAAAACATCTTAAACCACTATTTATAGCTTAATCTAATTAAAACCTAATCAAACGGCCACTAATTTGGGTTTGGTAAAAACCGACCTAAAACTTGGAACGTTCGCGTCGGTTATCGGAATCGAACGATTCCAGCGGCCACGTACTCCTCTAATAACCTATTTTAATCTGCCAAAAGGAATTTTAAAACAAATGACCGGAGCTAGGTCAATTTAGGCAAAACCCGAACTGCCCCTTTTTCCCAAAATTTCACTTTTCCAATTTTTCATCAAATTCCACCTATTTCCTCACCAATCGACCACATATACCCTCAATTAGAATAATCTAACCTAAAATCGAAGTTTCCAATCACAAACCCGAATTGCCCTAATCGGGCATTCACTGTTTTATGCTCAATTCGAGCACTCCACCGCCAATCGACAATAGCCGGCCCTAGGGTTGACAAACCCAAGCCGGAAGCAGCCTATTTTGGCCGGAGATCGGAGCTCAATCGAGCTCACAACTCACTGCCCTAAACTGAACCGAAAAAGAGAAAACCGAGCTCACCTGGTCGGTTCGTGCGCGGAGTCAGGCCGGAGACTTGCCGTCGCCGTCGTCTGGCCGGAAAGGTCGGAAATCGCCGGCGCTCGTCGTCGGAAATCGCCGCTCGTCGCCTCCCCTGCGCGCTCTCGGCCTTCGGCGTTCGGGTTCGACAAACAACAGAATTGTTTCTGTTGTTTGTTTCGTTTTTATGTTATTAATAATAATAATAATAATAATAATAATAATACTAATTCCTATTAAAACATTAATATATCGTTTCGCTCTTCCGTAAATCCCGTTAAATTTCGTTCTTAATTATGACCCGCGGCTTAATTTCACTGGAAGTGCCCGAATCTAAATTAATTAACCAATTAGGTTAACCAAAATTATTCACTTTTATTTTAAATTACTTAAATCAATTATTTTATTACTCTTTTACTTTCTCTCCAATTTTCCTTTTAAAAATTCCTGGGCGTTACACATTACTTAAAACAATCCAGCAAGTGCCATCGTCAAATCTCAGCAGAATACCATTATCAGAAAAATTCAAAACATTCTCAAAACATTGAAACAACTACTGTCATGAGGACTCGACCTATTCAAATCAAAACGTTGTCAACTTCACCTTTACTCCAACAGACATCAGTTAAACTGCCTCATCAAATACAAGGTCCGTGGCATGAGTGTGCTCCCCCAACCAGCCTATCCTTCAATGAACTCAGAAGGCTCACCTGCTGTAACTTCTCAACCTACATCACAAAAATCATCTATTAGCCTAATGCTAAGTAAGTAAAGCAGTAATGGAATGAAATACTAAAACATAAATTCCTAAACATGCAATTTCTACTTTCTAATCTCAGTTGCATTCACATACGTTCATAAGCTGATCTGATCCCTCGGTTCCCTTGGGAAGTGGATCAATTTTCCCAAGGTCATACATCCTTTACTCGATTAAGGGGCGGATTAGTTCCCTTAATAGCTGAACTGATCCCTCTGTTCCCTTGGGAGTGGGATCAAATCCCCCAATGTCATACATCCTCTACTCGATTAAGGGGCAGATTAGTTCCCTTAATAGTTTGTCTGTCACATACAGTTCATACTTCACTATTCTTACATGGAAATTCATTTTCGTAATCTTTCAAAAACATGATGCGTGACATACAAAATCATTCTCAATATGCATAACCCTACTGTTTTGTGATGTAGGCCCGAAGGCACATGTATACTTTACTTACCTGGTCTCCTGGAAATCGTTCGGTTTCAACTACTCTGGAAACCCTGCTCACCTAGCGTCATAAGCAAAAATACCGATTAGATCACCACTAACCTTATCCTAAATCGTTCTGAAACCTAAAGGGCTCGTTTGAAATCTCTAATCATCATACACTCTCGGCTCAATACTAAAACCGAACTCAACTCACTCACAGTATTATCAAAATACGCGCATTACACTATCTCTGCTATCTAGCCACTAAAATCTAGAGAAATAAAATGGAAAACTCACCTAGTTTGAGTAATGAGGATCGGAGAGGGAAATCGCCTGGAACTCTGCTGTGCTTGAGCTGAATACCGAGAAGGAAAATGAGGGAAACAGTGGCAGCTAAACCTCATTAAACCCTCCATTAAATACGTTATTCATTTATAAAATTGCTAATTACCCTTTTGTCCTTACATAGTTATTAACTAACCTAATCACTTTCTCCCTCAATTCTTCCATAAAATTAACACATTATAATTGGCAATTAAATTTGGTTTAATAGAGCCGGCTTGTAACACCCGAGAAATTCGTTTTAGGAATTTCGGGCCTTAAGTTTCAAATTTTAATATTTTAAGCATTATAGAGTATTAAATTCGTAGAAATATTAAATTTAGTCCAAATGACCAACGAGAAGTTTCGTTAGAGCCCTAAGAATAAATAGGAATATTTGGAGGAATAAGGGAATTTTGGAGAAATTAAACCGATAGCCGAAATAATGGTTTAGGTTAGGAAATCTACTAAGGGCATTTAAGTAAATGTCAAAGTCAAAATCTATTAAAAACCTAAGTCTTCTCTCTCTTTCTCACGTCTCCTCTCCACGCACGAAACCTCTCCTTTTCTCTCTTTGGCGATTTCTTCCTCCTCTCCATCGCCATTTCCATCGTTCGATTTCTCTTCAATTTTAGGCGATTTCTCCTCCAAGTTTCTTCAACAAAACAACATGCTAGGTAAGCTCTACGTTTTGGTTAAGTTTATTTGTCGTTTTGGAGTTATTTCGAGTTAGGGTTTGTAAAGAAAATTAGGGGTTTGTGTTAGAAATAGTTAGGGTTGTTATTTATCACTCATTGTTGGTGTTTAGTGTTAAATCTAACTTGTTGGAGTTGATTAATGGTGTTGGTAGAGGTTTAATGTAAAGTTAGGTTGTTGGAAATGTGGTTGAAAGACATTAATGGAGGTTTTGAAGTTTGTGAGCACCAAGTGCTCGATAAAATGCCTAAACGAGGTGAATTAGAGTTTTTAGAAGAATTTGTCCTAGCTCGAGAAAACAAATTGTTAGATTTGATGTTCGTGAGTCGATATTAATGGTTTGTTGTTAAATGCCCTAGGTAACTCAAGCTCAAAGGACGGTGCTCGGCATATTTAGGACGCCAGGAAAGTGAGCGTTAGGCTTTCCGGCCACTAAGGCCCTACGTCGTACAATGTTGATGATGTTTGTTGTGATAAAAAGGTGGGTATAGGGGTTTGTGGAAAGGCGGGTAGTTTAAGTAGTGCCTTAGTGAATTAGGTAGTGCTCGTTCGATAGGTTTTCCTTATGTATGTTACCCCTCATGCATCATGTTTTACGAAAATGCATACGAACTATTTACGAGCATGTTTTATGAAAGGTAAAATGAATGAACGAATATGTGAATGATATATGTTTCTCACGCATCAAAAGTATGATTCTCACGGCTATGTTTCTCACGCGTCAAATGTATGATTCTCACGTGTATGTTTCTTACGGGGCAAGACTTATGTTTCTTACGGGGCAAGACGTATGTTTCTCACGGGGCAAGAAAATGGTTTAAAGAAATGAAACGAAAAAATGTTTTACAAATGTCATGCATATATATGTGATGTTATGTTTAGTACGCTCCTTACTAAGCATTAGGCTTAATGTAGCTATTGTATGATGTAGGTGACGAGAACGAAGGTGAGGAACCACCTTACGATGATCAAGTGTAGCGGTCGATGGGTGGAGCTCGTGGCGGCGGCTTGTGTTTTGGCTAGGTTTGTGACTCACGGTTAAAAGTTTTTGAGGGTCTTTAGTGACGTTTTTGAGTTAATGGTTAATCGTACAGATTTTGTAAATGTTTAGATATGTTATTAGGATGTTTGGAGACAGTATAGATGACGAAAAGTGTTTTGTAGAATGTTTTGTGGTGTTTTGATGGTTTTAAAAACAGGTAGGAAAATGTAAATGTTTTAAATGGAACCATGCGGTTCGTTTTCATGAAAGGTGGTTATGTTTTTAAATGTGTTTGAGTTAATTTACGCGTAATTAGTGAAGCCGGCAGTAGAGTGTCTATACAGTTATTGTATAGAAGTGTGATTTGTGAAATTGTAATGGTAAGTGATGAAGAAAGATGAAGGAAATGTGAATGCTGAAATGTGTATAAGTGTTGTGTGAGAAATTGGTGAGCAGGGCGTGAAAGGAAGGAAAGAAAGACATGTGACGGGCGACTGGTCGCGGAAGGGGTAGCGACTGGTCGCGGAACTCTCGGGTTTTCCAGAGAGTTCCGCGATCGGGCGTGGAAAGAGTGGCGCCCGATCGCAGGTGGCCATCGAAGGGGCGCCCGATCGGCCAATGTTGGCCGATCGTGCGGTTGTGCATGGGGCGCACGAACGCCTATCCTTTGGCGTTCGGTCGCCCCTGTGTAATGGGATCGCCATCCCTGTTTTGCCCCCGCTTCGTTGGCCGATTGTTTTCTTCTGTTTATAATTGTTTTAATGCATTGTTTTAAGTTCTAATTCAATTGTTTTTAGGTCCTAATTAAATGGTTTAACTTTTAGACTTAAATTGTTCTGGGTTAAAGGTATATTTCCGCTTAAACGCTAAGTTATTAAAGTTTGTACTTATAAAAAAAAATAAAAATTTATACGGGTAAGGGTCGTGACACGGCTCCTTAAAAGAATTTTGTCCTCAAAATTTAGTACCTGAATAATTCCGGATATTGGTCCATCATGTCTTGCTGGCGCTCCCAAGTTGCCTCCTCAATATTCTGGTTGTGCCATAAGACCTTTACCAGTGGAACTTCTTTGTTTTGTATTTCCTTCACTGCAAAATCTAAGATTCTTACTGGTTTCTCCTCAAATGCAAGAGTAGGAAGGACTTCGATACTCTGCTGTTCTATAATCTGTGAAAGATCTCTAACACATTTCTTTAGCATGAAAACATGAAACACATTATGAATTCCCTCCAGAAAGGCTGGTAACTGAAGTTGATATGCTGACTTCCCAATTCTCTTCACGATTTGAAAAGGTCCAATATATCTGGGGTTCAACTTGCCTCTTTTCCCAAATCTCACAACTCCTTTGAAAGGCGACACCTTAAGGAAAACCTCATTACCGACATCAAATTATAATTCTCTTCGTCTTTTGTCTGCATAGCTTTTCTGCCGGCTTTGAGCTGTTAAGATCCTCTGTCGGATAAGAGCAATCTTTTCCACTATCTGCTGCACAATGTCAGGACCAATCAACTGTGCTTCTCCAACTTCATCCCAATATAATGGAGATCTGCACTTATGCCCATATAATGCCTCGTATGGTGTCATGCCTATTGTTGCTTGAAAACTGTTATTATAAGAGAATTCAATCAATGGTATATACTTACTCCAAGAACCCTGAAATTCCAGCACACATGCACGAAGAATATCCTCCAACGTTTGGATAGTTCTCTCGGATTGTCCATCAGTTTGAGGATGAAAGGCTGTGCTAAAACTAAGCTGTGTTCCCATAGCCTTGTGCATACATTTCCAAAACTTAGATGTAAATCTGGAGTCTCGGTCTGAAACTATGGTGCTTGGAACTCCATGCAGTCTAACAACCTCGTGCACATACAACTCAGCCAATTGATCCATCGAGTATGTTATCTTTATTGGCAGAAAGTGAGCTGATTTGGTTAAACGATCAACTACTACCCAAATTGCATCGTGACCTTTTGTTGTTCTAGGTAATCCTATAACAAAATCCATAGTTATTTGTTCCCATTTCCATTCGGGAACTGGTAAGGGTTGTAATGTTCCAGCAGGCCTCTGATGTTCAGCTTTGACTTGCTGGCAGACCAGACATGACTCCACGTACTCCGCCACACATCTCCTCATACCTGGCCACTAATAATGTTGTTTGAGATCTCTGTACATTTTCGTACCTCCAGGATGAACTGAAAATCTGGAGGAATGTGCCTCATATAGGATTTCCTTTCTAAGTTCAGTATCATCCGGAACAAACCATCTATTTCGAAACTTGAGAATTCCATCAACTGAGCAGTTGAAATCCGACTTGTCAGTAGAATCTATGCACAACTTATACTTATTACATTCAGCGTCATTCATTTGAACTTCCTTTATTTTCTCTAAAATAGTAGGCCTCAAGGACATGGCCGAAAGCATGGCTGACACACTAGATACAGCTTCCAGGTTAAATTTTTGGAATTTTGTCTCTAAGGCTATTGGTATGTTTAAAATCAATGCAGAGACTGAAGGAGTCACTCTACTCAAAGCATCAGCCACAATATTCGCCTTGCCAGGGTGGTACTTATTCTCAAAATCATAATTTTTGACAAACTGTAACCACCTACGTTGCCTCATATTCAGTTCTTTCTGCGTGAAAATGTATTTCAGACTTTTATGATCCGAAAATATCTCACAAACTTGTCCATACAGGTAGTGCCTCCAAATCTTTAATGCAAAAACCACAGCAGCTACTTCTAAGTCATGTGTGGGGTAATTCTTTTCGTGTACTTTTAACTGCCTAGAGGCATAAGCCATAACCTTTCCATCTTGCATCAAAACACTACCAAGTCCAACCTTGGAAGCATCACAATAAATACTGAATTTACCATTTTCGACAGGAAGAGTTAAAATTGGGGCATTGGTCAGTTTTTACTTTAAGGTCTAGAAACTGGATTCACATTTATCAGTCCAATTATACTTCACATTTTTCCTTGTCAACATAGTAAGGGGTGTGGCAATCTTTGAAAATCCCTCGATGAATTTCCTATAATATCCTGCTAACCCAAGAAAACTCCTGATATCAGAAGCATTCTTCGGTTGGGGCCATTCCTTAACAGCTTGAACCTTAGCTTGGTCAACAGATATCCCATCTCCAGAGATGACATGTCCTAAAAAGTGAACTCTGTCCAACCAAAACTCCCATTTAGAAAATTTGGCATGAAGTTGGTGCTGCCTCAGCAATCCTAACACCAAGCTTAGGTGTCCTGCATGCTCATCCTTAGTTCTAGAATAGATTAAAATGTCATCTATGAATACAATGACAAACTTGTCCAAATACTCGCGAAACACCCTATTCATGAGATCCATGAAGGCTGCTGGCGCATTTGTTAAACCAAAAGACAACCAAAAACTCATAATGCCCATACCTTGTGCGAAAGGCAGTCTTTGGGATATCTTCAGATTTAACCTTTAACTGGTAATAACTGGACCTAAGGTCAATTTTTGAGAAAACTCTTGCACCCTTAAGCTGATCAAATAAATCATCGATCCTCAGCAGTGGATACTTGTTCTTGACAGTTAGCTTATTCAATTCTTTATAGTCTATGCACATACGCATTGATCCATCCTTCTTTTTGACAAAAAGAACAGGTGCACCCCATGGTGAAAAGCTAGGGCGTATGAACCCCTTTTCCAACAAGTCCTCTAACTGTTTCTTCAACTCTTTAAGTTCTGTTGGTGCTAGTCTATATGGATTCTTAGATACTGGCTCTGCGCCGGGGTAAACATCTACCACGAATTCAATTTCCCTATCCGGTGGCAAACCAGGAAGGTCATCTAGAAATACTTCTGGAAAATTTTGGACAACTAAAACATCCTTGGGGTTCGATTTTTCTACAGTTTGTGTGTCTAAAACACTGGCCAAAAAGCACAAATATTCTCTGCAAGGGGAGGGTCTACAACTAACAGAAGTCATTACAGTCATTTCCTTACTCTTCTTCAGGGCTTGGAAAGTATGGTTTAAACCACTAGGGGGGTGAAAACTAACTATTCCAGTTCTACAATCTATAGTGGCATAATGCTTAAACAACCAATCTATTCCTAGGATCACATCAAATCCCATTATGTCCATAACAATAAGATAAGCAGGCAAATTCATGTTCCCTACTAACACCACACTATCAGGCATCATTTGACTGGAGTGCATGTGCTCACCAGAAGGTAATGCTACGTTATACACATGCTCAGAAGGAGTAAACCGTACATCTAACTTATCAGCAAATGTAGAGGCTATAAAAGAATGAGTTGCACCTGAATCTATCAAAGTAAAAGCAGGTACAGAGTTAATCAATATAGTACCTGACACTACAGCAGGCTGGTCCTCACCACCTGACTCCATCATGGAGAATATTCTTGGCTTAATCCTGGCAGGGCCACCCTTCAAGGCTGGGCAGTGTCTGTTGACATGGCCAACCTTGTTGCAATGGAAACATCGAACGATCCGGGGCTTTGGGCAATCCTTGTACAAATGTCCAACCTCTTCACAGTTAAAACACTTACCCGATCCAAATCTACACTAACCCGACTGATTCTTTGAACATTTCAGGCATTGAGGAAACTTCTGGGTATTCAGTACCCTCTTTCCAGAAACTGTGTTACTTTGGCCTTCACTTGGCCTCTTCTCTCCCCTCTTATGGTGTGGCTGGATACACTTTTGCGAAACCTCCTTTGGTCTAGCACACTTCCCTTCAGCTTCTTCCACTTCCAGAGCAGTGGACACAACTTCACTGAACGTTAAACCTTTAATGCCACAGAATTTGACTCCTCGATAAATCTCCGGCTTCAGTCCATGCACAAATTTGAACACCTTATCCTCGTCCTTATGAGCAAAATGTCCAGCAAACCTGGACAAGGACTCAAATTGCCTACTGTACTCTGCCACCGACCCTGTCTGCTTCAAATTCAGAAACTCCAACTTCTTTGCGGTTTGGACCGTGCTGTTAAAATATTTCTCATAAAAGATGTCCTTAAACTGTGACCAAGTCATAGTCAGAATGTCAGTGGTGGTTTCAACTGTTTCCCACCAGAGTTGAGCTTCACCAGCCAAATGGAACGTGGCCAACGTGACTTTGTCCTCTTCTCCAATATTGGCACACCTAAACATACTCTCAATTTTTCTAAGCCAACCCTCAGCAATAACTGGATCAGTTGACTGACCATCAAATGTGGGTGGTCTCAGTCTCCGGAATCTATCTCCAGAATGTTCACTGCTAGAACCCGAGTTGGCACTTCCTTGTGTCTCCCGGCTCAACAGCACTCCTAATTGGTCAGACTGTTAACCTACTATATCAGTCTGCTGACGCATCAATTCTGTCAGCTGCCTAATTACACTAGAGTCCTCCTCCCGCCTCGGACTTGGTATCTCCCTTGGTAACCTTGGTCTTCCTTGTCGTATAGACATTTGCTATATTCCTGCACAAGGTTAATTATACTCTTAAATACCTAGTAGCTAAGGTTAAGGTAAACACTTACAGTTGTTGGAGTACCCCAATGTAACGATTGGCACTGATGAGTAATCTTTTGAACAATTTAACTGAATGTCTCTGATACCATAGTGTAACGCCCTGAGTTTTCTGAACCCAGTTTGTTACTCGTAAACTCGGATATTACAAAAAAAAAACTTGGACCGAAATTTAAACTTCCTTTGAAATTCAAATTTTAACGTTTGATAAAACATGAAAACTTACAGCGGAAATCTTTGAGCAAAATAGAGTTGAGCAAAACTATGTAACAGTATTTGAATGATCACATAAAATATTAAGAAAATAATTCAACCAGAAGGGATGAAAGTTTAGGCGTGAAATACTTGAAATTTATGAAAGTCAAACACATCAACCGAAGAACGAAGTCAACCGGAAGGAACTGACGTAGAAAACAGAAGGCTTTTCCCTGATAACAAAACGACAAAGTTTCGACTACATCATCCGGTCACAAAACGACAAAGTTTCGGCTACATCATCCAATCACAAAACGACAAGATATATCCTACATCTACCGGTGACGTCAGCCGGATGATTTCCTCATCCGATCGACTTTACTCTATAACTACCGGTGACGTCATACCGGTGACGTCAGCCGGATGATTTCCTCATCCGATCGACTTTACTCTATAACTACCGGTGACGTCAGCCGGATGATTTCCTCATCTGATCGACTTTACTCTATATCCACCGGTGACGTTAGCGGGATGATTTCCTCATCCGATCGACTTTACTCTATAACCACCGGCCGCAAAACAACAAAAGTCCTACTTATATCTTCCGATAGACGACAGAACAACAACTCAACTACTCCATGCTACGCAAACACAACTCTAATTACAGAAATGAAATTACTCACATTACTGAAATCATTCAAATACTATTCTTACAAATGCATTACTTAAAACAATCCAGCAAGTGCCATCGTCAAATCTCAGCAGAATACCATTATCAGAAAAATTCAAAACATTCTCAAAACATTAAAACAACTACTGTCATGAGGACACGACCTATTCAAATCAAAACGTTGTCAACTTCACCTTTACTCTAACAGACATCAGTTAAACTGCCTCATCAAATACCAGGTCCGTGGCATGAGTGTGCTCCCCCAACCAGCCTATCCTTCAATGAACTCAGAAGGCTCACCTGCTGTAACTTCTCCACCTACATCACAAAACTCATCTATTAGCCTAATGCTAAGTAAGTAAAGCAGTAATGGAATGAAATACTGAAACATAAATTCCTAAACAAGCAATTTCTACTTTCCCATCTCAGTTGCATTCACATACGTTCATAAGCTGATCTGATCCCTCGGTTCCCTTGGGAAGTGGATCAATTTTCCCAAGGTCATACATCCTCTACTCGATTAAGGGGCGGATTAGTTCCCTTAATAACTGAACTGATCCCTCTGTTCCCTTGGGAGTGGGATCAACTACTCGATTAAGGGGCGGATTAGTTCCCTTAATAACTGAACTGATCCCTCTGTTCCCTTGGGAGTGGGATCAATTCCCCCAATGTCATACATCCTCTACTCGATTAAGGGGCGGATTAGTTCCCTTAATAGTTTGTCTGTCACATACAGTTCATACTTCACTATTCTTACATGGAAATTCATTTTCGTAATCTTTCAAAAACATGATGCGTGACATACAAAATCATTCTCAATATGCATAACCCTACTGTTTTGTGATGTAGGCCCGAAGGCACATGCATACTTTACTTACCTGGTCTCTTGGAAATCGTTCGGTTTTAACTACTCTGGAAACCCTGCTCACCTAGCGTCATAATCAAAAATACCGATTAGATCACCATTAACCTTATCCTAAATTGATCTGAAACCTAAGGGGCTCGTTTGAAATCTCTAATCATCATACACTCTCGGCTCAATACTAAAATCGAACTCAACTCACTCGCAGTATTATCAAAATACGCGCATTACACTATCTCTGCTATCTAGCCACTAAAATCTCGAGAAATAAAATGGAAAACTCACCTAGTTTGAGGAATGAGGATCGGGGAGGGAAATCGCCTGGAGCTCTGCTGTGCTTGAGCTGAATATCGAGAAGGGAAATGAAGGAAACAGTGGCGGCTAAACCTCATTAAACCCTCCATTAAATAAGTTATCCAATTATAAAATTGCTAATTACCCTTTTGTCCTTACATAGTTATTAACTAACCTAATCACTTTCTCCTTCAATTCTTCCATAAATTTAACACATTATAATTGGCAATTAAATTTGGTTTAATAGAGCCGGGTGCTACAGTAGCGCACCGAACTAGGGTGGGTTCGGGGGCGTTACAACTGCTACCTAGTCCTGGGCTGTCTCGGCTATCTCATCTGGGTAAATATCGTCACCTACACCATAGAACACAAAACATAAGCCTAATGCTTAGCAAGTAGGGAATAATGAATGCAATTACACACAATGCTCAACATCCCAATACATGCAGTTTCTACCACTCAATTTTGCCTGCATCGCTCCTGATGCCTTCAAGATTGCCTGCATCGTTAGATGCCTTATTGCCTGCACCGAAAGGTGCCTTAGTTGCCTGCACCAACAGGTGCCTTAGTTGCCTGCACCCAAAAAGGATGCCTTAGTTGCCCGCACCGAAAGGTGCCTTAGTTGCCCGCACCCAAAAAGGATGCCTTAGTTGCCCGCACCCAAAAAGGATGCTTTAGTTGCCCGCACTGAAAGGTGCCTTAGTTGCCCGCACCCAAAAAGGATGCCTTAGTTGCTCGCACCGAAAGGTGCCTCAGTTGCCCGCACCCAAAAAGGATGCCTTAGTTGTCCACACCGAAAAGTGCCTTAGTTGCCTGAACCCAAAAAGGATGCCTTAGTTGCCCGCACCAAAAGGTGCTGTAACGCCCCCGAACCCGCCCAGGCTCGGTGCGCTACTTTGCTAACCAATCCTACTTCTAAAACGGCGTTTAAAATCATTTTCGTAAAATTATGGACTCGAGTTTCAGGTTTTTTGAACCCTCGAAATTTATTGGGAAACGTGCCTAAAATACATGTAAAATACGTCGAAAAATATCGGGTTAAAATAATTTGAAAAACTGACTTAAACAAATAATGTAAAAAAATAGAGAACGTACACCCGACGTTATTTAGTTTAAAATCAAAACGGGCGGCATAACGCCTAAAATTCTTTAAACCAAAACCTAAAACAAAAACTAGAAAATATATTTCAAAATTCCAAATACATACAACCACTATCCCACAACACAATTGACTTGCAAACATCAAATAGTTATGAAAATATTTACAAATACGACGTATCAAAACTCACCACTTTTCTAACTTTTCTCAAAACAAAACATTTGCAAAACCCTTAAAAAAACTATCTACATCAACTCCCACAAAATACCCGAGGAAGACGGTGGCCCAGACGCCCCGACAATAGCCTACACCGGCGCACCCCGTACTCCTCCGACTACGGCCTAGTCTTCGGCTGTCTCATCTACCTCACCTGTATAGAACTCGTCACCTACATCACAGAACACAAAACGTAAGCCTAATGCTTACAAGTAGGGAATAACAAATGCGACAACACACAATGCAATCAACCTAACACATGCAGTTTCTAACACTCAGTTGTGCTTATTAACTGTTCGTTGCTTTAATCTTTCATAATCCGTGTGGAACAAGTTGGCACACATCCCATAACTGTCTAGGATGGCCACACTCCGAACCACCAGAGCAAGACCAGATAGCACACATCCCATAACCGTCTAGGATGGCTATACTGACCTCCCTCATCGATCGTCGAATCCTATAACCATCTTGGAATTCATGTTTTAGCCGGTCATCTATCATAGAGTTCCCTTCGGGGTACTACACACCAGCACCTCATCCCGACAAGGCACACTATTCGAGATGCATTTTACAATTCACTTTATCTGATTACGTTCACGCTCACAACCAAACCATGCAAGAAATTCACATTTTCGTTTAACTGAAAACCATGATGCATGTCAACTAATATGCAACCAAACACAACACGAAATAAATAACCCTACCGTTCTATGGTGTAGGCCCGAAGGCGAAGGAATAGCTACCACTACTTACCTTGTTGCTCAGCTTCCACTAGCTCACTTCTATCGATCAATTCCTTCGTTCGACGACCTAAAATAACAAAATTTAGCTTGATAAGTTACCAATACATTCCAAGGAATTCTTTACCCTAAAACTAACCAACAATTAAAACAATCTCACACTTAAATACTTAAACCCGATTTTTACCAAAATTTGACCATCAAACTTCAAACGGTCATAACTCTCTCATTTTTCAACGGATTTCGATGCGCCACCCCAATCCGCGAACCTCTACACGTCTACTATCCATTAAAACACTTAAATTATCCAAACAACTCACTTGGCCAATCTGAAAATTAGGAAACAGAGTCGGGTACACTTTTGCATAAAAACTGGTTTTGTGTAATTAAATTCAATCCATAATCTAATAACTCAATTAGCCTAAACTAATATATCCAAGTGTTAAATGATCAAAAGAGGAATAAAATACAGCCAAGGAATAAAAAATTCGGACCTCACATTCTAGGGTTTCCAAACCCTCACTAAATTCACTCAAAACACACTAAAACTACCAAAAACCTTCACCTATTTGCATAAAAACAAAAACCCATGCATTCTTACCTTGAAATTTCTTGCAAAATTGAAGAAAAGGGGAGGAGGAGGGGCGGCTACGGAGGAGAAAGAGAAAGGGCTGATGAAGATGAAGAATGAAATGGAAAAACCCACCATTTAATGCAACCTTTTTCTTTTCTTTTATTTTATTCATAATTCCTTTAAAATTACCATTTAATCCCTCATTTTCTCTCTTTAAATCCAACGTGATGGCTTCTTCCTTTAACCACTCCTTTTTATTCAATTTTTCTAACAATTTTCTATTTGTTGGTAAAACTTTGACTTTTCAAACTTTTTAAATTTTCAACCATTACATTTTCAACCAATCACCGCACTTCATTCTCTCCCATTCCACTTCAATACCTCATAACTCTCGAATAAATCACTCACAACTCTTCTAATCTAAGGATACATTCGTTAAGAAAATTCTGGGTGTTAGAGGTGCCTTAGTTGCTCGCACCCAAAAAGGATGCCTTAGTTGTAACGCCCCCGAACCCGCCCCGACTCAGTGCGCTACTTTGCTAACCCAAACCGTGTTTAAAACGACGTTTAAAATAATTTTTGTAAATTGTTCGACTCGATTTTCAAGTTTTTCGAACCCTCGAAAACTGTTGGGAAACGTGTCCAACCACAACGTGCTAGGTTAAAGGTGGAAACTATTGGGAAACGTATTTTTGCCTAGGATTGATGACCTATTTGTAAATTTTTGTAATTTTAGAAAAAATGGTGGAAAGAAACAAAAAGTGAAGGAAAATTTTAGGTTTAAAGGTGATTTTTGCTTCTTTTCCACTTCACCCTCCCACGATCTCCCTTCCTCCATTGCAGCATCTCCTCTCCTTCTCCACACCTAGTGTTTGCAAGGATTCAAGGTAAAATTAAGTGGGTTTTGGTTTGTATACAATTAGGTGGAGTTTGTGAGTGTTTTTAATGTGTTTAGAGTGGATTTAGTGAGGGTTTGAAAACCCTAGAAGGAGGAGTCCGAAAATTTTGTTCTCCTTGAGGGTTTTCTTTCTCTTTTGATCAATTAATCTTTAATTATGTTATATTAGGTTGTTTGAGTGGTTAGATTGAAGATTGGAGGAGTGTTACACAAAAACCGGTTTAGAAACATTTGGTGGCCGATTCTGTCTTTGGCATTTTCGGTTTGGCTAAGTGTGTTGTTTGATAATTTGAGTGTGTCAATGGATAGTAGACATGTAGAGGTTTCCGAATTGGGGTGGCACATCAAAATCTGTTGAAAAACGAGAAAGTTATGGCCGTTTAAAGTGGGACGGTAGAAAATTGTGTAAAAATCGGGTTTGGTGGATTTAGGTTGAAAAGTTAATGTTAGGTTGGTTAGTTGATTTCTTTAGAATCCTTTAGAGTGTTACTAAGTTAAGTTTCCGTTATTTTAGGTGATCGAGCGTATAATTTGGTCGGACGGAGTAAGCGTGTAACGCCCCCAAACCTACCCTGGCTCAGAGCGCTACTTTGCTGACTAATCCCACGCTAAAACCTCATTAAAAAAATAAAATAAACACCGTAGGATTTAACTAAATCTCCTAAAACTCTTTTAGGTCATACCTAGTTGCCTAGACTCCTTTAATCCTAACCTTTAAGCACCACGGCGTCCTTCCCGAAAATTTCGGCAAAGTAACGCCTGAAAATGGTGCCTCCAAAATGCTAGATACCTGCATACAATCCAATCCTAAAGAATCCAGAATAATCTCACTTCACTAACCAGCTATCGAATCAACAATCCCACATATAAAAACCTCCAAATACAGGGCGACACAACACCCTTAACCTAACTATATACAACAATTACAATTAGGTACTGTGACGACCCCAACCCCGTAGGGCCGCCACGGACTTGCCGTGACATAACTATTACCTAAGCCCTCATATTTCCACATAAACTTTTTCTTTTTCACTCGACACTATAAAATAAATTGAACCTAGACAATTGACCCACCTCTAACAACCTTTAGGGACTAACTTTGACTTAAACATTAAACATTTGAGCGTAAAACATTTCGACTTTTAAAACATTGAAAACTAGACTAAAACCATTAATAACTTAAAACAAATAAAACATTTAAAACAATTAAAGTAAGATCAATTAAAACACGACACTAATATAACCTATACTCAAGAAAACAAACTGCGTGGATCGCTCTAAAAATCGAGCGAATCCTTACCTGTTTTAAAATAACTAAACAGTTCAAAATACCCAAACAGTTCCAGTATATTCTCCAAAATAAAGACTTCACATTCTAAACAATCTACTACCACTACATATACATCATTCTAAACAATCTAGTGCCACTACATATACATCAAAACTCGACTGTCCATACATTTTTCTATCAAACCATCTAATCTACATACTTAAACACTTTGCTACTTTCACAAATTAAAGCTACACGTAGACCTACTAACCAACAAAAACTAACTCACATCATTCGACATACATCATTCAAGCCATCGGATCATCAAGCCAAAACACACCCCGTCGCCACGAGCACCATCCGTCGACCACCTGTTCTTCGTCATCAAGAGGAACTCTCACCTTCACACCTGTCACCTACATCTACAATACTACATTAAGCTAATGCTTAGTAAGGAGCGTACTAACATAACTTTACATACATGCATGACATTTGTAAAATAGTTTCGTTTCGTTTCATTTCTGTAAAACCTTTTTCTTGTTCCGTGAAAACATTCATTTGGTCCCGTGAGAAAACATTCATTTACTCTGTGAGAAACATTCATATACTCCCGTGAGAACATCATTCACTCACGTGAGAAACATTCATATACTCCCGTGAGAAACATTCATTCACTCCGTGAGAAACATTCATATATCCGTGATAAACATTCATATACTCCCGTGAGAAACATTCATCACTCCCGTGAGAAACATTCATATAACATTCATATACTCCCGTGAGAAACATTCATTCACTCCCGTGAGAAACATTCATATACTCCCGTGAGAAACATTCATATACTCCCGTGAGAAACATTCATATACTCCCGTGAGAAACATTCATATACTCCCGTGAGAAACATTCATTCACTCCCGTGAGAAACATTCATATACTCCCGTGAGAAACATTCATATACTCCCGTGAGAAACATTCATATACTCCCGTGAGAAACATTCATATACTCCCGTGAGAAACATTCATTCACTCCCGTGAGAAACATTCATATACTCCCGTGAGAAACATTCATTCACTCCCGTGAGAAACATTCATATACTCCCGTGAGAAACATTCATATACTCCCGTGAGAAACATTCATATACTCCCGTGAGAAACATTCATATACTCCCGTGAGAAACATTCATTCACTCCCGTGAGAAACATTCATATACTCCCGTGAGAAACATTCATATACTCCCGTGAGAAACATTCATATACTCCCGTGAGAAACATTCATATACTCCCGTGAGAAACATTCATTCACTCCCGTGAGAAACATTCATATACTCCCGTGAGAAACATTCATTCACTCCCGTGAGAAACATTCATATACTCCCGTGAGAAACATTCATATACTCCCGTGAGAAACATTCATATACTCCCGTGAGAAACATTCATATACTCCCGTGAGAAACATTCATATACTCCCGTGAGAAACATTCATATACTCCCGTGAGAAACATTCATATACTCCCGTGAGAAACATTCATATACTCCCGTGAGAAACATTCATATACTCCCGTGAGAAACATTCATATACTCCCGTGAGAAACATTCATATACTCCCGTGAGAAACATTCATATACTCCCGTGAGAAACATTCATATACTCCCGTGAGAAACATTCATTCACTCCCGTGAGAAACATTCATTCACTCCCGTGAGAAACATTCATATACTCCCGTGAGAAACATTCATATACTCCCGTGAGAAACATTCATATACTCCCGTGAGAAACATTCATTCACTCCCGTGAGAAACATTCATATACTCCCGTGAGAAACATTCATATACTCCCGTGAGAAACATTCATATACTCCCGTGAGAAACATTCATTCACTCCCGTGAGAAACATTCATATACTCCCGTGAGAAACATTCATATACTCCCGTGAGAAACATTCATATACTCCCGTGAGAAACATTCATATACTCCCGTGAGAAACATTCATATACTCCCGTGAGAAACATTCATTCACTCCCGTGAGAAACATTCATATACTCCCGTGAGAAACATTCATATACTCCCGTGAGAAACATTCATTCACTCCCGTGAGAAACATTCATATACTCCCGTGAGAAACATTCATATACTCCCGTGAGAAACATTCATATACTCCCGTGAGAAACATTCATATACTCCCGTGAGAAACATTCATATACTCCCGTGAGAAACATTCATATACTCCCGTGAGAAACATTCATATACTCCCGTGAGAAACATTCATTCACTCCCGTGAGAAACATTCATTCACTCCCGTGAGAAACATTCATATACTCCCGTGAGAAACATTCATATACTCCCGTGAGAAACATTCATATACTCCCGTGAGAAACATTCATATACTCCCGTGAGAAACATTCATATACTCCCGTGAGAAACATTCATTCACTCCCGTGAGAAACATTCATATACTCCCGTGAGAAACATTCATATACTCCCGTGAGAAACATTCATATACTCCCGTGAGAAACATTCATTCACTCCCGTGAGAAACATTCATATACTCCCGTGAGAAACATTCATATACTCCCGTGAGAAACATTCATATACTCCCGTGAGAAACATTCATATACTCCCGTGAGAAACATTCATATACTCCCGTGAGAAACATTCATTCACTCCCGTGAGAAACATTCATATACTCCCGTGAGAAACATTCATATACTCCCGTGAGAAACATTCATATACTCCCGTGAGAAACATTCATATACTCCCGTGAGACATACACGTAAGGAAAACCATCACATGAGCAATAACATACACGTAAGGAAAACCTATCACATGAGCACTAACATACACGTAAGGAAAACCTATCACATGAGCACTAACATAACTAAGGCACTACTTAACTGTCAACCTTTCCTTAACTACCCGTCTTCCACGAACCTCTATAACCACTTTCTTCACAACAGTCAACATTATCAACATTGTACGACGTAGGGCCTTAGTGGCCGGAAAGCCTAACGCTCACTTACCTGGCGTCCGTAGCTAGCCGAGCACCGTCCAAAAGTCGTCTCCACCTAAAGCATTCCACAATTAAGAACATTAAAATCGATCCTAAATAAACGAACTCTAAACTCTAAACTAAGTAGTCTTTAGCCAAATCCAACTAAAACCTAATTAAATGGGCCACTAATTTGGGTTTGATAAAAACCGACCCGAAACTCAAACGTGCATAACTTTTGCGTCGGTTATCGGAATCGAACGATTCCAGTGGCCACGTACTCCTCTAATAACCTATTTTAATCTGCCAAAAGGGATTTTAAAACAAATGACCGGAGCTAGGTCAATTTATCAAAAACCCGAAACTGCCCCTTTACCCAAAATTTCTCTTTTTCGATTTTTCATCAAAACTCTCTCAATTTCTCACTAATCTATCCTCTTAACATCCAATTAACATAAACTAACCTAAAATCGAAGTTCCATTAAGTAAAACCCGAGTGCCCTAAATCGGGCTTCACTGTTTTTCGCTCAAATTGAGCGTTCCACGGCCAATCGACAATAGCCGGCCCTAGGGTTGGCAAACCCACGCCGGAAGCAGCCCATTTCGGCCGGTGATCGGAGCTAAATCGAGCTCACCACACACAACCACAAACCGAACCAAAACAGAGAAAACCAAGATCACCTGGTCGGTTCGTGCGCGGAGTCAGGTCGGAGACTGGCCGTCGCCGTCGTCTGGTCGAAGAGGGCCGGAAAACGCCGGCGTCGGCCGCCGATCGCAGCTCGCGTCGCCTCTCCCCCTTCGCTGCCCTGCCTTCGGCGTTCGGGGCTCGACAAACAACAGAAATCAATTCTGTTGTTTGTTTTGTTTTTATTGTTATTATTATTATTTTTAATAATAATAATAATAATAATAATAATACTAATAACAATACTCCTATTAATTCCTATTAACTCCTTTAATATACCGTTTTGTTCTTCCGTAAATTCCGTTAACTCTCGTTATTAATTATAACCCACGGCTTAATTTCACTGGAAGTGCCCGAATCTAAATTAATTAACCAATTAGGTTAACCAAACTTATTCACCTTTATTTTCAAATTACTTAAAACAATTATTTTATTATTCTTTTATTTTCTCTCCAATTTTTTCCTTTTAAAATTCCCGGGCGTTACAGGTACACTTTCCCATCATTTCTACAAACAAACATCTAAAATAAACTATCAAATATAATGCCCCACATCTCCCGAAGACCATGGTGGAGTCGCCCCGACAACTGCTCGCACCGGCACGCCCCGTGCGTCTCCGACTGCTCCCAAGTCTTGGCTGACTCACATAGCTCACCTGTACACCTGTCGTTACCTACACCACAGAACACACACACACACGTAAGCTTACGCTTAGCAAGTAGGGAGTAACAAATAATAACAAGAACAATGCACACACCATCCTACCCTAACACAACAACACAACTCCACTCAACACGACAACACACAGTGCAATCAACCTAACACATGCAGTTTCTATCACTCAGTTGTGCTTATTGCTGTTCGTTGCTTTAATCTTGCTGTTCATTGCTTTAATTCTTCATAGAGGACCCCTCGGGGTGCTACTACTAGCAACCTCAGCCCGACAAGGCCCACTATTCAGAATTCCATGTTTTAGCCGGTCATCTCTCATAGAGTTCCCCTCGGGGTGCTACTACCAGCAACCTCAGCCCGACAAGTCACCCTATTCGAGATGCATTTTACATTTTACTTTATCTGATTACATTCATGCTCACAATGCCAAACAATGCTATTAATCGTACCTAACGTGCTATACCATGATGCATGCTTGAAATATGCCAAACGACACGAACCAACAACACAACGTAACACAAAATAAATAACCCTACCGTTCTATGGTGTAGGCCCGAAAGCGAAGGAAAAGCTACCACTACTTACCTGACCGCTCGGCACGTGTTTGCAATCGCTCACTCTGAGTACACCAATCACTCTTTCGTTAACCTAGCAGATAATTGGGAAAAATGACCTAAAAGTCATCAAATAACTTCTAAGAAAATATTCACCCTAATTCTAGCAATAAACCAAGCAAACACCTAAATTTTAAACCAAAAATCCTAGTGGTTTTAAACACAACATAACCGATTAAATCCTTCCTTCGCTAAAAATTCGGATTTTAGTACAAGGAATTAAACCAACTTTAAAAATCCATAACTTAATGTATACATATCCAAATAAGTTGATTCCAACGCCTATGGACTCCTTAAAGAGTCTACTTTAACATGCTTAAATCAATTTATCAATCAAAAGCTCTCAATCGGTGCAGAATTACTAAAACCAAAACTGCTCCATGAATTTTTCCAGTTTTTGTACAATAGATTCAAAAATTCATAACAAATCGAATATAGGTCCGAATTCGATGATTCAAATTGCTATGCAAACCTTAAAGTGTCTAGTTTTTAATGGTCAAATCTATTTAATAACCCACTTAAACGGCATAACAAAAATTAACTAAAAACCGAACTGTCCTGCTATTTTGTAGATTCAAAATTTCATTAAACTTTAACCACTTCAAAAATTCACCATAAATCGTACACATATCCGAATGTGTCGATTCAAAATTCTACGTAAACGTTAGGAGGTCTATTTTAATCTTTGAAATCCCTTTATCCATTCAAAATAAAGAAACTCGATCAAATTAACAAGAAACAGAAACTGCTCTGTAACATTCTATATTTGAGCATTCATATATTTAAGTGATGTTTACACCATATTTATTTATCAACATCCAATAAATATTCTACACTCATATTATGCATCCCATGCTAGGGTTTCCCTACAGAAACCATAAATCCTTCTACTCACCCAGCATGTACTACACTTTTGCATGCATATAACCAAACTTGAAACTTACCTTGAAAATTTCTTGCAAGAGAAAAGTTTCCCCCTGGAGAAGTGGAGATCTTGAAAATTTCTTGCAAGATAAAAGTTTCCCCCCTGGAGAAGTGGAGAAGAAGCTACGGTGGGTTTTTGGTTTTGGGTGTCTACAGAATGAAGTTCCTATTCTTCATTAAAGAGAGAAGAATAAAGTGATGGAAATTTGGGGAATGTGTCATCGTGGGATTAGAGGAAAAATTTGTTGACTTTTCTCATCCTTATCTCTAATTTGTAAACTCAACTCTAATTTATATAACTCAACCAAAGGTAAGTTTAAGCCTTACTCTTCTACCATTACTTTTTGGTTTAAACCCCTTAATTTGCCACCAACGCCATCTCCCCCTAAAAGTAAAACCTTGCTATTGTCCCATGACAAAATTTTCTCCCTTAACACCATTTACCGAATAAATAATAAATTAAATTTCTAGTATTCCTCCTTTAATGTAATTCCATTCAATTCCTTAAATTCAAATTTTTCCTTACATTATATTAACACTTGTGACTATCAACACTATGCATTTAAAAAAAAAAAAAATTCTACTATAAAATTATCGGGTGTTACATTAAACTCCCATAACATATCTTAACTTGGGCTACGTACGATATAGAAAATTTCTAGGTGTTACAAAGCGAGCACGTGCCGAGACACCAGGTAAGTAGTGGTAGCTATTCCTTCGCCTTCGGGCCTACACCATAGAACGGTAGAGTTATTTATTTCATGTTGTGTTTGGTTGCATATTCGTTGGCATGTATCATGGTGTTCAATTAAACGAAAACACGAGTTTCTTGCATGGTTTGGTTGTGAGCGTGAACGTAATCAGATAAAGTAAATTGTAAAGTGCATCTTGAGTAGTGTGCCTTGTCGGGATTACGTGCTGGAGTGTAGCACCCCAGAGGGAACTCTACGAGAGGTGACCGGCTAAAATACGCAATCTGGATTAGTGTGCTTTGTCGAGATTACGTACTAGAGTGTAGCACCCCGAGGGGATCTCTATGATGGATGATTGGCTAAAATATGTAATGGTCGAGAATATGAATTCCTAGACGGTTATAGGATTCTACGATCGACGAGGGAGATAATGTATGGCCATCCTAGACGGTTATGGGATGAGAGCTGTCTGGTCTTGCTCTGGTGGTTCTGAGTGTGGCCGTCCTAGACGTTATAGGATGTGTGCCTACTCAAATCACACGGCTTATGAATTGATTAAAGCAACGAACAGTAAATAAGCACAACTGAGTGGTAGAAACTGCATGTGTTAGGTTGATTGCATTGTGTTGTCACATTTGTTATTCCCTACTTGCTAAGCATTAGGCTTACGTTTTGTGTTTTGTGGTGTAGTTGACGAGTTCTATACAGGTGAGGTAGATTAGACAGTCGAGGATTAGGTCGCAGTCGGAGGAGTACGGAGTCCGCCGGTGCAGGCTATTGTCGGGGCATCTGGACCATTGTCTTCCTCGGGTAGTGTGGGAGGTGAATGTTTTGGTGTCAATGGTTTTGTTTGTAAATGTTTTGTACATGTTGGTTTTGAGAAAAAGTGGAAGTTTTAGTACGTCGTATTTATAAATATTTTCGTAACTATTTTTGAGATTTGGAAGTTGGTTGTGTTGTGGATATTGGGTGTATGTATTTGAGATTTTAAACTGGTTGGATTTCTGATTTTAATTGCAAGTTTTGGTTTATTGAATTTTAGGTGTTACGTCGTCCGTTTTGATTTTAAACTAAATAACGTCGGGTTTACGTTTGCTATTTTTTTTATTTATCCGTTTTAAGTCTGTTTTCCAAAATTCTTACGGGACTTGAAGATTTGGGGTGTCAGGAGTGTATGGTTAAAATTTTAGGATTTTTAGAAGTGTTTTGCTCGTAGAAAAATAAAGAAAAGTCGAAAAAGTCGGAAAAATTGAAATTTGGGCATTTTTGGGCTGAAAAATAGAGCGTGTGGCGATCGATCGCCACTGGACGCCGATCGATCGCCCACGGGCGTGTTTTTGGGCTGAAAAACAGAGGGTGTGGTGATCGGTCACCGCTGGGCGCCGATCGATTGCCCACGGGGCGCGTGGGGCACGCGGGCGCGCATAAATACGACGTACTAAAACTTCCACTTTTTCTCAAAACCAACATGTACAAAACATTTACAAACAAAACAATTGACACCAAAACATTCACCTCCCACACTACCCGAGGAAGACAATGGTCCAGACGCCCAGACAATAGCCTGCACCGGCGAACTCCGTACTCCTCTGACTGCGGCCCAATCCTCGGCTGTCTCATCTACCTCAATTGTATAGAACTCGTCACCTACACCATAGAACACAAAACGTAAGCCTAATGCTTAGCAAGTAGGGAATAACAAATGTGACAACACAATGCAATCAACCTAACACATGCAGTTTCTACCACTCAGTTGTGCTTATTTACTGTTCGTTGCTTTAATCGTTTTATAAGCTGTGTGATTTGAGTAGGCACACATCCTATAACCGTCTAGGACGGCCACACTCAGAACCACAAGAGCAAGACCAGACAGCTCTCATCCCATAATCGTCTAGGATGGCCATACATGATCTCTCTCGTTGATCGTAGAATCATATAACCGTCTAAGAATTCATTCTCTCGACCATTACGTATTTTAGCCAATCATCCATCATAAAGATCCCCTCGGGGTGCTACACTCCAGCACGTAATCCTGACAAGGCACACTAATCCAGATTGCGTATTTTAGCCGGTCACCTCTCGTAGAGTTCCCTCCGGGGTGCTACACTCCAACACGTAATCCCGATAAGGCACACTACTCAGAATGCACTTTACAATTTACTTTATCTGATTACGTTCACGCTCACAACCAAACCATGCAAGAAACTCGTATTTTCGTTTAACTGAACACCATGATGCATGCCAACGAATATGCAACCAAACACAACACGAAATAAATAACCCTACCATTCTATGGTGTAGGCCCGAAGGCGAAGGAATAGCTACCACTACTTACCTTGTCTCTCAGCACGTTCTCGCTCACTCCATCTGAACAAATTACACGCTTGATCACCTAAAATAACGGAAACTTAACTTAGTAACACTTTAAAGATTAATTGATCAAAAGAGGAAGAAAACCCTCAAGGAGAACAAAATTTTCGGACTCCTCCTTCTAGGGTTTTCAAACCCTCACTAAATCCACACTAAACACATTAAAAACACTCACAAACTCCACCTAATTGTATACAAACCAAAACCCACTTAATTTTACCTTGAATTCTTGCAAATCCTAGGTGTGGAGAAGGAGAGGAGATGCTGTAATGGAGGAAGGGAGATCGTGGGAAGGTGAAGGGGAAAAGAAGCAAAAATAACCTTTAAACCTAAAATTTACCTTCACTTTTTGTTTCTTTCCACCATTTTTTCTAAAATTACAAATTAAACCCACTCTTTTCCTTTCTCTATTCCATTCATCGTGATTGCTTATTAATCACTCATTCATAAAAGTATCCATAGTTTTTATTACATTAAATGACAAATTTGCTATTGGTTAAAACAGCTTTTGACTTTTCCAACCTTTGAATTTCAAACCTAATCCTTTTTGACTTGTCAACCCTCTTCTTCACTTTGCATTGTTTCTAAACCTTTCATCCTTATACATTAACCCTTTAATCATTTGATCTTAGGCCTATACGCACAATAGAAAATTCTCGGGTGTTACAATCCACCCTCCTTACAAAAATTTTGTCCTCAAAATTTGCGTACCTAAAGAGCTCAGGATAACGCTTCATCATGTCCTGCTGTCGCCCCCACGTTGCCTCCTCAACGTTGTGGTTGCGCCACAACACCTTTACCAGTGAAGGACAAAAGGCACAATAGAAAATTCTCGGGTGTTACAATAGTTGCCCGCACCGAAAGGTGCCTTAGTTGCCTGCACCAAAAGGTCCCTTAGTTGCCCGCAACCAAAAATGATGCCTTAGTTGCCCGCACCGAAAGGTGCCTTACTCTGTAACCAACTTTCGTTCACCCTCACAACGACAAACACACAACAACAAACAATGCAGCTATACATCATGATGCATGTTTCAACGATATGCAACACCACACCACACCACACCACACAACAACTCAACACAACCCGAAGCAAAACCAATAAGTCAACTCAACACGAAGCAAAGCAATAACAAATAAACCCTATCGTGTAGGCTTGAAGGCGAAAGAATAGCACCCACTACTTACCTGGCATCCTAACTCGCTGAGGATACTCGGTTCCCTGCCCATCTACGGCTCGACCTACAATAAATAGTCAAACTTCATTAAAATCAACAAATTTACTCTCAAACTACTATTTCTAGCCTAATCCAACTAAAACCTAACTAAACGGGGCACTAAATTGGGTTCGGTAAAAACTAACCCGAAACTTCGAACGCGCGTAACTTTTGCGTCAGTTATCAGAATTGAACGATTCCAATGGCCACGTACTCCTCTAATAACCTAGTTTAACCTGCCAAAAGGAAATTTAAAACAAATGGCTATAGCTAGGTCAAAACCCCCAAAAACAAAACCGGTTTTTACCCTAAAATATCCAAAACTTTCACATCAATCCTATTCTACCAATTTCTTCACCAATCGATCACCCTAACATTCAATTAACATAATCTAACAAAAAAGTCAAGGTTTCACACAAGAAACCCGAAGCTCGGAGAACTGGGTTCTCGATTTTTGGCTAAATCCGAGCTCCATGTTGCTCGGCAATCTTCGCCGGCATTAAGCTCGGCAATACAACGTTGAGAGCAGCCAAAAACGGCTGGTGATCGGAGCTCAACGCAGCTCGTCACCCTCGGCCACAAACTGAGCAAGAACAAGGCAACAACTCATGCTTACCAATCGGTTTGTGCGTGGAGATGGCCGGAAATGTTAGCTTTTGGTTCGTCGCTGACGTCTGACTGAAAAACGCCGAACTCGCCGGTGGGTTTGATCGGCAATCGTGGATTTCCTTCCCCCTTCTCCCCTGTTATGCTCTCAGCCGCGAAGAACGCTGAATGGCTTCGATAGCCATTCAGCTATTTTCTATTCTCGGGTGTTACATTGCTCGTCTTACTCCTCTAAATAAGGAGTTGTGTAGTCTTATTTTCTCAAGTTTTTCAAGAGTTTGCCTTGTAACCTAAAAAAATCTTGCTCTCTCTAGCTCTCTTTTTTGTAAGTTTTTTTTTCTACTTTTGTTTTGTAATTATCGTTATAAATTAAGTGTGTTATTCCTTCATCTCTTTCTCTTTTCTTCTCTGTGGTATCAGAGCCATGGCAAGCTAATAAGTTGTTGATTCATGATTGAATAAACAAAAAGGGTTTCCAAGATAATCCTTGTAATATAAGTTGTTATTAGAAACCAATCACCAATACGATGGTTTGATTAAACCAATAAGATTATTTGATTATGCCAATACAATGATTTGATTAGTCCAATAAGATTCTTCTAACTCTTTCAGTGTATGATTACGTTGAGGTTTGTCTGTTGCTATGGTTTGATAAAACTTTAAAGTTTATTCTTCAGATATCACGTCGGGGTGTTTGTCTTTTTGCCGGGATGGCTGTTAGGCGTGTTTGCCCAATAATGTGATTGAAGAATGACTGAAAAGTTTTATGAAATTAATCTCTCTGAGATAGGGCAGCAATGACTCATAATTTGTGATATTTATATAGGAAGATTTAGAAGGTCAATACGGTCTAGTTGAAGAATCAATAAGGTATGATTATGTAATCAATACGGTTTGGTTAAGTCCTCAATACGGTCTGATTATCAATCTTAACTTATAGTTTAAAGATTACCTTTGAAAAGCTTTCTTTGTTTATTCACACATGAATTAACAATTTCTTTCAATGAGTAGTCTTTCTACCCATATAGATACATCACATATTTCTATAAAAAATGAAGAAATTATAGAATCTTCACAAGCACAGCAATTAAGCCAATGGACAGTCCTAGAAGTTAAATTTACAAAAATCTACAACATAGGTTCATTTGAATCTATGACAAAAAGAATTGTGAAAACTTCTAAACAAACTATTTGTTTAGATACAAGTGATAAAACGATTAGACTCTTATGTTGAAACAATATTCAAAGATATTTATCAAAACATAAATATATTCATGTAGGATTAATTCAAATTGCTTTTAAGCCATTAACTTTACCGGAGCTTAATTCAAATATTCTTGCAAATCTTAAAGATGTTAGAAACCAAAATTGGAAAAATTCCCTAATAGGAGTTATTCAAACTAATCTATGTCATGGACCAATTTATTTTAATGTATTTCTAAATCTGACATTATCATTATCAGATCCAAATCTCTTTGAAGCTATATCATTAAATATACAAACACATGGATATGATTTTATGTCCCAATGCAATTCTTAGGAGTAATCCAGGAAAAACCGTAGTCATTGAAAGCAACCTATTAACTACAAATGTTGTTGTACCTCGTCTCATTGACTGGGAAGAAGTTACTTTTCTAGCTAATTGGACAATTCAAAATGCTATTGTAACGCCCCCGAACCCACCCTGGCTCGGTGCGCTACTTTGCTAACCAAACCCACGTTGAAACATAATTTAAACTAGGCCTAGACTCGCTAATTACCCTTACTCCTAACCGCTAAGCACCACGGCATTTTCCCCGAAAATTTTGGCAGAGTAACGCTTGAAAATGGCGCCTCCAAAAATGCTAGGTACCTGTACACAAACCAATTCCCAACAAGATCCAGAATATTCTTACTCAGCTAATCACTCACTATCCAGCATACAAAATCTCCAATAATAGAAAAATGGAAAACTAAAATACTAACATTCCCAAATGCAGAAAATCCACAGGTTAGGGCGACCTATCACCCTTAACTTAACTATGTACAACAATAAACATTTACAACAACCACCAAAATATTAAACCCCACATCTTCGAAGACCATGGTCGAGACGCCCCGACAACTGCCCGCACCGGCATACCGCGTACATCAACGACTGCGTCCCAATCCTAGCTTTCCTCGAAGCTTTAACCTGTACTCCTGTCGTCACCTACACCACGGAACACACACACACGTAAGCTTACGCTTAGTAAGTAGGGGATAATAAATATAAACAACTGCAATCCACAATTAACCCTTACACAACCCTAACACAACCACACACACACGCTCAACACGACAACGCAACGCAACAACACAACTTCCCAATGCGACTCAACAACATCACAATGCAATCAACCTAACACAATGCAGTTTCTATCACTCAGTTATGCTTATTTGCTGTTCATTGCTTTAATTTGCTGTTCTTTGCTTTAATTCTTCATAGAGGTCCCCTCGGGGTGCTACTACCAGCAACCCAGCCCGACAAGGCCCACTATTCAGAATTCCATGTTTTGCCAATCATCCATCATAGAGGTCCCCTCGGGGTGCTACTACCAGCAACCCAGCCCGACAAGGCACCCTATTCAGGATTCTAGTTTTAGCCGGTCACCTCTCATAGAGTTCCCCTCGGGGTGCTACTACCAGCAACCCAGCCCGACAAGTCACCCTATTCGAGATGCATTTTACATTTACGTATCTTAGCCAGTCATCCTTCACAGAGGTCCCCTCGGGGTGCTACTACCAGCAACCTCAGCCCGACAAGGCTCACTATTCAGGATCTCGTGTTTTAGCCGGTCATCTCTCATAGAGTTCCCCTCGTGGTGCTACTACCAGCAACCTCAGCCCGACAAGTCACCCTATTCGAGATGCATTTTACATTTTACTTTATCTGATTACATTCATGCTCACAATACCAAACAATGCCACTAATCATTTCTAACGTGCTATACCATGATGCATGCTTCAAATATGCAATACCACACGAAACCATCAACACAACAACACAAGTCAACAATACAACACCAAACAAACAAACATCCCCCGAGGCTCTGGACTACGATGCATTTCACACTGTGATGCAAGTCGCACAAATACTTAACCAGACCCGACCAAAACAAAGCAAAGCAATCAACCAACAATGCTCAACCAACAAAGAAGACAACCAAACAACAAACAACAAACCTACCGTTCTGTGGTGTAGGCCCTAAGGCAAAACAAACGTCCTCTACCTACCTGAACTCTGGCACCGCACTTACTCGCTTTGGCTATGTACATTTGCCCACTCGGTAACCTATCACATTCACAAAATTCACTTAAGCATCACTATTCACTTCTAAAGAATATTTAAACTAACTCTAACTACAACTATTCAAACTTATTTAAAATTAAGCCTACATACACCAACTTACTCTCAAACTATTATTTCTAGCCTAATCCAACTAAAGCCTAACTAACTGGGCCACCAATTTGGGTTGGGTAAAAACCGACCCAAACTTCAAATGCGCGTAACTTTCGCGTCGGATATCGGAATCGAACGATTCCAGCGGCCACGTACTCCTCTAATAACCTATTTTAACCTGCCAAAAGGAATTTGAAAACAATTGACCCTAGCTAGGTCAAATATCACAAAACCCGAACTGCCCCTTTACCCGGAAAATCCCTCATTTTGGTTTTTCATCAATTCTCACTAATCAACCTCAAATACCTTCAATTAACATAATCTAACTAAAAATCTCGTTCTACAAGCAAAAACCCGAAATGCCCTAAAGAGGGCTCTCTGATTTTTCGCCCAAACCGGCTCCCCATAGCCGGGCGACTAAAATCGGACCAAGGGTCGGCAAACCCACGCCGTAAACAACCCAAAACCGCCGGTGATCGGAGCAAAAAATGGCTCGTCGCCGTCGGCCTTGAACAGACCCTAAACAGGGTGAAAACCGAACCAAAACAGGGGCGAAACCGAGCCTTACCGGTTGGTTCGTGCGCGGAGTTGGTCGGAATCTCCTCGTCGCCGGCGTCTGGTCGGAGAGGGTCGAAAATCACGGCAGTTGATCGGCGATCGACGCCTCCCGTCGCTCTCCCCCTCCTCTGCTTCGCGCGACGTCGAACGACAGAATGGTTTGAAAACCATTCTGTCGTTTGTTTTATTATTATTTTTAATAATAATAATAATAATAATAATAATAATAATAATAACAATAAATACATCAACATTACCATTTTGCCCTTCTAAAAATTCCGTTAAATCCCGTCCTTAATTATAAATTTTCGTAAATTGACCCACACCCCGTACCCGGCTTTAATTCTCTATTGAGAATACCCGAACCTAAATTAAGAAACCGTTCGCTTTTCTTTTTAAATTAATTAAAACAAACTATTTTATTATTCTTTAAAATCCCAGGTGTTACAATCCACCCTCCTTACGCAAATTTTGTCCTCAAAATTTGCGTACCCTAGATATTCCTCAACTTATTCATCTTAAGTCTACCCTCTTAACTTTACAATTGCCACACTAAGTCTTACTGATAATTTCTATATCTCAAAAGTTTGACTTCACCTGTCTCTACACTCTATAACTCGAATACTCACACCAAACAATCTCAACCCTCCAAACAATCTCCATAGCGTCACACTAGAACCTACGGAGTAAGCTTCTTACCTCGTATCTCATTCTAACATTAATCACATATTCCGAATTCTCATTACCTAAATTAATTCACTATACACTCGACGTACTAACTAAGTTTTTTATTCACTCCAAATTGGCAATTCTCTATGACTCTAAGTTGATCATTTTAAACTATACACTCCAACACTCAATATACCCTACAAGTATTGACTTCACTTCACTTTCTACATCTCTCAAAGTTTGTATTTTCCTAATTTTGATCCTTATACTTGAAGTCCATTTACTTCAATGAAATCAATTATCACCTTAATTCCAACTCTAGCTTCTCTACTCCAATGTTCATCAACTCTACTTCATAACTCTACGATACTTTACTACCATAACACTGAGGTAATTCAGTACATAAACATCTGACCCTAAATCCTTAAGTTTTAACTTTTTTTCTACTCTACCATCTCACTCCTAATTGATCAATCAACCAATCAAGACAATTTATACCTCGAGCAATCATGACATTTCATTAGTTATTTCAACACAACCCTTCTACTCACAGCTCTCATCTCTTACATTCACTATGTTCAATTTGTCTAGCTCCTAATCTCAGTCATTACCAAATACTCTAACTCTTTCCCAACTTTACACTCAACACCCGAAATGATAGTTACGCACTTCGTGTCTTCCTATCCACTATTCTCCAATTAGAATTTACTAATCTCCTCACTTATCTCACTTCTAACTCTTCATCTACTCTTCACCTGACAACGTAGTTCAAACTCGTAACTTAAGAGTCCAACTCTCATAACTTTTTACTCTCACTCATTTATACTTTTAACTTACTCAATCATCACCTATACTTTCGAACTTTTACAATTTAATTCTCGTTATCTTCTAAGTTCTTCAGCTTCATAGGAAATACTCAATTTCCAATGGCTAACTTGTGACGACCCCAAACCCGATCAGGGCCACCACGGACTTCCCGTGACATAATCATTACCTAAGCTCTCGTATTTTCTCATAAACTTTTTCATTTTTACTTTAAACATAACCCAAAACCCTTAAACAAACTAACCCTAACGTAACCTTAACTTTAAACTCTCGTAACCACATAAATTTTTCTTTTTATATCACTCATAACGTTTCGACTTCTAAATCATTAAATTGAAGTCTCGGATTGTTGAAATCCCTTAAATCACTCATTCCTCAATCGTCAAAACATAACGCTAAGCTAACCTACAATTTCAGACAAATTCAAGAAAACGAACTGCATGGGTCGCTCTAAAAATCGAGCTTATCCTTACCTGTTAAAAATAACCCAAGCAGTTCCAGTATATTTCTAAAATAAAGACACCTAAACTCTAAACAATCTACTACCACTACATATACATCAAGGCTCAACTATTCATGCATTTTCTATCAAAGCATCTAACCCATATACTTAAACATTTTCATACATATACATCAACATTCGACTTATCATACAATTTTCTTTCAAAACCTCTAATTCATATAATTAAACATTTTCATAAACAACTGACACGTAGACCTACTAACCAACAAGGCTAACCCACATCCATTCGACATACATCACTCAAACCATCGGATCTTCAAGCCAAAACACACCCCGTCGCCACGAGCACCATCCGTCGACCACCTGTTCTTTGTCATCAAGGGAAACTCTCACTTTCGCACCTGTCACCTACATCATGCAACATATACATTAAGCCTAATGCTTAGTAAGAGGATGCACTATATGAATTTAAAACATTTTACTTAACATATGCAGTTTCTACAGTTTCATCGTACGTAATCGTTTCGTTTCGTTTCATCGTTCATATTCGTTTCGTTTCGTTTCATCATACATATTCATTTCATTTCGTTTCATCATTCATATTCATTTCATTTACATCATTCATACATGTAATCCTCTACCAATGGAGGGCGGATTAGTTTCTCCATCTCTAGACGTTCCACATATAAATCTTTACCTGAAGGGTGAACCACTTCCTTCAGATATCATACATTTTCTGGACGTTCCACAATCTACATCTGAAGGGTGAACCACTTCCCTCAGACACTTTACATTTTCGTTTTACATCGTTGTCATTTCTACGTTCAATTCTTGAAAACACATGCTAAAACATTTTCGTACTTTTCTAAAACATGATGCATGGGAAATCTATGTACGACATATCATCAAAACATATCCTCAAACAATTCACAACATACATAGACATATACTATTCTCAACAGACTTCTCAAACAACTAACATTCTAAGCTACCCGACTCATAAATTCCCACAATCAGAAAATCATCATCAAAGTAGTAAAACCTAACGTTGCCACGATGTAGGGCCTTAAGGGCCGGAAGCCTAACATCCACTTACCTGGCGTCCGTAGCTAGCCGAGCACCGTCCAATAGTCGTCTCCACCTAAGGCATTTCATAGCACGTCATTAGTATTAATCTAAATCATCCATTCCAAAGCTAAACGAAATCCCGAGCTAAAACAATCTTTTCAAAAACTCTAGCTCATTTTGTTCGGGCATAACTAAACTCTTATTTTCGTGAAAACATCTCTAATTACTATTTCTAGCCTAATCCAATTAAAACCTAATTAAATGGGCCACTAATTTGGGTTCGGTAAAAACCGACCTAAAACTTCGAACGCGCGTAATTTTCGCGTCGGTTATCGGAATCGAACGATTCCAGCGGCCACGTACTCCTCTAATAACCTATTTTAATCTGCCAAAAGAAATTCTAAAACAAATACCCGAAACCAGGTCAAAAATCACAAAACCCGAAACTGCCCTTTTTTCCCAAAATTTCACTTTTTCAATTTTTCATCAAATTCCATCAATTTCTTCACCAATCTATCCTACTAACATCCAATTAACATAAACTAACCTAAAATTGAAGTTACATTAAGCAAAACCCGAGTGCCCTAAATCGGCCTCACTGAATTTCGCTCACATTGAGCTCAACACGGCCAATCAACAATAGCCGGCGTTAAGCTCGGCCATTTGACACTGAAAGCCACCAAAAACAACCGGCGATCGGAGCCCTAGTAGCTCAGCGATCCACGGCCACCAATAGCACGAAAACAGGGCACAGAGGAGGCATACCGTTCGGTTCGTGCGCGAGGATGGTCGGAAACCGCACACTCTGGAGTCGTCGCCGTTTTCTGGCCGGAAAACGTCGAGGTTGGACGCCGGCGTTCGTCGATCGTCGCCGTTCTCCTTCGTCGCCTCTCTCTCGGCGTCGGGTTCGACTTCGAACGTAAAAACGACAGAATGGTTTTTTAACCATTCTGTTGTTTTGTTTATAATTATTATTATTAATAATAATAATAATAATAATAATAATAATAATAATAATCTTAATTCCTATTAAATGTTAATATGCTGTTTTGCTCTTCCGTAAATCCCGTTAAATCCCGTATATCTCCACAAATTCCAATTTAATCGTTAGGACCCCAATAACACTTTCTTTTCGTAAAACGGACTTGATTTACTATTTTTTACGAAAATAGCCTTGGAGCGGAAATCTGGAAATTCGGGTGTTACATAACTCCCTTATCCTAACTCTCTCTCATAGTTAACTAATCTCACTACTTCTTTCTTTCCTATGTCCGTCCCAATTCTAGAATTTAATCTCATCGTTCTTCTAGCTTACTAATATTCGAGTTCTCATTCATAACACTCTGAGGCTCGCCAACTCTTAAGCTTATCAACTCTAGCCTAATCTATTACGACATTAGCAGTTTCGACTTCGTTACATACGAGTCGAACATTGAACTTTCTAACTTAACATTATCCCTAAATCACTCAAACACTTTCGTGCAATTTCCCCTTCCTCTTATTCAAAATTCTCTAATTCCTCAGGTCTTACACTACGAATTACTCAAGGTTCAGACCTCGAACTCTAACCTTCCTCTTTCTATAGTCTACGACTTCTCATTTCTTCTCAAGTTTCTTAACACTAATACAATTATCTAACTTCCCTCAGGATTCTCTTCAAAATTTACTAACTAATCTACTCTCTTTAGTCTTCCAACTCGGTTCAAATATTCTCTAACTCTCATTACAACAAGTCACCCAACACCCTCCTTGTTAGCAAACTTGTTGTAGCTTAAATACCATCCAAAATACCAATTTCCTACTTATTCCTTGACGAGTCACCATTTCTCCTAACATCGCGCGCATTAATCTAAACCTCAGAGCATTATCCTAATTCAAGAGGTTAGACTTTTCTCTACTTACTCAAGACATAAAAGTTTCTAAGTTATTCCAAGTTATTCCAAAACTATATACTTTCGGCTCCAAAATCCTATGTCGAATAACACCAATAACCAGACAACCCTTAATGCTCCTCCAATATGCCAAGCATAATCTTTTCACTTATCCCCACTCATCTTTGATAAAATACACTCCTAAAACGCTACCTACATCCCTAACTTCAAACTTTTCTAACTCCACACTGATTTATTTCTAAAACTCCAAAGGTTTGCTACTTAGGATTTCGTTTCTATCTAAGCGATACAAAATCCTAGGTTATCAATCTTACATTCTCATCCTGAGATTCTCTAATCTCTCTATGCTCAATTCTACTTCTAGCTATCCTAAGGATGTTACCCTGTCTGTTTCGCCATTCCAATAAATTCCTAGCTATTCAAACTATCAGTTCACTACGTCTATAAGTTGGCTCATAGGATCCACTGAGGTTGTCTCGGTACTCTTGGAATTTTCTAATCCATTATAGTTCCAAAATAAACAAACTTAAATATAAACTAACAAAAAGTAAAGAAATACTTACAGTCGATGAAGCACGTTGCATGGCGGCCGGCATTGTCAGGTAATCCTTTGAACGACTCGACCACTTTGCTCTGATACCATCTTGTAACGCCCCCGAACCCACCCTGGCTCGGTGCGCTACTTTGCTAACCAAACCCACGTTGAAACATAATTTAAACTAGGCCTAGACTCGCTAATTACCCTTACTCCTAACCGCTAAGCACCACGGCGTTTTCCCCGAAAATTTCGGCAGAGTAACGCCTGAAAATGGCGCCTCCAAAAATGCTAGGTACCTGTACACAAACCAAATCCCAACCAGATCCAGAATATTCTTACTCAGCTAATCACTCACTATCCAGCATACAAAATCTCCAATAATAGAAAAATGGAAAACTAAAATACTAACATTCCCAAATGCAGAAAATCCATAGGTTAGAGCGACCTATCACCCTTAACTTAACTATGTACAATAATAAATGTAACACCTGAGACTTTCCGGTAACGCACGTATGTCCTAGAATATATGGTTATGAGAGTTTAGTTATTCAAGATTAATGGTGAGCATTGAAATGGAAGAGAAAGAAAATAAAGTGGTTTGACAATTCAACATAAAGAAAGTTGAAAAGTCAACAACCAATAAGAAAATTCCAAAGTACTTTATATGCATTAAAAAGGATGAAATAAATGAAATAAATTGAATGGAAAAGGTGGGATTTAAGGTTGATTCACGTTGGATTTAATGGAATAAAGGTGAGGGATTGTTTTGCAATTTTAAAGAGATTTGAGGTGGAAATTAAAAGTAGAAAAAAACTTTTAGGTTAAAAAGGCAAAAGTGAACCAAAATTCATCATCTTTTTCCCTTTGCTCCACGATCTCCTTGGCTGCCATTGAAGCTCCTCCAAGTTCATCCCATCAAGAGATTTCAAGGGTTTTTAAGGTACAATTAAGTGGGTTTTTGGTTTATTACAATTAGGTGTTGATTTTTAGTAGTTTGATGGTGTTTTGGAAGAGTTTGGTTAGGGTTTGGAAAACCCTAACCATGGAATCCGAAAATTTGAGTTTACAATCTTGTTTTCTCTCCAAATTGGTTGGTTTAGTTGTTAAATGGATAGTTTAGGTGATTTTGGGGTTAGATTGAAGATTGGAAAGAAGTTACACAAAAATCGGTTTTTACCCTAAAGCGCACTGGTTCTGTTTTTGCCTTTTCGGTTTGGCCAAGTGATTTGTTTGGTTAGTTTAAGTGTTTCAATGGATAGTAGACGTGTAGAGGTTTCCGAGTTGGGGTGGTACGTCAAAATCCGTTGAAAAACGAGAAAGTTATGGCTATTTGAAGTTGGACGGTATAAATTGGCATAAAAATTGGGTTCGGTGTGTTGGAAATGATAAGTGTCATAATTGTAGTTAGTTTAGGATAAGAATTTCTTTAGTTTGGTTAGTTTATGTCTATAGAATCTTTTAGTTGGTTATTAAGTAAGTTTTTCGTAATTGTTAGGTGATCGAACGTGTGATTTGACTGGTGGAAGTGAGAAAGCAATTGTCGAGACGTCAGGTAAGTAGAGGACGTTTGTTTTGCCTTAGGGCCTACACCACGGAACGGTAGAATTTATTGTTTGATAGTTATGTTGTTTATATTGAATAGTGTGGGAATGAATTGCTTGGTTATTGTTGTTGGTGTTAGTTTGGTTGTTGTGGTTATTTTATGTTGTGCCTTGAGTGAGCATGAGATTGTGAGCACGGGTTTGCTGATGAGTGAGCATGAGTTGTGATCATGGGTTTGATGAGTGAGCATTAAGGTAGGATCGCCTTGTGGGCACGTGGCTCGTTGAGCACCCCACAAGGGATTTTACCGTAGAATCGTCTCGTGGGCACGTGGCTCGTTGAGCACCCCGCGAGAGATTTTACTGGAGATGGCCTAGGGTAGGATCGCCTTGTGGGCACGTGGCTCGTTGAGCACCTCGCAAGGGATTTTGCCGTAGAATCGTCTCGTGGGCACGTGGCTCGTTGAGCACCCCGCGAGAGATTTTACTGGAGATGGCCTAGGGTAGGATCGCCTTGTGGGCACGTGGCTCGTTGAGCACCCCGCAAGGGATTTTATCGTAGAATCGCCTTGTGGGCACGTGGCTCGTTGAGCACCTCGCAAGGGATTATACCAGAGTTAGCCTCAAGTAGAATAGCCTCGTCGGGCACGTGGCTCGTTGAGCACCCCGAGAGGGATTTTACTAGAGACAAATGCAATCAGAACGTGAGGCATACAATCGAGGGTTAGAAACTGTATGTGTTAGGATCGTGTGGGAGTTGCATTGTTGTGTTGCGTTGTCAAGTTGAGTGGTGTTGTGTGGAGGTGTTAGGGCTGTGTGTGAGTTGTGGTGAATTGTGCATGTTTATATTTTGTTATTTTCTACTTGCTAAGCGTAAGCTTACGTGTGCGTGTGTGTTCTGTGGTGTAGGTGTCGACAGGAGTACAGGTGATGACCTTAAAGAAAGCTAGAACTGGGGCGCAGTTGGTGGTGTACAGGGCATGCCGGTGCAGGCTAATTGTCGGGGCGTCTTGACCACTATCGTCCTCGGTATTTTGGGAGGAATGTTGTAGATAATTTGGTAAGAGTTTCGTAAGGGTTTTTGTTTAAAAAGACTTCGTTAGATGGGGTGTTTAGTACGAATATTTACAAAATTGTTTTTATAGTGTTTTGAGTGGTTGAGTGGGAAGTATTGTGTTTACTGGTTGTAGTATTTGGGAAGTTGAAAACATATATTTTCGTGTCTTGGTTTCAGGTTTTGGTTTAAAGAACTTTAGGCGTTATGCCGCTCGTTTTGATTTTAAAATAAATAACATCGGGTTGCGTTCACTATTTTTATTAATATCCGTTTGAAGTTGGTTTTCCACGAAATTTACGGGATTTGAAGATTTATGTGTCGGGAGCGTATGGTAGAAATTTCGGGATTTTTGGAGGTGTCGGGCTCGTAGAAAAGTGTAGAAAGGTTGGGAAAGTCAAGAAAAGTCAAAACGGGGTGTTTTGGGACGTTTTTGGTTGAAAATAGCCCGAGCGGGCCCGATCGATCGGGCCCAAAACGCGACCGAACGCGATCGGGCACCTGCGGGGCGCGCGCGCGCGCAGCAGCGCGCGCTGGCGCGCTACCTGGGCGCGCGCGGCGCCCAGCGCCCATTTGGGCTGAATTTCGATTTTTTTTTTTAAATTCTCCCTTTTTCTACAATATTTTGACCCGACATTTTCCGACGTATTTTAAACGTATTTTGGGCCCGTTTTCCAATAAATTTCGAGGGTTCGAAAAACCCGAAAACGAGTTATTAATTTTACAAAAATTATTTTAAACGATGTTTTAAACGCGGGTTTGGTTAGCAAAGTAGCACTCCGAGCCAGGGTGGGTACGGGGGTGTTACAATAAACATTTACAATAACCACCAAAATATTAAACCCCACATCTCCGAAGACCATGGTCGAGACACCCCGACAACTGCCCGCACCGGCATACCGCGTATATCAACGACTGCGTCCCAATCCTAGCTTTCCTCGAAGCTTTAACCTGTACTCCTGTCGTCACCTACACCACGGAACACACACACACACGTAAGCTTACGCTTAGTAAGTAGGGGATAATAAATATAAACAACTGCTATCCACAATTAACCCTTACACAACCCTAACACAACCACACACACACGCTGAACACGACAACGCAACGCAACAACACAACTTCCCAATGCAACTCAACAACATCACAATGCAATCAACCTAACACAATGCAGTTTGTAACGACCCCTCATCCCAGCAAGATATTGTCCGCTCTGGGGATCGGGCCGCAGCCCAATATCCTCCCCTCACGGCTTTGTTTGGCGAGAACTTCCCGGAAGGTCACCCAACCTGGAATTGCTCTCGCCGAAGCAGTTTTAACTTCGGAGTTCTTATGGGATCCGTTGCCAATCGTGCTCCATAACGCGTCTTACTATCTTGAGAGGGTCTCTTTACATATGTTTCATTTCCATATACTTCCCTAAGCGATGTGGGATTGTGACAACCCCCTCTTTACGACCTGTCACCTTCCGGCTCGCCCGCGCGGACGTACCGCCATTTGGGTTCCGGTTCGTGCAGCCATCGTACCATACGTACACATCCGGGTCATCACAATCACCCCCCCTCGGGGGCCCAACGTCCTCGTTGGCCACATTTCCGGTTGGGTACAGGCTCTGATACCATTTGTAACGACCCCTCATCCCAGCAAGATATTGTCCGCTCTGGGGATCGGGCCGCAGCCCAATATCCTCCCCTCACGGCTTTGTTTGGCGAGAACTTCCCGGAAGGTCACCCAATCTGGAATTGCTCTCGCCGAAGCACTTTTAACTTCGGAGTTCTTATGGGATCCGTTGCCAATCGTGCTCCAAAACGCGTCTTACTATCTTGAGAGGGTCTCTTTACATATGTTTCATTTCCATATACTTCCCCAAGCGATGTGAGATTGTGACGACCCCCTCTTTACGACCTGTCACCTTCCGGCTCGCCCGCGCGGACGTATTGCCATCCGGGTTCCGGTTCGTGCAGCCATCGTACCATACGTACACATCCGGGTCATCACACAGTTTCTATCACTCAGTTATGCTTATTTACTGTTCATTGCTTTAATTTGTTGTTCTTTGCTTTAATTCTTCATAGAGGTCCCCTCGGGGTGCTATTACCAGCAACCAAGCCCGACAAGGCCCACTATTCAGAATTCCATGTTTTGCCAATCATCCATCATAGAGGTCCCCTCGGGGTGCTACTACCAGCAACCTAGCCCGACAAGGCACCCTATTCAGGATTCTAGTTTTAGCCGGTCACCCCTCATAGAGTTCCCCTCGGGGTGCTACTACCAGCAACCCAGCCCGACAAGTCACCCTATTCGAGATGCATTTTACATTTACGTATCTTAGCCAGTCATCCTTCACAGAGGTTGTAACGACCCTCAAACTATTCCTAATTTCCCGTATAAAATTTTTCTTTTTAAGCCTCTAAATCAATTAAAAACATCCTCGAAAACCTTTAAAGAAAATTCATTTATCATACAAAAACAGTTTACATAAAACCACTCAACCTTTTATCATTCCTCAATTTATCAACTTATCACTTCTTCACAATATCATTTCTATCTCCATTTCAATTATATATTTTACATAAACTTTCAAAACATTCATACGTTCTCGTTACTCTGCCCAAAACCGACTCTAAACACGATTAAAATGTAGTACATTTTCATGAAAACGAACTGCATGGTTCCATTTAAAAGTGTGGCATATCCTTCTGTTTACAAAATCACCAAGCAGTTCATAAAAATCCAAATAAAAACCTTAACAAACATTTTATAAAACAAATCTATCAACTAAACAGAATCAAACACCCTAAAACGTACAAACTACCAATTAAACTAAAAACATTCCCATAACGTTAAATTAATGGTTTAAAACAAAACATTTGAAACATCAACATAAAAATCTAACACCTAACCAGAACCAAGCATCCTAAAATGTTCTATACTGATCACCATCAGCCCAAAACACTCCAAAAAGAAACCCTCAAAACCTATACATACTTCCCCACGGGTCGGTCAAGCATCGACTGCGCCAGCACACCCCGCGAGCCATCCTCCGTCAACTGCATCACTCCTCAGGTGGAAGGATCTCGTCCTCACCTATATCAGGATCACCTACACCATACAGACAATCTATGAGATAAAAATCTCAGTAAGCCCTACGTAAATGCTAATGCATGATCATGTATGCTCTGTACTATGAAAACCGTCCATGTCAATGCATATATCCGTACGTGTCAGTCTATGGTTATCGGAAACGCTCGACAGATGGATAGGGCACGTCAAGCGATTAGACAGCCCACACCATCTGAAGGGAGGGAAACCCGCTCACCACGGAACGCCAGGTCTGAACCTCATCCCCGATAACCCCATGTCATGGTTGTTTACTGTGATACTTTACTTGCCTTTACAATTCATGTTCTTTTCATGAAATCCGTGCGTAAATTCATTTTCATGTCGTTTTAAAACCATGATGCATGAACAGTTCAATATAAACAATAAAGTAAACAATCACATGTGTACCATCAAGACGATAAACAAACACATATGTACCATCAAGACGATAAACAAACAACATATAAAACAACTAATCCTAACTACCCAAACCAAAACAATTTAAACAAACAAATCCTCAAGGTTCCTCGAGACGACATCGACGTACGGTGTAGGCCAATCAGCCAGAGAAGATCACGAGAACTTACCTGTCGTCCGTAGCTTGTTGGTTTTGCCGCATTACGTCACATATGGCTCGACCTATGTCAAACATTCAAGCTTCATCAAAATCAAGCCTACATTTACCAATTACTCTCAAATTACTATTTCTAGCCTAATCCAATTAAAACCTAATTAAACGGGCCACTAATTCGAGTTTGGTAAAACCGACACGAAACTTCAAACGCGCGTAACTTTTGCGTCGGTTATCGGAATCGAATGATTCTAGCGGCCACGTACTCCTCTAATAACCTATTTTAATCTGCCAAAAGGAATTTTAAAACAAATGACCGGAGCTAGGTCAATTTAGCAGAAACCCGAACTGCCCTTTTAATAACACTTCCTTTTCGTAAAACGGGCTTGATTTACTATTTTTACAAATTAATATACTTAAAAGGCTAAAACAGGAACTCTAGCATTACTCTTCTCGATTTGGGTTTCTAAAATTTCCCTTATTCTTCTACAAATCCCCATAAATTTCTAGGGTCCCAATAAAACTATCCGCCCGCAAAACGGACCTAATTTACTTATTTACGAAAATAGCCTTGGAGCGGAAACCCAAAAATTCGGGTGTTACAGAGGTCCCCTCGGGGTGCTACTACCAGCAACCTCAGCCCGACAAGGCCCACTATTCAGGATCTCGTGTTTTAGCCGGTCATCTCTCATAGAGTTCCCCTCGGGGTGCTACTACCAGCAACCTCAGCCCGACAAGTCACCCTATTCGAGATGCATTTTTCATTTTACTTTATCTGATTACATTCATGCTCACAATACCAAACAATGCCACTAATCATTTCTAACGTGCTATACCATGATGCATGCTTCAAATATGCAATACCACACGAAACCATCAACACAACAACACAAGTCAACAATACAACACCAAACAAACAAACATCCCCCGAGGCTCTGGACTACGATGCATTTCACACTGTGATGCAAGTCGCACAAATACTTAACTAGACCAGACCAAAACAAAGAAAAGCAATCAACCAACAATGCTCAACCAACAAAGATGACAACCAAACAACAAACAAAAAACCTACCGTTCCGTGGTGTTGGCCCTAAGGCAAAACAAACGTCCTCTACTTACCTGAACTCTGGCACCGCACCTACTCGCTTTGGCTATGTACATTTGCCCACTCGGTAACCTATCACATTCACAAAATTCACTTAAGCATCACTATTCACTTCTAAAGAATATTTAAACTAACTCTAACTACAACTATTCAAACTTCTTTAAAATTAGGCCTACATACACCAACTTACTCTTAAACTATTATTCTAGCCTAATCCAACTAAAGCCTAACTAAATGGGCAACAAATTTGGGTTGGGTAAAAACCGACCCAAACTTCAAATGCGCGTAACTTTCGCGTCGGATATCGGAATCGAACGATTCCAGCAGCCACGTACTCCTCTAATAACCTATTTTAACCTGCCAAAAGGAATTTGAAAACAATCGAGCCTAGCTAGGTCAAATATCACAAAACCCGAACTGCCCCTATACCCGGAAAATCCCTCATTTTGGGTTTTCATCAATTCTCACTTAATTCCTCACTAATCAACCTCAAATACCTTCAATTAACATAATCTAACTAAAAATCTCGTTCTACAAGAAAAAACCCGAAATGCCCTAAAGAGGGCTCTCTGATTTTTCGCCCAAACCGGCTCCCCACAGCCGGGCGACTAAAACCGGACCAAGGGTCGGCAAACCCACGCCAGAAACAACCCAAAACCGCCGGTGATCGGAGCCAAAAATGGCTCATCGCCGTCGGCCTTGAACAGACCCTAAACAGGGTGAAAACCGAACCAAAACAGGGGCGAAACCGAGCCTTACCGGTTGGTTCGTGCGCGGAGTCGGTCGGAATCTCCTCGTCGCCGGCGTCTGGTCGGAGAGGGGTCGAAAATCACGGCAGTTGATCGGCGATCAACGCCTCCCGTCGCTCTCCCCCTCCTCTGCTTCGCGTGACGTCGAACGACAGAATGGTTTGAAAACCATTCTGTCGTTTGTTTTATTATTATTTTTAATAATAATAAAAATAATAATAATAATAATAACAATAAATACATCAACATTACCATTTTGCCCTTCTAAAAATTCCGTTAAATCCCGTCCTTAATTATAAATTTTCGTAAATTGACCCAAACCCCGTACCCGGCTTTAATTCTCTATTGAGAATACCCGAACCTAAATTAAGAAACCATTCACTTTTCTTTTTAAATTAATTAAAACAAACTATTTTATTATTCTTTAAAATCCTAGGTGTTACAGCTATCACACCACAACCTATTATTAATAACCAGGTTGATCAAATTATTCAAACTGCAGATGAAAATGTAGAAATCAAATTTACTCAAGATAATATGAGAAGAATATCTTTATCTAGAAGTTTATCCTCTAGGCAAAGTTTTCCTTCTACATCCTATAGAATTTCTACTCAAACTACTAGTTCTAGACACTATGTTTCTGAACTCCCAACAAATGATAACAAATCAATTTTAGAATCCAAAATTGAAGGTGTTTGTATATCTGAACAACAAATTCCTCATGGGATCTATTCCCATTGTAACGCTCGGTTTTACAGGTTTTTTGATTTTACGCGCAATGACAATTTCGTAAATAATTGAAATATGTCTGTTTTGTGAATTAAGAGTTTTAATGGAACCCTTATAATTAATATGAATTTTTGGAGAAATATGGAGATTTAGAAATCAAAATCGAAAGTATTATACCCGAACTTTCGATTTTTACCCTATAGAAGTTTAATTCGTAAAAATAGTAAATTAAATCCGTTTGACGAAAGTTTCATTAGAGCCTTAGGAATAAATCGGAATTATTGGAAAAATAAGAAAATTTTAGAGAAACCGAACCGATAGCCGAACAATAGGATAAACGGGAGATTAAACCAAAGAGCAAACTTGTAACTTGCCAAGCCAAATTGATTTAAAATGCCAAAACCCCCTCCCTCCTACGTATTTCATTCTGAAATTTTCCAGAGAAGGGTTTTCTCTCAACCCTTGGCGATTTTCCTTCTTCTCAACGGCGATTCTCCACAATTTCTTCACCGTTTCCTCTCCGATCAACTTCGTTCTTCACGTTTTCTCCTCAAAGGGGTATTCTAGGTAAGACTCTAGCATTTCCCAACCCTAGTTGTCGATTTTAAGGTTGTTAACGATTAGGGTTTTGTAGTGATTTCATAGAAATAGTCGGGTTTTGTTAGAAAACGTTAGAAATCACCTTATTAACAATTATTGGGCAAAATAATGGATGTATTTGACGTTTAGGTTGAAAAATCGGGTATGGAGCTTTGGAAAACCTCCATTAATGGAGTTTTAGAATTTGTGAGCGTAAATTGCTCGATGAAAAGCCCAAGAGAGATTAATTAGAGTTTTAGGAAATTTTCTTTAGTTAGTAGTTTCGTAAATTTTTGAAATTTCATGTGCAAGCTCGGTTTTAACAAAGAACGCTATGGATTGATTTAGGTGACAAGGCTCGAGATGAGGAGCTCGGTGTGCAACGACACGAGGTAAGTTCTCGTGACTTACTTTGGCCGATTCGGCCTACACCATAAGATTTTGTCGATTGAGGAATTGGAGATGCTTGTTGTGTTGGATAGTTAGTTTAGTTGTGTTGTTGAATGTATAAGTTTATTGTTTGTTGCGCTTTGTTTTTGTTATGTCATTGTTCACGTGCACGCATCATAGTTTTATGAAAAAGCACGAAAAAGGAATTTCCATGCATGTTTTTACAAAACAAAAAAGGATAACAAAAAGGTAAATGAATATAATGATGGTCACGTCGGTGGCAATGGTTCATATATGGCTGTCTGGTGAAGCATATTTTCCCCCAAGGTAGATGAAAGGGGCTATCCAACTGCCAGATGTGCCACTTTTATCTACTGAGAGTGAAGCCCCGGTGACATAAATGAAATGAAATGAATAGCAAAAAGGTGGGATGCATGATTTATGAACTGCACATGCATAGCATTCATGCGCATTCACATAGACTTACTGAGCCTCTAGCTCACATTATATTTCTATGGTGTAATTGACTGCGAGCAAGGTGAGGACGACGTTCCTCTGCCCGAAGTATAACCATGTTGAAGGAGGATGGCCCGTTGGGGTGCGTTGGTAGTCGGTGCGAATTTTAACCCGTGCGGCGTAAGTAAGTTTTTAGAGATTTGATAGATAGAAAGATAGGAAAATTGTATAGATGAATAATTTTAGGATGTTTGGTAACTGGATAGATAATGTATAGTAATTTGTTGTGTTTTTGATATTTTCAAACAGAAGGAAATGTTTGGTTTTCAAATGGATCCACGTAGTTTGTTTTTTGGAAGTTAACTTCGTTTATAAATGCTTTGAGTCGTATTTATAGTGATGGGTGAATTAAAGGATATGTGAGTAAGTTTATGTTAAAGTTTTTAGTATGTTGATTGGTGTTGGAGTTGAAGGGAAGAGCGAAGGAAGTGGTGAAGGAAGTAGGAAAGAAGAAGGAAAGGGGGGGGCGATTGATCGCGGAAGGAAGGGCGATCGAACGCTGAACTCTCTTGTTTTCCAGAAGAGTTCCCGATCGTTTGCCTATAATGGGGCGAACGATCGGCTCCTTAAGGCCACGTTCTAGAGTAATACCAGAACGTGAGCCGATCGATCGCCAAAAGCGGGGAGATAAATCGGCTTGTCAAGGGCCGATTCATTGGCTGTCATGTAGCCGATCGATCGGCCCTTTGTTTTCTCGCCTCTGACGTTTTTGCCCTCGGTTCCTTTGGCCTATTGTTCTTCTGTTTTAATGTGTTTGCTCAAGTGATTTTCAAAGCAATTTTAGTGATTTTATTAAATGGTTTTGAACAATTTTCATTCCTCTGTCTTATATGTTCTGTTAAATGGTTTAAACAACTTAGACAAGGATTTAATGCTTTAAGAGTCGAAATATTAAGAGTGTATAAAAGAAAAAAAAATTCACGAGAATTTCGGGTATAAGGATTAGGGTTGTTACAGTTATGGTATCAGAGCCCTCGGGTTTTAAAATCAGTTTTTTAAACTGCTCGACTGCACAGCCACTACGCAGACGTCCTCCCTCACCCTAAGTACGTTTTATTTTATTACCTTGCTTTTGTTTCTTAGGATTATTTTTTTTAACATTTATAGGAGTTATAAAATGGTACGAGTAAGAGACGCTAGAGACGAAGCCTTGGATAGGCTAACAGATTTGCTGGACCGCCATGCTCAACACATGGATACACAAGCCCAGCAAATAGAGAATCTAGTGAATCGTGAGGATCACAGGGCCCGAGAGGTAGTTGTACTGAACTATCAGGGTATGGAGAGGTTCCAGAAACTTAGGCCTCCTGTATTCGACGAACAGTCTTCGGACCCCTCATTTGCTTAGGAGTGGGTTCGGACGATGGAAGACATGTTGGGCTATGCAAAAATTGATAATGGGGAGAAGGTCGCATTCGTCGCCTTTCATTTGGCACTAGACGCTCGGTTTTGGTGGGACTCCATTAAAGTGACTACCGATGTGACGACGATGACGTGGGAACGGTTTAAGGCCGTGTTCTACGATAAGTATTTCAGCTATACGGTGAGGGCGGCTAAGAGAACAGAGTTTACGCAGCTGAAGCAAATAGGTTCCGTTGCGGAATATATTCGGAAGTTCAAGGCCTTGTCTCGGTTTGCACCGCATGTGGTGAATGATAATGAAGATAAGGTGCACAAAGTTATGGACGGACTGAATCCAGAAATTTGGATGAATATTATAGTGTCGGGGATTCTAGATGTGCCTTACTCAGAGATCACAGCGAGAGCTTTGGACTTTGAGGCTGCCCAGTCGACTTATGTTAAACCAAGGGAGCAAACTAAGGAATTCTTTCGTGAGATCCACCCTCAACTCAGGAATAGAGGCTGGCAACAAAAGACACAACCCCAGCAATAACATCAAAGAGGTGTCAAAAGACATTCTGAAGGAGGCAATGATCGAAGGAAAGGAAAGCAAGTTCAAGGGGCTACTCAAAAGCCTATTTGTCCTAAGTGCCAAAAAGAACATTACGGTGATTGTCGGATGGGTACCAATAGGTGTTACAGATGTGGAGAGATTGGCCATTTTATCATGAACTGCCATTACTGAACCGAAATCAACCAGGCAAGGACCAACAGAGCAGTGACCAGAGGAGAGTGATGCCAAGGATCTTTGCTTTCATCGAGCCTGGTGACGTCGACGATGAGACTCAACCATCTGTTATAGCAGGTACTATCTTAGTCATGGGTGTACGAGTATTTTCTTTGATGGACATGGGAACTACGCACTCCTTCATTTCAACTGCTTGCATGACTAGATTAAGGTATGTTGGAAAATAGAGGAAAAAGGTAATAGTAGGAGTTGGGTAAGAAGGATTCCTAGGTGAACTTTGACGAGAAGACTGTAGATTAAATACAGGACAACATAGACATTATAGTAAGAGAGTTATGCAGCAATAAGATTAGCTAGACCTAACCACAAGAATTGTGCACTTAAAATTTAGTTAGTACTAGAGAAATACAACCTATGAGAAATAACCTTTAAATAGATAAGGACTGGACCTAGTTGATAAAACTAATCAAAAAGAAAGATGAGAGTTTAGTTGTAAACTTATTAAGGGATACCCTAGATCATTGAGATACCATTAGTGTGTTTAAGTGGATAAGGGAGTATCGTAGGACTCGTATGTTTCGGATTCGAGTGAAGTTGAGAATGTTAGACGAAGATAGAATTAGAGAGTTTGACTTGGATTAATTGTTGAAAGGATATGGGGAGTGATTATTACCGCCGTGACTTTGGTGGATGTGATAAAACAATACAAAGTCGTGGACGTAAGATCCGAGTGATCGCATAGGAGTGTTTGTATCGACCAATGTCGGTGAGTAAAATAAATATATTTTTTTTCGAAGTTGAAAGGTTAGCGAGTCTCGAGACAATAAATGATGAAGGCTATACAAAAAGGGAAATACTCGAATTACAAATTTGGCTGATCTCCAGAAGATAGGTATCGCCTAAGAAGACTAATAGGTAAAGGACGATTATTAATTCGTAAAAAGATTACGACCGACATACTATAAGGGGAGGGAGACTTAGAGAAATTAAGATGGATCGATGAGTAGTAGACACGTCAGACATTTGGTGTTGCTTGATTAGAAATTGTGAAGTTAAAACATAAGAGTTAGAAAGAGCTTAAAAACCCCAAACATGAGGCTTACTCCAGGGTGGAAGTAGAAACGTCTGTGTTAGAGAAACTAGGAAAGTTAACATTAATGAAGAGATGTTCCAAATTATTAGAAAACAAAAGGGTGAGGTTTTAGAAATTAAGGAGATGTGGATTATGGATGCAAACTTATCTACAACAAGTTTGCTAACAAGAAGATCGTTGGATAAATCGTGGCAAAGGAATAAAGTAGACCATTTAGTAACTTAGAAGGGAATGCGATGGTTGTAGAATTTTATTCATAAAGGAACGAGGATTTTAAGAGAATAATGACGTTAGCACCAGTTGGACTTATTGAGACCTTGAGGTATTTTTGATGATTTAGTTTGCAAAGTATAGCAATGGGAACCTAGTGGAGAAGCATACACTGAAATAGCCGCCAACAATCGGCGAGTTGTTCAAGAAAACATGTGACCAAAGAGTACTTGTAATATCCGGCTTGTACGGTTTTTTTTTAGATATATTATATTATATTCGTATTTTATCATATAATGGCATTTTTCGTAAATATGTCAAATCAAATCAGTTTCGCAAACGGAAAGCGTCATTACGATCCTAACGAATGATAAGAATTTTAAAGAATTTACGGGAATTTTCGGAGATTAAACGCTATATTCCGAGTGAATTACCTCTATCGTAATATAATTGACGTTTTAGTAAAAATAGTAAGTGAGGTCCAAATTGAGAACGGACAGTTTTAATAAAGTCCTGACAATGAATAGGAGTTATTGGCAAAATATGGAGTTTTCGAGAATCTGAATCGTTGGACGATTAACGAACCGAGTGACGAAGCTAATATAAAAACTTAAGAAATGGCAAAATCGTCATTTGAGCGTTTGATTTTAATTATTCATTAAAAAGGCAAAATGCCTTGATGATTTTCGTTAGAAAATCACTTTCCAGAGAAGAAGACTTCTCTTTCTCCCTCGCGATCTCTCTCGGCCGCCGACGACTTCCAACATTCCGACCTCCGTCCGACCTCCGTTCGTTCCGATTTCTTCACGGTTTCTTCTTCTCTCGCTACCCTAGGTATGCAGCTTCGGTCTCTGAGCATTTATTCTGAGTTTTCGGTTCGATTTAGGATTAGGGTTTCAATTAGGGTTTCGATCGATTTTCGTTAAAAACGCGAATTAGGGCTCGTAATTAATAGGTTAGCCGTAATTATGTATATGTTGAACATGTTGGACGTTATTGGACGAAGAAAAGTCAATTTGCGAAAAAGTTATAAATCGGTAAAATGTCGGGTTTTTAGGAAAAACTCGTAACTAGAGATTTTGGATTATAAAGCTTTAATTAACGTTCGAAATGCTCTAAATAGCTAAGTGGAGAATTTAGGAGAATTCGTTAATTGAGGATTTTGTAATTTGGATGTTTAATAGCTTAATTCGGTTTTAACGGCAAATATCGTGTTTACCTCAGACACGCGACTCCAGTGGACGAAGCTTGAGATCCAGCGCGCTCAAGGTAAGTTCTCGTGACTTGCTTGACCGAAAGGTCTACACCATACCTCGTCGTCGTATCAAGGATCCTTGAGGGTTCCTTGGTTTACGTTGTTTAGGTTGGGTAGTTAGGTTGGTTGTTTATAGGTTATGTTGTATTGTCTTGTTGATATGTATGCTGTTTGTTTACTTTCCGCTGATTAACTGTTCATGCATCACGTGTTTCAAATGTCATAGAAAATGGATTTCCGCACGTGTTTTAAGGAAAGAAATGAACCTCTGTAATTAATGTACGTAATCTGTATCTGTATCTGTATCTAGTTACGCGAGGTGGGGCTCAGGCATGGCTGTAGGGTTTGTGAGCATGTACCCCCCTCCTCTAAATCGAAAGTGGTAGTCCGACCGCGGGATGTATCCTTTCCATTTAGAGGGCTGATATCTCGGTAACAATCTGTCTGCGACGTAATGAATCTGTATCTGTATATGAATCTGAAATCTGCATGTTTTCTGAATGGCATACGCACGCACGCATCTGCATTTACGTAGCTTACTGAGATTTCCATATCTCATATGTGTCTGTATGGTGTAGGTGACGTTTTAGGTTACGTTGACCCAGGTGAGGATGATATTCCTCCTCCTGACGTAGGAGCAGCTGATGGATGATGGCCGTGGGAGTGCGCTGAGCAATCGAGGCGCGTTTTGACCCGTGGGGGGTGTATGTAAAGGTTTTGGGGGTTCTTTGTGATATTTTGGATTGATGATAAACTGTATAGAACATATTTAGGTTGTTTGGATCTGGATAGGGGTTAGATAATGTTTTGGTAATTGTATGTAAAAATGTTTTGGTTTAAACTGCTTTGATGAATGTTATAAAATGTTTTGGTTTAAACAGTTATTTAAACGTTATAGAAATTCTGGAACTGTTTGGTTTAAATTAAGTGTTATGAACTATTTTTAGGTTGATACGGATAGCTCGGTTTTTAGAGCTATCCACGCAGTTGGACTTCGTAAAGTCCGACGCGAGTCGATTGAGTTTATATTATGTTTTAATTGGTTGAGTCAGGTTGTGAATTATGGTGATCGTTGGCGTGAAGTAACAGAAATTTGCTCTCTGGAATTCAGGATTCCAGAGAGCGTAGCAGGAAGGATAGAGGAAAAATGTTGAATTCTGCTCTCTGGAATCACGTTCCAGAGTGGTGGAAATGTTAGAGTAAAAAGGTTGGTTGCTCTCTGGAAATAAAAATTTCCAGAGAGCGAAGTCGCTGCACATATTGTAGCGACCAGCGCCTGGTCGCTGCTGTGTGCAGCGACTGGTCGCTGCACACATTGCAGCGACCAGTGCCTGGTCGCTGCATAGGGCAGCGACCGTGCGCTGCTCCATTCACGAGGGCAGAATTCCGATTCTGCCCTCCCCTCTTTTATTTGTTTATTTTTAAGTTTTATTAAATGTTTTAGTTTTAATTATTTATTAAAGGTTTTGTTTTAATTGCTTTTAAAGTTCAGTTTTAATTCCGACTTCAGTTCTGATTTCAACTTCGGTTCCGCATTAAGTTTTATTTAAAGCATAGAAAAGTAAAAAGTATAAAATGAAAAATTATACGGGAAATACGGGTACAGTATTAGGGTCGTTACAGTACTAGAGATAAAATAGTTTATAAGGAATTATTACTAGAGAAAATGTAGAAATTTGAATTTGCATGCATTCCGACTACGAGTAGAGCCGATGAATTTATGCAGAAGTTTGGGTTACAGCCCAGGAGTTGGTAAAAATCTTTAGACGATAGTGATCTAACTTATGTTAGGAAGTTTAAGTATAGCTATGATCTAAGAAAGTAGCTAAGGAAAGGCGTCAATTGAAGGCCTTATGGTAAGTTTTGATCGAGGAGACCTAAAAATAGGACCAAATTAGATGAGTTGGAAGGTTTAACTTATGAGTGATTGAGTGAAGATCAACGCATGCATGAATTATTTAGGTGCATGGATATGCAATGGGGTTATTCAAATCAGAGACTTAGGAATTTGATAGCACGCAATGCATAATGAGGAGCGTTGTTAGCCAAATCAAAAATAGCGAATGCGGTTAGGGGCTAATGATGCATCATCGAGTTTAGGAGTTTTGGTTTAGAACCATAGAGGTTAACCCTAAGTATAGATAGAACCCAAGGTTCTAAAAGGGAAATTCAAAATCTTTGCGAGATGGAAGGGAGGCACGAAAGGAATCGAGTGGTTGTAAGCCGAAGTATAAAACTGTAAGACGTAAGACGATAATAACAAGGACTATAAGCTAAGTCAAATTTTGAGGACAAAATTTTAATTAAGGTGGTTGGAATGTAACGCCGATTTTACAGGTTTTCTGATTTTGCGCGCAATGACAATTTCGTAAATATTTGAAATATGTCTGTTTTGCGAATTATGAGTTTTAATGGAACCCTTATAATTAATATGAACTTTTTGAGAAACATGGAGATTTAGAAATCAAAATCAAAAGTATTATACCCGAACTTCTGATTTTGACTCTATAGAGGTTTAATTCGTAAAAATAGTAAATTAAATCTGTTTGACGAACGGAAAGTTTCATTAGAGCCTTAGGAATAAATCAGAATTATTGGAGAAATAAGAAAATTTTGAAGAAACCGAACCGATAGCCGAACAATAGGATAAACGAGAGATTAAACCAAAGGGCAAACTTGTAATTTGCCAAGCCAACTTGATTTAAAAGGCGAAAACCCCCTCCCTCCTAAGTATTTCATTTTGAAATTTTCCAGAGAAGGGTTTTCTCTCAACCCTTGGCGATTTTCCTTCTCCTCAATGGCGATTCTCCACCATTTCTTCATCGTTTCCTCTCCGATCAACTCTGTTCTTCACGTTTTCTCCTCAAAGCGGTATTCTAGGTAAGACTCTAGCATTTCCTAGCCCTAAATGTCAATTTTAAGGTTGTTAAACGATTAGGGTTTCGTAGGGATTTCATAGAAATAGTCGGGTTTTGTTAGAAAACGTTAGAAATCACCTTATTAACAATTATTAGGCAAAATAATGGATGTATTTGATGTTTATGTTGAAAAATCGGGTATGGAGCTTTGGAAAACCTCCATTAATGGAGTTTTAGAATTCGTGAGCATAAATTGCTCTATGAAATGCCCGAGAGAGATTAATTAGAGTTTTAGGAAATTTTCTTTAGTTAGTAGTTTCGTAAATTTTTGAAATTTCATGAGCAAGCTCGTTTTAACAAAGAACGCTATAGATTGATTTAGGTGACAAGTCTCGAGACGAGGAGCTCGGTGTGCAACGGACACGAGGTAAGTTCTCGTGACTTACTTTGGCCGATTCGGTCTATACCATAAGATTATGTCGATTGACGATGTAACACCCAGAAATTTCCTACGACGCACGTAGGCCTTGGATTCGAGGATTAAAGGAGTTTCGGTGATTAGAGGAGTTTAACATGCATCTTAGAGTTATGCTATGTATAGGAGTCAATAAGTGAAAATTTTGAGAAAACACTATGTTAGAATAGTTAGGATTGTTAGGGGATAAAATAATTGAGAGAAATTCTTGTTGAATGGAAAAGTTAAGGAGAATAAAAGGTCTTCCACGTTGGCATGCATGAAGTTAGGAAAAGGTGTAACACCTGGGAATTTTCCTCCAACGTAAATACCTTAGATTTGGAGGTGTTAGAGGAGTATAATTAGGGCCCTAGAGTTTTCCTAAACCTTTTATTTAGAGAGTGAAGAATAGTAGTGAAAATAAAACAATAAGACTAGAGTATGGTAAATTGTTGTTTCAGATTACAAAGGGGTAAAAAGTTTAAGCAAAAGAAAATAGAAATTTATAAAGAAGAGAAGAAAAGATGATGATTACATGGGCCTTTAGAAAACCAAAAAGGGGGAGGTGACTTTTATAAAAAAAAATTGGTGTGATGAATTTAAAAGAAGTTGAAAAGTCAAATATTGAGAGAATAAGCGAAGGAAGAAGAAGGTTATGAAATTTGAAGTCAAAAAGTGAATGGTTGAAATTTCAAATGAATAACAACCAATAAGAAAATAAAGCTAATAATTGAAGGGTATGAAAAAGAATGAAAAGTGGAGTTTAGGATTGCCTTTCACGTTGGAAGAAAAAGGGAAGAAAGAATGTTTGACAATTCAAAAACTAAAAGTGTGTTGAAAAGTCAAAAGACTTAACAACCAATAGAAAAGAAGAATTTGTGATAAAAAAATGAATGGAAAATGTGGGTTAAAGAGGCAGCCACGTTGGATGAAAGAAGGAAAGAAAAGTGGTGGTTAATTTATAAATTTCAAAAGTTTTGTGGAAATTGTCAAAAGTGAAAGTTAAGTTAGGATAAATTAGAAAAATACCCTTCTTCCTCCCGATTACTCCACGAAAATTTGCAGCAAGCTTTTCCTCCATAATCTTTTCTTCAAGCTTTTAAAGAGATTAAGGTGAGCTTTTGATGGGGTTTTGAATTTTATGCATTTAGGGGTTGTTTTTAGAAGTTTTTAGGGTGTTTTGTGAGGTATTACATAGGGTTTGAAAACCCTAAATGATGAAATCCGAAAATGGAGTTTAAATGTTAGTTTTCTTTCCAAATTTGATGATTTGGTTGTTGAATGAATTGGTTTAGGTGGTTTTTGGAAAGAAATTAAAGATTGGAAGTAAGTTTGGAAAATTGGTTTTTTACAATTATGGTGGCCGATTCTGTTTACTAGATTTTAGGTTGGCTATTGAATTTATTTGGTTAAAATGAGTGTTTCAATGGATAGTAGACGTGAATAGGTTTCCGAATTGGGGTGGCACGTTGAAATCCGTTGAAAAACGAGGGAGTTATGGTCGTTCGAAGTTGGACGCTAAAAATAGTGAGAAAATCGGGTTTCATGTTTTGTTTTGTTTAGTTGGTTGAATTTTAGTTAGTTTTGGTTTAAGATTTCTTTAGAATTTTCTAGCATAATTGCTAAGTTATTTTTCCTATTTGTTAGGTTGTCCAGCGAATAGTTTTGTTGGACGAAGTGAACAATCGAGTGTCGAGTAGCTAGGTAAGTAGAGGATGTCTGTGTTTTGCCTTCGGGCCTACACCATGGAACGGTAGGGAATTGTTTATTTGCTTTGTTTGATTGTTTTGTTTTGTTTCGTGTTGAGCATTTTGTGTGACATGCATCACGGTTTTCAAACTACGAACCGAACGAGTTTTTAGCATGGTTTTGAATGGTGAGCTGGAAATGTAAGAGTGGTGTGAGTTGAAATGCAATGTGGTTGTGTTAGAGTCACCCAGTCGCGTTAGTGTAGCACCTGCGAGGAACTCTGGTAGAGTTTCCCAGTCGCATTAAGGTCGTACCTGCGGGGGGACTAGCAGAGTTAGAGTCACCCCGTCGCGTTTGGGTAGCACCTGCGAGGAACTCTGGTAGAGTTTGCCAGTCGCGTTAAGGTGGTACCTACGGGGAGACTAGCAGAGTTAGAGTTACCCAGTCGCGTTTGGGTAGCAATTGTGAGGAAGTCTGGTAGAGTTTGCAAGTCGCGTTAAGGTAGTACCTGCGGGGGGAGTAGCAGAGTTGAGTCACCTAGTCGCGTTAGGGTAACACCTGCGAGGAACTCTAGTAGAGTTTCCCAGTCGCGTTAAGGTGGTACCTGTGAGGGACTACTGGAGTTGTAGTTTAGCACTTGCGATGAGTTCTGTTTTGTGAATAAGCAATGAAACGCACACGAAACAAGAGCAACTGAGCGAGTAGAAACTTCATGTGTTAGGGGTTGTATTACATTATGCTTTTGATGTGCATTAATTCCCTACTTGCTAAGCATTGGGCTTACGTTTTGTGTTCTGTGGTGTAGGTGACGACGTCATTACAGGTTAGAGCTATGTGGAAAGATAGGGTTGGGACGCAGTCAGTGAGGTACGCGGTATGCTGGTGCGGGTACTTGTTGGGGCGTCTCGACCATGATCTTCGAGAGAAGTATGAGTTTTGAATGAGATATAGGTAGTTTTGTCGGTAGTTTTTTTCTCATTTTGTTGTGAAAATGATAGTAGTTTTATAGCACTTTTAGTTGATGTTTTTGGGAGTTATTGAATTGATATATATTTTGATGTTTTGGGGTTTATACAAATTAAACGTTATGCTGCTGGATTTTTCGTAGAATAATCAAATATTGTTTTGGATATGCTTTATAAACGGTTTGATTTTTAGGTTTTGGGTTTTTAGTAATTTAGTCGCTATGCTGCCCGATTGTTTTTAGTAAAGCAAACGATCTCTATTTTTAATGATTTTCGTGTTTTCGCTGAAAAGTTGTAGTCGAAAAATTATGTTAAAAGTTCGTTTTAAACACAGTTTGAGTTAGCAATGTAGCGCACCGAGCCAGGGTGGGTTCGGGGGCGTTACAGAGGAATTGGAGATGCTTGTTGTGTTGGGTAATTAGGTTGGGTATTTAATTTAGTTATGTTGTTGAATGTTTAAGTTTATTGTTTGTTGTGCTTTGTTTTCGTTATGTCATTATACACGTGTAACGACCCAGGAGGATCGTCACACAATCTGTATCTTTCTTATTCATTTAATCCTTATTACTCACACATGATTCATTATTAGCAGTGTATTTCTTTTTTTTTTTTTAACATAATTTAACTCAAGATGTCATATGCGATTCGCTAAACCTCAATCGGTAAAGGAAAACATTACATATCTGCCGCCGGGCAGTACAATGTGTATCGGCTAGTGAAGGGAAAACTTTAAGTTATAGACTGCATCTGCCGATAGAAGAATGAACCACATCTACCGATCACTAGACGACAAAACCGAGTTTATACCATCCGGTGTAGAAGCTCTCTACATCATCCGATGAAATAAGGGTACATCATCCGGTGGGCATGTGCCTCTCACGTGAATAATAAAACATGACCCGGTCACTAAACGACAAATAACATTCTCATCATCCGGTGACTTATTTCACTACATCTGCCGATCACTAGACGACAAAAAATACTTTCATCATCCGATGGCTTAAACACTCTACATCTGCCGATCGCTAGACGACAAAATAACACTTTCATTATCTGATGGCTTATTACACTACATCTGCCGATCACTAGACGACAAAATAACACTTTCATCATCCGATGGCTTAAACACTCTACATTTGCCAATCGCTAGACGACAAAATAACACTTTCATCATCCGATGGCTTAAACACTCTACATTTGCCAATCGCTAGACGACAAAATAACACTTTCATCATCCGATGGCTTATTACACTACATCTGCCGATCACTAGACGACAAAATAATACTCTCATCATCCGATGGCTTAAACACTCTACATCTGCCGATCGCTAGACGACAAAATAACACTTTCATCATCCGATGGCTTAAACACTCTACATCTGCCGATCGCGTCAGCCGGATGAGTGCCTCATCCAGCTTCTATCATACGGCAGTAAAACACTATAATCATCAAACATCTTCATTCGATAGAACATATCACAACTCACCCGATTCCTAACTTAGTAACCATAAACCCCAAAGAGTAGCAATCATAAACTCATCTAAAAATACGCATAGCGGAAGACTCAACAAAACAAACCATTCATTAATCCTCAAAATTGTATTCAGACTCTAAAGACAAGCCCTTCAAATCCAAATCTCATTGTTATAAGAAATTCTGTTCTATTTAGTCATCTGTTCATCGTAAACTTTTCTGACTTACTATGAGTATAACCAGGGAACTTATTCGCCTATCCAGCCTTCACTGTCACACTGAGCATCCTCCAGCAACCAAGCTTAGACATCCTCATTAACCTTGAGTTCATCACCTGAAAACTCGTCACCTACATCATAAGGTTTAAACTATAAGCCTAATGCTTAGTAAGGAATGCAACACTAACATGGATGCATGAATGTATAGTTTGGGAAAATCACATGCTCATAAGTCTTTTTCTTGTTCATATCTTTGCTTGAAATCATCATTCATAGTCATAGATCATATTCATCATTCATAGTCATTGGTCATATTCATCATTCATAGTCATTGATCATATTCATCATTCATAGTCATTGATCATATTCATCATTCATAGTCATTGATCATATTCATCATTCATAGTCATTGATCATATTCATCATTCATATAAGTTGTGTGGATTAAGAGAAGATTTGTGCCGGTAAAGGGGGTTCGACAGTGAGTTTTATCTTGTTCCCTATTGCGGGTCGTATTCATATGTCCCTTTTTGGACTGTGACATACGCCGAACCGCCCCCAACCCTCACTTAGTCCACGTTGCATAAATCTTATATATATATATATATACACATATATACATACATATTCTGTTCATGGAAACCATGCATTAAAACATTTTCTTATGCTTGAGAAACATTCATGATGCATGAACATGAGAACTTTTAACTCATCAAACTATGACAAGGATCATACCAGAGCAGACAACTTCACATTCACTAGCAGGTCATCAAATAGTAGAACTCACAACATACATAAATCCTTCAAGTGCAGACAAGCTCATTATCATAAGGTAAACATTAGACATCTAAACAACCTAGTACTCCCACGATGTAGGGCTCTATTAGCCGAAAATCTACACATATATACATACATATTCTGTCATGGAACATGCATTAAAACATTTTCTTATGCTTGAGAAACATTCATGATGCCATGAACATGAGAACTTTTAACTCATCAAACTATGACAAGGATCATACCAGAGCAGACACTTCACATTCACTAGCAGGTCATCAAATAGTAGAACTCACAACATACATAAATCCTTCAAGTGCAGACAAGGCATTATCATAAGGTAAACATTAGACATCTAAACAACCTAGTACTCCCACGATGTAGGGCTCTATTAGCCGAAAATCTTAATACATTCACTTACCTGGTCTCCTTAGCACTTGAGCTCCTTTCTCTTCAAACTTCTTCACCTAAAACATTTACATTGCAGTAGTTAAAACAAAAATCCTAATAGTTCTAATCTCAAGTTATCCTAAGATTTCAAGTTATCCTAAGATTTAATAGCTAAAGTTATTCCCGAGTCCTTAGTCTAATACCCTGTGCAGTTTGAAATCCAAAACCAAACAGACTGATTCGATTATCGATAAACATCAGTGTGGTTAGTTCTAAATGTCCAGGAATCGATTTGATAAAAGCATTCCCACTCTCAGATTCCTCAAATGTTCTTATATTAGTCGGCCATTGGAAAATCCAAAACTCCAATGCCGAGTAGAAAACAGGGCTAACAAGCTAACAGATAGCTACATTGACTATTGCATACCTCGGGCACAGAGTTGTCGAGTAGTGGCAGTGAAAACCGGTCGTCGAAGGGAGTATGTTGGAAGCAGAGAGCAAGAGCTTGGGAGAGAAGAAATCGCCGAAAAGGAAGGTGTCGGCTACAGTGGTTCAAGTGAGGTTTAAAACATTTCCTTTTTCTTTATATATTGGCCATCACCCTCCATTATTACAACTTTTCCACCCAACCTAGTTTAAATCCACATGAAATTAATTATTCTGGTATAAGTCCTAAACTGTAAGGATTAAATATTCATGACCGTTAATACAGTTAGGAAAATCACCTGGCCGTTAACTCGGGTGTTACATCCACCCCTCCTTAAACAAAATTTCCGTCCCCGAAAATTGATCAAACAAATAATTCTGGATACTTGTCTAACATGTCCTATCGTCACTCCCAAGTGGCTTCTTCAATGCCATAATTCTTCCATAAGACTTTGACCAACGGAATCTCTTTGTTCCTCCGAGTCTTAACTGCGGATTCCAATATCTACACTGGCTTCTCTTCATATGTTAGCGTCGGCTCAATCTCAAAATCCACTGGTTTAACAACTTGTGTAGGGTCCCGTATACATTTTCTTAACATCGACACATGGAAAACATTATGAACTTTATCCAATGATGGAGGCAATTGCAGTCTGTAAGTTGTACTACTGATTCTAGCCAAAACAGGGAATGGTCCAATAAATCGTGGATTAAGCTTTCTCTTCCTGCCAAATCTTAGTACTCTTTTAAATGGTGAAACCTTCAGGAAAACTTCATCACCAACAGGAAATTCAAGATCTCTCCTCCTTTGGTCTGCATAACTTTTCTGCCAGCTTTGTGCAGTAATCATCCTCCTCTTAATAGGGGCAATCTTGTCTGACATCTGCTGCAACATCTCGGGACCTATGAGTTTTGCTTCACCAACTTCATCCCAATACAGAGGTGATCTACATTTCCTACCATACAACGCCTCATAAGGTGCCATACCTATGGTGGATTGGTAACTGTTATTGTAAGAGAACTCAACCAAGGGTAGGTATCTGCTCCAAGATGTCTGGAACTCTAGCACACAAGCCCTCAACATATCCTCAAGTATTTGGATAGTCCTTTCTGATTGACCATCTGTCTGCGGGTGGAAAGCAGTGTTGAAAGACAACTTTGTACCTAATGTGCCTTGCAAACTTTGCCAAAACCTTGAGGTGAATCTAGGATCACGATCTGAGACAATAGATGCAGGGATTCCATGCAACCTAATAACTTCTCGTACATAAAGATCAGCAAGCTGGTCCATCGAGTAGGTTGTCCTTACTGGTAAGAAATGGGCTGATTTGGTCAGTCTGTCAATCACAACCCAAATACTATCATGTCCCTTAGTTGTCTTAGGTAATCCTACAACGAAATCCATAGCTATGTGTTCCCATTTCAACTCGGGAATAGGTAGAGGCTGAAGGGTACCCCTTGGACGTTGGTGCTCGGCTTTAACTTGTTGGCAAACCAAACATGACTCTACATACTTAGCAACATCCCTCTTTAAGTTTGGCCACCAATAGAGTGACTTCAGGTCTAGATACATCTTGGTGGTGCCAGGATGTACAGAAAAGGGAGACGAATGCGCCTCAACCAAGATCAATTTACGTAATCCTTCATTATTAGGGACATACCATCTATTTCTAAACCTCAGAATCCCATCCTTGGAAAGACTAAACTCGGAGGTGGTGTCCTTCACCTTGTTCATCATACTATTATTCTCCTCTGAGTCCTTCTGTTGTGCTTCTTTGATCTTTTCCAGAACCGTTGGTTGAATGGTCAAATATGCAAGCAAAGCTGACAACTCTGGAACTATCTCCAATTCAAACCTCTGAACATCTGTCCTCAAAGGTATAGACATGGTTGACACAACGGATTGCATAGTTGTTGACATCCTGCTCAATGCGTCAGCTACAGAGTTAGCCTTACCCGGGTGATACTTGATCTCAAAGTCGTAATCCTTAACAAATTCCAAACAACGCCTCTGCCTCATGTTCAATTCCTTTTGTGTAAAAAGGTACTTCAGACTTTTATGGTCAGAAAACACCTCACACTGCTGTCCATATAAATAGTGTCTCCATATCTTCAAGGCAAAAACAACAGCGGCTAATTCTAAATCATGGGTGGGATAGTTCTGTTCATAACTCTTTAACTGCCTAGAGGCATACGCTACAACTTTGCCTTCTTGCATCAAAACACAGCCCAAACCAACTTTTGATGCATCACAAAATACGCTAAACTTTCCTTCTTCGGTTGGAAGGGTCAATACCGGGGCTGTTGTTAACTTCACCTTTAATGTCTTGAAGCTATCCTCACAAGCTTCGGTCCAAGAATACTTATTGTCCTTCTTTGTCAAATTCGTCAGGGGCTTAGCTATCATAGAAAATCCTCTGATGAACTTTCTGTAATAGCCTGCCAATCAAAGGAAACTGCGGACTTCACTGGCGTTCTTTGGTTGTGGCCAATCCTTTACTGCCTGAATTTTGGTTGGGTCCACTGAAATGCCATTAGCATAAACTACATGACCAAGAAAATTAACCTTGTCCAACCAAAATTCACATTTGGACAATTTGGCATAAAGATGATGCTCCTTCAATGTTGTCAAAACTACACTTAAATGCTCTGCATGGTCAGCTTCAGTCTGTGAGTATATCAAGATATCATCTATGAACACAATTACAAATTTGTCCAAATATTCACGAAACACTCGATTCATTAAGTCCATAAAGGCTGCAGGTGCATTAGTCAGTCCAAATGACATGACCAAGAATTCGTAGTGTCCATAACGGGTTCTGAAGGCTGTCTTTGGTATATCTCCTTACTTAACTTTCAGTTGGTAATAACCCGAACGTAAATCTATTTTTGAAAATACCTTTGCTCCTTGCAGTTGTTCAAACAAATCATCAATCCGAGGTAAGGGGTACTTATTCTTGATTGTCAACTTATTTAGCTCCCTATAGTCTATGCACATTCTAAGGGAACCATCTTTCTTCTTGACAAATAGGACAGGTGCACCCCAAGGGGAACTGCTAGGGCGTATAAATCCTTTGTCTACTAATTCTTGTAGTTGGACTTTAAACTCCTTTAACTCAACAGGTGCCATCCGGTAAGGATTCTTAGATACCGGTAAGGCCTCAGGGTACGTATCTATTACAAACTCTATTTCTCTATCAGGTGGTAAACCAGGCAAATAATCCAAAAATGCCTCAGGGAACTCTCGGACTATGGGAATATCCTGTAATTCCATTCTATCCTTCATCCGAACATCCATTACACTAGCCAGGTAACTCTCACATCCATTTTTCAACAATCGGTAAATTTCTAGTTAGGATATAATCGGTATTTTGCTTATCTTAGGAATAGCTTGGAAGGAATAATGATCACCATTTGGGGGTCGAAAATCAACCATCCCAGATCTACAACTTATTGTGGCATAATGCCTAAATAACCAATCCATTCCTAATATCACCTTATACCCTTTCTTGTCAATTACAATCAGTTCTACATATAGTTTCTTACTTCCTAAGGACACAACATCACCTTTAACAATCTGTTCAGAATGTAGGGACTTCCCTGATGGTAACATAACATCATATGGCCTTTCTGCTGGTAAAAGTTCTAAGTTGTGTTGGCATACAAACAGAGTTGATATAAATGAGTGTGTGGCTCCCGTATCTATAAGTGTGTAAGCAGCAAAACCACAGATCATAATGGTACCTGTTATGACTGTATGCTGCACGGCTTCCTCGTCCTCCATCATTGCGTAGACTCTAGGTGCTACCCTTGCACGGTTTGGATCTAGCGGCATGGGGCAGTCTCTGACTATATGTCCAACCTTATCACATCTGAAACAGCGGCCAGAATGCAACTTGCATTCGCCGAGGTGGTTCTTCTGACAGGTGGGGCATAAGGGCGCCAGAGGCCTCTTTCCTTTTCCTTGGTCATCATTCTGGTTAAGGGGTCTCTTTATTTCTTGTTGTTGTTGTTGTGGTCCCCTGTTCTATTGCGGCTGCCAACCTTTATTCTGACGTGGTAGCGGTTGAGCGTCCTTCGTGAATTTTCTTGGCAGCTCACGCTGTGCGTATGTTGTCATTTCCGCCTCTTCCAGCGCCAAGGCCTTAGTCGTCACTTCACCATAAGGTACATTGTGTATCCCAGCAGTCTTTACTTTCATATACAAACTCGGCTTCAGCCTTTGAACAAATTGGTAAATCTTGTCCACGTCATCCTCAATCATACGGGGAGCAAACCGTGATAAGTCATCAAATTTACATATGTAATCCGTCACAGAGCCAGTTTGTCACAGATTCATGAACTCCTTCTTCTTGTTGGCTCGAACAGTCCTATTGAAGTACTTGTCAAAGAAAGCAGTCTTGAACATCTCCCAGGTCATAGCTTCGGCATTAGCAGTGTTCTGGATCGAGTCCCACCAATGTCTTGCACTTAAATCCAAATGAAAGACAGCATAGGTGACCTTATCTCCTTCATCAACCTTTGCATACTTAAACATGTCTTCTATCTTTCGAACCCACTCCTCAGCATAAATAGGATCTGAAACATGTCCATTAAACACCGGGGGTCGAAGCCGGTGGAAACGCTCACCCCCATGATCATGAGTTGCATTAGTACTGGAGTTTCCTTGTTCCTCCCTAGCAGTCATCAGTCGTTCTATCTGGTGAGATTGGCGCATGACCAACTCTGTCAACTAAGCAATAGGATTGCTATCCTCATTGGTCTCTCTCTGCTGACCTCTAACCATTTTGGGATTCCTAGACAAATCAGTACAGATATATCTTAACTTAATGACATATACTGAAATCATAAATACTTACAGCTGCTTAAGTGTGCTCATGTGACAGTCAGTGCTGGAAGGCAGTCTGCATAATCGGTTTTAGAACCCAGTTTTGCTCTGATACCATAATTGTAACGACCCAGGAGGATCGTCACACAATCTGTATCTTTCTTATTCATTTAATCCTTATTACTCACACATGATTAATTATTAGCAGTGTATTTCTTTTTTTTTTAACATAATTTAACTCAAGATGTCATATGCGATTCGCTAAGCCTCAATCGGCAAAGGAAAACATTACATATCTGCCAGCGGGCAGTACAATGTGTATCGGCTAGTGAAGGGAAAACTTTAAGTTATAGACTGCATCTGCCGATAGAAGAATGAACCACATCTACCGGTCACTAGACGACAAAACCGAGTTTATACCATTCGGTGGAGAAGCTCTCTACATCATCCGATGAAATAAGGGTACATAATCCGGTGGTCATGTGCCTCTCACGTGAATAATTAAAACATGACCCGGTCACTAAACGACAAATAACATTCTCATCATCCGGTGACTTATTTCACTACATCTGCCGATCACTAGACGACAAAATAACACTTTCATCATCCGATGGCTTAAACACTCTACATCTGCCGATCGCTAGACGACAAAATAACACTTTCATCATCCGATGGCTTATTACACTACATCTGCCGATCACTAGACGACAAAATAACACTCTCATCATCCGATGGCTTAAACACTCTACATCTGCCGATCGCTAGACGACAAAATAACACTTTCATCATCCGATGGCTTATTACACTACATCTGCCGATCACTAGACGACAAAATAACACTCTCATCATCCGATGGCTTAAACACTCTACATCTGCCGATCGCTAGACGACAAAATAACACTTTCATCATCCGATGGCTTAAACACTCTACATCTGCCGATCGCTAGACGACAAAATAACACTTTCATCATCCGATGGCTTAAACACTCTACATCTGCCGATCGCTAGACGACAAAATAACACTTTCATCATCCGATGGCTTAAACACTCTACATCTGCCGATCACTAGACGACAAAATAACACTTTCATCATCCGATGGCTTAAACACTCTACATCTGCCGATCGCTAGACGACAAAATAACACTTTCATCATCCGATGGCTTAAACACTCTACATCTGCCGATCACTAGACGACAAAATAACACTTTCATCATCCGATGGCTTAAACACTCTACATCTGCCGATCACTAGACGACAAAATAACACTTTCATCATCCGATGGCTTAAACACTCTACATCTGCCGATCACTAGACGACAAAATAACACTTTCATCATCCGATGGCTTAAACACTCTACATCTGCCGATCACTAGACGACAAAATAACACTTTCATCATCCGATGGCTTAAACACTCTACATCTGCCGATCACTAGACGACAAAATAACACTTTCATCATCCGATGGCTTAAACACTCTACATCTGCCGATCACTAGACGACAAAATAACACTTTCATCATCCGATGGCTTAAACACTCTACATCTGCCGATCACTAGACGACAAAATAACACTTTCATCATCCGATGGCTTAAACACTCTACATCTGCCGATCGCTAGACGACAAAATAACACTTTCATCATCCGATGGCTTAAACACTCTACATCTGCCGATCACTAGACGACAAAATAACACTTTCATCATCCGATGGCTTAAACACTCTACATCTGCCGATCACTAGACGACAAAATAACACTTTCATCATCCGATGGCTTAAACACTCTACATCTGCCGATCACTAGACGACAAAATAACACTTTCATCATCCGATGGCTTAAACACTCTACATCTGCCGATCACTAGACGACAAAATAACACTTTCATCATCCGATGGCTTAAACACTCTACATCTGCCGATCACTAGACGACAAAATAACACTTTCATCATCCGATGGCTTAAACACTCTACATCTGCCGATCGCTAGACGACAAAATAACACTTTCATCATCCGATGGCTTAAACACTCTACATCTGCCGATCACTAGACGACAAAATAACACTTTCATCATCCGATGGCTTAAACACTCTACACTGAGCATCCTCCAGCAACCAAGCTTAGACATCCTCATTAACCTTGAGTTCCTCACCTGAAAACTCGTCACCTACATCATAAGGTTTAAACTATAAGCCTAATGCTTAGTAAGGAAAGCAACACTAACATGGATGCATGAATGTATAGTTTGGGAAAATAACATGCTCATAAGTCTTTTTCTTGTTCATATCATAGCTTGAAATCATCATTCATAGTCATAGATCATAGTCATCATTCATAGTCATTGGTCATATTCATCATTCAAAGTCATTGATCATATTCATCATTCATAGTCATTGATCATATTCATCATTCATAGTCATTGATCATATTCATCATTCATAGTCATTGATCATATTCATCATTCATATAAGTTGTGTGGATTAAGAGAGGATTTGTGCCGGTAAAGGGGGTTCGACAGTGAGTTTTATCTTGTTCCCTACTGCGGGTCGTATTCATATGTCCCTTTTTGAATTGTGACATACGCCGAACCGCCCCCAACCCTCACTTAGTCCACGTTGCATAAATCTTATATATATATATACATATATACATACATATTCTGTTCATGGAAAACATGCATTAAAACATTTTCTTATGCTTGAGAAACATTCATGATGCCTGAACATGAGAACTTTTAACTCATCAAACTATGACAAGGATCATACCAGAGCAGACAACTTCACATTCACTAGCAGGTCATCAAATAGTATAACTCACAACATACATAAATCCTTCAAGTGCAGTCAAGCTCATTATCATAAGGTAAACATTAGACATCTAAACAACTTAGTACTCCCACGATGTAGGGCTCTATTAGCCGGAAATCTTAATACATTCACTTACCTTGTCTCCTTAGCACTTGAGCTCCTTTCTCTTCAAACTTCTTCACCTAAAACATTTACATTGCAGTAGTTAAAACAAAAATCCTAATAGTTCTAATCTCAAGTTATCCTAAGATTTAATAGCTAAAGTTATTCCCGAGTCCTTAGTCTAATACCCTGTGCACTTTGAAATCCAAAACCAAAACAGACTGATTCGATTATCGATAACTCAGGGGTGGTTGTTCTAAATGTCCAGAATCGATTTGATAAAAGCATTCCCACTCTCAGATTTCAAATGTTCTTATTATTAGTCGGCCATTGGAAAATCCAAAACTCCAATGCCGAGTAGAAAACAGGGCTAACAAGCAAACAGATAGCTACATTGACTATTGCATACCTCGGGCACAGAGTAGTCGAGTAGTGGCAGTGAAAACCGGTCGTCGAAGGGAGTATGTTGGAAGCAGAGAGCAAGAGCTTGGGAGAGAAGAAATCGCCGAAAAGGAAGGTGTCGGCTACAATGGTTCAGGTGAGGTTTAAAACATTTCCTTTTTCTTTATATATTGGCCATCACCCTCCATTATTACAACTTTGCCACCCAACCTAGTTTAAATCCACATGAAATTAATTATTCTGGTATAAGTCCTAAACTGTAAGGATTAAATATTCATGACCGTTAATACAGTTAGGAAAATCACCTAGCCGTTAACTCGGGTGTTACAACACGTGCACGCATCATGGTTTTATGAAAAAGCAAGAAAAAGGAATTTCCATGCATGTTTTTACAAAACAGAATAGGATAACAAAAAGGTAAATGAATGTAATGATGGTCACATCGGTGGCGGTGGTTCAAACATGACTGTCCGGTGAAACATGTTTTCCCCCGGGTAGATGAAAGGGGCTATCCAACTATAACGCCCTGAATTTTTGTAAACCCGGTTCGCTACTCATACACTGAACAGAACTAAGTCGTTCTGGGAAAAATTTTAAAACTTCACTCAACGGTCAAAATTCGACATTTTTTTTTAAATTATCAAAACTTGCAGCGGTAAATCATTTGTGTAAAACAGGGTTAAAACAAAACACTAAAACGATACTTATATAACAATTAAAATAATAGAAACAATCGGCCAAAAGAACTGAAGGCATAAGGGTGTTGAATATTTAAATGTCTTAAATTTGAACACATCTTTCTCCAAATAGTTTCAGCTGTAGAAGCAAAAACAAAAAACATCTTCCGCTAAATAGTCTCAGTGGTAGAAGCAGAAACAGAAGACATCTTCCGCTAAATAGTCTTAGCGGTAGAAGCAGAAAAAGAAGACATCTTCCGGTTTCAAACATCTATCAATCGCTAAATAGTCTCAGCGGTAGAAGTAGGAACAGAAAACATCTTCCGATTTTTAACATTCACCGATCACCTCTGTCGAACGACATCTACCGATCGACATCTGCCGATCACATCTGCCGAACGACAACATCACAACACATTAACTATTACACTCTAAACAAATGAACAATTCTGACTACTAAAGAACTTATAAATTTTACTGTAATCATTCAAAACAATTTGACTCCATGAAATGCTCGAAATCCAGTAAGAACCACAGTTAAAATAAACAATGTATCACTATCAGAGTAACTAAAGAAAAACATAACAAAAATATTAGAACAACCACTGTCATAAAAATTCTCAGCACACTTCGACAAAACATCTATTCATTTAGACTTCTCATACTGACATTAGTTAAACTGCCTCATCAGTGCACCAAACCGCGGCATAGATGTGCTCCATCAACTTCACCTATCCTTCTGTAAACTCAGAGAAATCACCTGTTGAAACCTCAGCACCTACATCACAAAACTCATCTATTAGCCTAATGCTAAATAAGTAGAGCATAATGAAATGAAATGCTGAATCATAAATCCTATTCATGCAGTTTCTACTTTCACAACTCAGTTATATCTGTTCTCTGTTGATCCCTCTGTACAATGGGAAGTGGATCAATTTTCCCAAAGTCTACATCCTCTACTCGATTAAGGGGCGGATTAGTTCCCTTAATAGCTGATCTGATCCCTCTGTTCGATGGGAAGTGGATCAATTTTTCCCAAAGTCAACATGCTCTACTCGATTAAGGGGCGGATTAATTCCCTTAATAGTTTGTCTAATTCAAACTACTCATGCCTTACCATGCCATTACATGTAAATTCTTTTTCGTGTTTAACATACAAAACAAGCATAAATCCTACTGTTTTGTGATGTAGGCCCTGTAACACTCGAGAATTTTTCCTCAATGTGTACTGCTTGAGATTTAATTAAGTATGGATCTTAGAATTTTCTAAATAAAAAATAATAATAAAAGGAAGGATTGGAGAGTTAATTTATAGAAATTTAACGGTTAAAGAATGAGAATTTAACGAGTTATTTAGTTTATTAAAAACTTGGGATTTTATTTGGAAGAGGATTTCTAAAATTTTAGGTCGAGTTGATGCGAACTTAACGGAAATACTTAAGTTCAAACATGTGAGGGCAAATTAGTAATTTAGCTAGCAGAATGGCTTCAATCTGAGCAACCTCCCTCCCTCCGACGGCGACAACGCGGTTCTGGCCACCGTTCAGGCGAGCGAACTTCGATAAGCTGAAGCCAGAGTTTTGTTTGCCTTTTTCACGCCAAACCCGACCAAAAACAGGTAGCTCCTCCTCCCTGTTTTCTCTCTGTTGCTCGGCCAAGGAGTGGTCTGCAGGTTGGATCGATTCTATGGTTGAATTGTGATGAAAATGTGGGGGAATTATTGGTGTGAGGCGAGTGATTATCGGTGGGCTGTGGTACCCTGGTTTTCAGGAAGAAAACCGTGAGGGGGTGTTCTGTGATTTCGGGTTTCTGAATTTGGAAGCCTTAATTTGTGTTAAATTATGCTTAATAGGTTAGAATGTGATAGATTAGCAAGGAATTGAGTGAAATTGATTGAAAAACCAAAAGAGGGAAATTTAGCTTTAAAAATTGGTTCTGTTTTTGAGGGTTTTGACCTAGCTATGGTTGTTTGTTTTAAATTTCCTTTTGACAGGTTAAAATAGGTTATTAGAGGAGTACGTGGCCGCTGGAATCGTTTGATTCCAATAACCGACGCAAAAGTTATACACGTTCGAAGTTTTGGGTTGATTTTTACTGAACACAAATTAGTGGCTCGTTTAGTTAGGTTTTAGTTAGATTAGGCTAGAAATAGTAGTTTGAGAGTAATTGGTGAATGTAGGCTTGATTTTAATGAAGTTTGAATATTTGTCGTAGGTCGAGCCATTGGTGACGTGATGTGCCAAACTTAGTGAGCTAGGACGCCAGGTAAGTAGTGGTAGCTATTCCTTCGCCTTCGGGCCTACACCATTGGACAGTAGTTATTTATTTTGTGTTGTGTTTTGTTGCATATTCGTTGACATGCATCATGGTTTTAAGTTAAACGAAAATGTGAATTTCTTGCATGGTTTGGTTGTGAGCGTGAACGTAATCAGATAAAGTGAATTGTAAAATGAATCTCGAATAGTGTGCCTTGTCGGGATGAGGTGCTGGTGTGTAGCACCCCGAAGGAAAGTCTATGAGAGATGACCGGCTAAAACACGAAATCCTGAAAAGTGTGCCTTGTCATGATAAAGTGCTGGTGTGTAACACCCCGAGGGTACCTCTATGAAGGTTGATTGCTTGAAATACGTAAAGGTCATGAGTATGAATTCCTAGATGGTTATAGGATTCTACGATCGACGAGGGAGGTCATGTATAGCCATCCTAGACGGTTATGGGATGTGTGTTATCTGGTCTTGCTCTGGTGGTTCGAAGTGTGGCCATCCTAGACAGCTATGGGATGTGTGCTAACTCGTTCCACATGGCTTATGAAAGATTAAAGCAACGAACAACTAATAAGCACAACTGAGTGTTAGAAACTGCATGTGTTAGGTTGATTGCATTGTGTGTTGTTGCATTTGTATTCCCTACTTGCTAAGCATTAGGCTTACGTTTTGTGTTCTATGGTGTAGGTGACCAGGTGAGCTAGACGAGGAAGCCAGAATTAGGCGGCAGTCGGTGGCACACAAGGCACGCCGGTGTGGGCAGTTGTCGGGGTGCCTCGACCATGGTCTTCGGGGAATGTGGACTTTGTTTTTTTGTAGTTATTGTAGATGTCTGTTTGTGAAAATGATGGGAATGCGTAACTCTTTTTCGTTGTTGTTCTTGACAGTTATGGTATAGCTATTTATATTTGTTGTATATAGTCATAGTTAAGGGTGATGTTTCGCCCTATACTGTGGACTTTCTTCACTTAGGAATGTTAGTCGTATAGTTTCGCTCTTTACTGATATCAGTTAAGATGATAGTTGAGTAAGAGTATTCTGGATCTGGTTGAGGATTGATTCTTTTGCAGGTACCTAGCATTTTGGAGGCGCCATGTTTAGGCGTTACTTTGCCGAAATTTTTGGGGAGGACGCCGTGGTACTTAACGGTTAGGATTAAGAGAAATTAGTGAGTCTAGTCAGCTAGGTATGACATAAGAGAGCTTCGGGAGACCTGGCTTTAAATTCTGATGTGTCCGATTTTTTTTTAAATTATCGGGGTTGAGTGAGCCAAGTAGCGCACCGAGCCAGGGTGGGTTTGGGGGCGTTACAAGATGGTATCAGAGCATAAATGGTCGAGTCATTTAAAGGATTACCCGACAATGCCGGCTTCCATGCAACGTGCTTCACCGACTGTAAGTACTTCTTTACTTTCAGTTAGTTTATATCTAAGATTAGATTGGTTTAACCCCTGTTTGTTTTGTGATTGTAGGGGACTAGAAAATCCCGATTGTACCGAGACAACCTTGGTTGATCCCTTAAGCCAATTCATAGACGTAGTAAATCGATAGTTCGAATAACTAGGACTTTTATTAGAGAGAGACTCTTAGGATGATGAGAGTAAGTCTGATACCCTAGGAATGTGGGAAAAAGGGTAGAGGCAATCCGAGTTAAATGTAAATGTTAGCCCAGGTAGAAGTGATAGTCGTTAGGAAAGGTATGAGTTATATCTTAGTGTTAAAAGGATAAGAACATGTTGGGTTGAATGTAAGGCGATATGCATTAACATAACTAACCTAGGTGTTTGTAAGAATGGTATGCCTAGGATTGTTACCTTTAAGGATAAGATTTGAATAGATAGAAATTTGACCCTAGTTAGCAAATCCTTGGGAGTACTAGAATGTGATGAACTGGAGAGGAGTTTGAAGTTATCGGGAGATACCTTAGACTGTTCAGGTAACATTAGATTCACGTACAGTGGGAGTATTTAGATGGGAACCGTATTCCAGAGTTAGTTTAAATAAATGATTGAGAGATTATGGTCAGAGGGATTATGTAGAATCGAGGATGAGAGTTTACAGATTTGCTTAGAGTTGGGAAAATATTTAGAACCCGAGTTAGAAGAAGATTAGTTAGCATATTTTGGAGAGAATCTTGGGTGAAATTTTGAATTTAAGTAAGTATTGAAAAACTTGAGAAGGAGATTAGTGGTAGTAGTATATAGAAAGGGGAAAGGTTAGAATTTGATATTTAGACCTTAAGTATTTAGTGGTGTATGATTTGAAGAGATATACGAATTATTTAATGAGAGGGATGGAACTCGCCCGAAGAATGTGTGCTGTAACGAAGTAGGAACCGCTGGTGTTAAATCGTTGAGGTCAAAGTCGATAAGTTTAAGAGTGGATAGGTTTAAGTATAGGAGGTAAGTTAGAACTCAATTGCTGGGATTATGCAACATAGATAGAATAAGTGCTAGGTTAGATTATGAATTTTGGATGGACTTAAGAGGAAATGATTATTTAGAGGTCCGTGTGAAACTGCGGTATTTAGAGAATATCAGATAGAAGGAAAAAAAGTTCACACAGAAAGTTTACGAATAAATTGAGGAGTAAGGGTAATTCAGGAAGGCTGTGAATTTAGGGAAGTTTCAATTTTGAAATTAATGAGGTTGAAGTCAAAGTGAGTATAGATCATTTAAGGTATTTGGGTGATGAGTGTTGAGTGTAAAGTTGGGAACAAGTTTATTTAGACCTAAGAATTTGAATGTTTGGTAATGACTGAAATTAGGAGTTAGACAAATTGAGCATAGTGAATGTAAGTACGAAGATTCAGACTATACTTTGAGGAATAGTTGATAGGTTTAAGAGATGAAAGCTTTGAGTATGAAGGTTGTGTTGGAATAACTAATGAAATGTCATGATTGTTTAAGGTATAAATTGTCTTAATTGGCTGATATAAGTAAGTGTAAGAGATAGAAGTGATAAGTTAGGAGTGAGATGGTAGAGTAGTAAGAAAGTTAGAACTTAAGGATTTACGGTAAGATGTTTATGTACTAAGCTCTTAGTGTTACGGTATTAAGATATCTTAGAGATATGAGGTAGTTATATAAGTGTTGATGAACATTGGATTAGAGAAGTTAGAGTTGGAATTAAGTTGGAGAAGTTTGAAAGTATAGGTGATTTAATTGAAGTTAATGGACGTATACATACTAAAGCTATAGGGAGCAAAGTTAGGAAAATGAAAACTTTGGGAGATGTAGAAAAGTGTAGTGAAGTCAATGCCAATTTGGAGTGAATGAAAATTCAGTTAGTACTTCGAGTGTATAGTGAATTAATTTAGGTAGTGAGAATTTGAAATATGTGAATGATGTTAGAATGAGGTACGAGGTAAATAGGTGTAAGATGCGATAATAAGATCGAAGGGAATTTGAAATCTATAACTAAGGGTAAGAAGTTTATTAGTAGGTTTTAGTGTTACGCTATTGAGATAGCTTTAGAGATCTAAGATAGTTATGTAAGTATTTGATAGACACTGGATTAGAAAAGTAAGTAACTTGGTGAACTTAGTTAGGAGGATTTAGGGCTGTGGATTACGTAGGTATTTCAGCCAAACGATGTTAACTAATAGGATTGAAGTTGAGAGTCTTAAAGGGGGTGAGAACAGTGGGCATTAAGGATACGTTGTACACCATTTAGAGTATTGTGTGAAGAGTTAGGAACGAGTTAGTCCTGATCTAAGAATTTGTACTCATTAGTATTTTATGATTACTCGATTGGGGTAGCATAGAGAGTCGTAGTGGTTTGTACGTGTTTAAATAGACACGGGAGTAGAAAGATGAGGAATTAGATAAACTTAGCCTGAGGAAAAACTATTTTGTTTCTGGTAGATGATTGAGGTTGTACTTGAGATTGTAGTGTAGTTTAAGTTAGCATTGCAACCCAAAAAGTTAGGAGGATAATGTTAGAGTAACTAACCCACAAATTTTGAGGACAAAATTTTTGTAAGGAGGGTGGATTGTAACACCCGAGAATTTTTTCTCAATGTGTACTGCTTGAGATTTAATTATGGATCTTAGAATTTTCTAAATAAAAAATAATAATAAAAGGAAGGATTGGAGAGTTAATTTATAGAAATTTAACGGTCAAAGAATGAGAATTTAACGAGTTATTTAGTTTATTAAAAACTTGGGATTTTATTTGGAAGAGGATTTCTAAAATTTTAGGTCGAGTGGATGCGAACTTAACGGAAATACGTAAGTTCAAACATGTGAGGGCAAATAAGTAATTTAGCTTAAAATAAAATTGTTTTTATATAAAAAATAGAATGGCTTCGCGAAGAAGCCATTCTGCTTCTTCGGCCCGAGCTCCCGACGAGAGTGAGAACCCGAGTGACCTGCCTCCCTCCGATAGCGACCACGCGGTTCTGGCCACCGTTCAAGCGAGCGAACTCCGGCGAGCTGAAGCCAGAGCTTGGTTTGCCTTTTTCGCGCCAGACCCGACCGAAAACAGGTAGCTCCTCCTCCCTGTTTTCTCTCTGTTGCTCGGCCATGGAGTGGTCTGCAGGTTGGATCGATTCTATGGTTGAATTGTGACGAAAATGTGGGGGAATTAGTGGTGTGAGGCGAGTGATTATCGGTGGGCTGTGGTACCTTGGTTTTCAGGAAGAAAACCGTGAGGGGGTGTTCTGTGATTTCAGGTTTCTTAATTTGGAAGCCTTAATTTGTGTTAAATTATGCTTAATAGGTTAGAATATGATAGATTAGCGAGGAATTGAGTGAAATTGATTGAAAAACAAAATGAGGGAAATTTAGCTTTAAAAATCGGTTTTGTTTTTGAGGGTTTTGACCTAGCTATGGTCGTTTGTTTTAAATTTCCTTTTAAAAAGTTAAAATATGTTATTAGATGAGTACGTGGCCGCTGGAATCGTTTGATTCCGGTAACCGACGCAAAAGTTACGCGTGTTCGAAGCTTCGGGTTGGATTTTACCGAAGCCAAATTAGTGGCCCGTGTAGTTAGGTTTTAGTTGGATTAGGCTAGAAATAGTAGTTTGAGAGTAATTGGTGAATGTAGGCTTGATTTTAATGAAGTCTGAATATTTGTCGTAGGTCGAGCCATAGGTGACGTGATGTGCCAAACCTAGTGAGCTCGGACACCAGGTAAGTAGTGGTAGCTATTCATTCGCCTTCGGGCCTACACCATAGAACGGTATGGTTATTTATTTCGTGTTGTGTTTGGTTGCATATTCGTTGACATGCATCATGGTTTTCAGTTAAATGAAAATGTGAATTTCTTGCATGGTTTGGTTGTGAGCGTGAACGTAATCAGATAAAGTGAATTGTAAAATGCATCAAGAATAGTGTGCCTTGTCGGGATGAGGTGCTGGTGTGTAGCACCCCGAAGGGAACTCTATGAGAGATGACCGGCTAAAACACAAAATCCTGAATAGTGTGTCTGGTCGGGATGAGGTGCTGGTGTGTAGCACCTCGAGGGGACCTCTATGAAGGATGATTGGCTAAAATACGTAAAGGTAGTGAGTATGAATTCCTAGACGGTTATAGGATTCTACGATCGACGAGGGAGGTCATGTATAGCCATCCTAGACGGTTATGGGATGTGTGCCATCTGGTTTTGCTCTGGTCGTTTAGAGTGTGGCCATCCTAGACGGTTATGGGATGTGTGTCAACTCATTCCACACGGCTTATGAAAGATTAAAGCAACAAAAAGTTAATAAGCACAACTGAGTGTTAGAAACTGCATGTGTTAGGTTGATTGCATTGTGTGTTGTTGCATTTGTATTCCCTACTTGCTAAGCATTAGGCTTACGTTTTGTGTTCTATGGTGTAGGTGACCAGGTGAGCTAGACGAGGAAGCCAGGATTAGGCGGCAGTCCGTGGCACACGGGGCTCGCCGATGCAGGCAGTTGTCGGGGCGCCTCGACCATGGTCTTCGGGGGATGTGGACTTTGTATTTTGGTAGTTATTGTAGATGTCTCTTTGTGAAAATGATGGGAATGCGTAACTCTTTTTTGTTGATATTTTTGACAGTTATGATATAGCTATTTATATTTGTTATATATAGTCATAGTTAAGGGTGATGTTTCGCCCTATACTGTGGACTTTCTTCACTTAGGAATGTTAGTAGTATAGTTTCTCTATTCACTGCTATCAGTTGAGTGGATAGTTGAGTAAGAGTATTCTGGATCTTGTTGAGGATTGATTCGTTTGCAGGTACCTAGCATTTTGGAGGCGCCATTTTCAGGTGTTACTTTGTCAAAATTTTTGGGGAGAACGCCGTGGTGCTTAACGGTTCGGATTAAGGGAAATTAGTGACTCTAGTCAGCTAGGTATGACATAAGAGAGCTTCGGGAGACTTAGATTTAAATTCAGCTGTGTCTGATTTTTTTTTAAATTATCAGTAGAGCACCGAGCCAGGGTGGGTTCGGGGGCGTTACAGGCCCGAAGGCACACACATACTCTACTTACCTGGCTTCCTAGAAAAGCTTGGTTGCAAACTACTACTACGGGGTTTTGCTCAAACCTAAGTTGAAGAAGATTCGGCGAAAAAAATCGCCAGAGGAGTCAGCTGAGCAGAGCTAAAAGAGGAAAGTAATGAAATAGTTGCGGCTATCTTTCACCAAACCCTCCATTTATAACACATACAACACAAATTACATTTATGCCCTTGACTAACCAACTTTAACCTATTTAAGCAACCAATCAAAATCACTTAATTCCATAAAATAAAAGCAACGTACCGGTTGCTACACCAACCGCCGGATGTGCCGCTTTTATCTACTGAGAGTGAAGACCCGGTGACATAAATGAAATGAAATGAATAGCGAAAAAATATGATGCATGATTTATGAACTTCACAAGCATAGAATTCTTGTGCATTCACGTAGACTTACTGAGCCTCTAGCTCACATTATGTAACTGTAACACCCCGAGTTCTTTGAACCCAGTTTGTTACACATAATCAGAACATAACTGAGAAACTTTGGACCAAATTTAAAACTTCGCTTGAAAGTCAAAATTTGACATTTTCTAAAATCTCAAAACATTTAAAATTTTGCAGCGAAAATTCTTTTGAGCAAAACAAAATTAAGCAAAGCTATAAAACAATGTTTGAATAATTGGTTAAAATATTAAGAAATAATTCGCCCAGAAGAGATCAAGACTTAAGCGTGAAAACTTGAAAATCGTAAGAGTCAAACACATCTGCCGCTAAACAAAGTAAACGAAAAGGGGCGGAAACAGAAACTGAAGGCTTCCACCGATCACAAAACGACAAAACTTATTATACACTTCTACCGATGACGTAAGCTGGATGATTCATTCATCTAACTCACACCGATCACAAAATGACAAACTTATTATACACATCTACCGATGACGTAAGTCGGATGATTCATTCATCTAACTCACACCGATCACAAAACGACAAACTTATTATACACATCTACCAATGATGTAAGCTGGATGATTCACTCATCTAACTCACACCGATCACAAAACGACAAAAGCCTTTACTCACAAAACCAAAACACATCGCCCGATCACTAAACGACAAATTTACAGTCTACATCTTCCGATGGCTTTTACTGAAGACATCAACTGATGGCCTCTACTGAAGACATCTTCTGATGACGTCAGTCGGATGATTCAATCCTCCAACATCTGCCGGCGGACAAAAACACCCAACTTCTACTGATAGACCTAAAATAGACTCTAATAAGGAGTAAACCCGACTGCTAAACGATTTTGTACATTTTGCTGAAATCATTCTGATCAACACAAATCCACAATTCTTAAAAATTCAGAATAGCAAGCTACAATCGAAATCAAATCATATTTCTAAATCTAGAAAAGAAGATCACAAAAGCGTTAAAAGAAGTATCAAACTTCTACTATCATTAAAATTCTCAGAACACTTCATCAGAATACCTAACCACTTAAAACTCTCATTCAGACAAAAGTTAAACCGCCTCATCAGAGCACCTAACCGTAGCATAGAAGTGCTCATCTAACTTCACCTATTCCTCAGTAAACTCAGGGGATTCACCTGTTGAAAGCTCAGTACCTACATCACAAAACTCATCTATTAGCCTAATGCTAAGCAAGTAAAGCAGTAATGAATGAAATGCTGAACATAAATTCCTAAACATGCAAATTTCTACTTTCTCATCTCAGTTGCATATGCATTCATTTCTGATCTGATCTCCTTGTGAAATTGGGAGTTGGATCACTTCTCCCAAAGTCATACGTCCTCTCTCTCGTTTAAGGGGCGGACTAGTTCCCTTAACAAATTGTTGAGGTCCCCCTGTGAAATTAGGGTTTGGATCACTTCCCTCAAAGTCATACATCCTCTCTCTTGATTAAGGGGTGGATTAGTTCCCTTAACAACTGTTACAGTCTGTTCATTTCTTACCATGTCATTTCATGTAAATTCATTTTCGTATATTTTCAAAATATGATGCATGACATACAAACACAATCAAGCATACACAATCTTACTGTTTTGTGATGTAGGCCCAAAGACACAAACATACTTCACTTACCTGGATCCCTGAAAAAGCTCGGTTTCAACCACTTTGGAAGTCTTGCTCACCTAGAGTCATAAACAGAATACCAATTAGAACTTCACTGACCTCATCCTATACCATTCAGAAACCCTAGGAGCTAGTTTGGGACTCTGTCCTATGTGCATCCCCGATTCATACGAGACCCGACTCAACTCCTACGCCCTGCATTTCCCAGGTACATGCATCTACGATACTCCTCTATCGTCTATAATCATAATGCAGTAAGTTACCTTAGTAAAACTCACCCAAGTCGAAGGGAAAATCAGAGAAGGACCTCCTAGCGCACTCTGCTGAGCTGAGGAGCTGAGAGTCAAAAATGATTTGGGAAACAGTCGCGGCTACAGTGCATTAAACCCAAAACCTCTTTCCTTAAATATGTTATCCACTTTTAAATTTTCAATTACCCTTATGCCCTCGCCTAGTCATCCATTAACCCTACTTTTCTTATTACCATATAAAGTGTGCCATTAATTTAAAAAGAAAAGAGAATTACTTCAATAGAACTGGGTGTTACAATTTACCCTCCTTAAAAGAATTTTATCCTCAAAATTCAATACCTGAATAACTCTGGATATTGGTCCATCATGTCTTGCTGGTGCTCCCAAGTTGTCTCCTCTATGTTCTGGTTATGCCATAAGACTTTGACCAGTGGAACTTCTTTGTTGCGCAACACCTTCATAGCATTGTCTAGGATCCTTACTGGTTTCTCCTCATAAGTAAGGGTAGGATGAATTTCAATACTCTGCTGTTCCACAATCTGAGATGGATCTCGTACACACTTTTTAAGCGTAGAGACGTGGAACATATTATGAATCCCTTCTATAGAGGCTGATAACTTCAGTTAATAGGCTGTCTTCCCATTCCTTTTTAAGATTGGAAATGGTCCAATAAATCTGGGATTTAGCTTGCCTTTCTTACCAAATCTCACAATTTCTTTAAGCGGTGAAACCTTAAGAAAAACTTCATCACCTACTTCAAACTCTAATTCTCTGCGTCTTCTGTCGGCATAACTTTTCTGTTGGCTTTGAGCTGTTAATATCCTCCGGCAGATGAGGGCAACCTTCTCAACAGTTTGTTGCACAATATCAAGACCAAGCAACTGTGTTTCACCAACTTCATCCCAGTACAAAGGAGATCTGCATTTACGTCCATACAATGCCTTATAAGGTCCCATCCCTATTGTTGCCTGAAAATTGTTATTATAGGAAAATTCCACTAGTGAAAAATATTTACTCCAAGATCCTTGAAAATCTAGTATGCATGCACGGAGCATATCTTCTAAGGTCTGAATAGTTCTCTTGGATTGTCCGTCTGTTTGAGGGTGAAAAGCTGTTCTAAAACTAAGCAGTGTTCCCATAGCCTTGTGCAAACTCTTCCAAAACTTAGATGTGAATCGAGAATCTCAGTCGGAAACTATGGTACCTGGAACTCCATGTAACCTAACAATCTCTTGCACATACAATTCAGCAAGCTGATCCATCGAGTATGTCATCTTTATGGGCAGAAAATGAGTAGATTTGGTTAGACAATCCACAATCACCCAAACTGCATCATGTCCTCTCGTTGTCCTAGGCAATCCTACCACAAAATCCATCGTTATTTGCTCCCATTTTCATTCGGGGACTGGTAAGGGTTGCAATGTTCTCGAGGGTCTCTGATGCTCAACTTTAATCTGCTGACAACACAAACATGATCCTACATACTCTGCCACACTCCTTTTCATACTTCGCCACTAATAATGTTGTTTAAGATCCTTGTACATCTTTGTACTCCCAGGGTGAACAGAGAATCTAGAAGAATGTGCTTCGAAAAGAATCTCATCTCGAAGTTCTTTGTTGGCAGGAACAAACCATCTATTTCTAAACTTAAGCATTCCATCAACAGAGTAGTTAAAATTTGATTTGTCCGTAGAATCCATGCTTAACTTGTAACACCCGGAAACCTTGACTTCTAGTTTTAAGTTATAATTGCCGAGTTTTAAATTGTAAGCCATATGGGGTTTTAATTCGTAGAAATAGTAAATCAAGTTCAAATGGCAAATGGGAAGTTTTGTTAGTATCCTAGGAATAGAATAGAATATTCTGAGAGATAAGAAATTTTGGGAGAAAACTGAACTGATAGAATAAATACTAGTTAAGTAGAAAGTTAAGTAAAAAGGGTAATTAGGTAATTTATTAAGTAAGATTTTATTGAAAAGGTTAAAGTCTCTCTCTCCTTCCTCACTATCTCCTCCACGCACACGAGCTCCTCTTCCTTAGGCGATTTTTCTCCTCTTCCATCGCCATTTCCATTGACCCATCCTCTCCTCCATTTTTAGGCCTTTTCTTCTCCAAGTTTCTTCAACAAAACAACGTGCTAGGTAAGCTCTACGTTTTGGTTAAGTTTATTTGTGGTTTTAGGGTTATTTCGATTTAGGGTTTGTGAAGAAAAATTAGGGTTTTTGTTAGAAATCGTTAGGGTTGTTTATGTATTACTCATTGATGATATATTAATGATTTTTGAGGTTGTTGAAGTAGAGTAATGATGTTAGATGATGTTAATGTGAGATCTAGGTTGTTGGAAATGTGGTTGAAAGACATTAATGAGTTTTGAAGCTTGTGAACACCAAGTGTTTGATGAAATGCCTAAAAGAAAAGAGTTTGAGTGTATAGAAGGATTTGTCCTAGCTAGAGAAGTCGATTGTTTAGATTTGATGTTCGTGAGTCGATATTAATGGTTTGTTGTTAAATGCCCTAGGTGACTCAAGCTCAAGGGCGGTGCTCGGCATATTTAGGACGCCAGGTAAGTGAGCGTTAGGCTTTCCGGCCACTAAGGCCCTACGTCGTACAATGTTGATGATGTTTGATGTGATGAAAAAGGTGGAAATAAGGGCTGGTAGAAAGGACGGGTAGTTTTAAGTAGTGCTTTAGTGATTTAAGTAGTGCCCGTTTGATAGGTTTTTCCTTACGTATGTATTACCTCATGCATCATGTTTTACTAAAGTGCATACGAACTATTTATGAGCATGTTTTATGAAAATGTTGAATTAATGAATGATAATGAATGATGAATGGTGAATGATGAATGATGAATGATGAATGATGAATGATGAATGATGAATGATGAATGATGAATGATGAATGATGAATGATGAATGATGAATGATGAATGATGAATGAACTACGGGGCAAGTCATAAATGTACTACGGGGCAAGTCACGAATGTACTACGGGGCAAGTCATGAATGTACTACGGGGCAAGTCATGAATGTACTACGGGGCAAGAAAACGGTTTAAAAGAAATGAAACGAAAATGTTTTATAAATGTCATGCATATATATGAAATGTCATGTTTAGCACGCTCCTTACTAAGCATTAGGCTTAATGTAGTTATTGTATGATGTAGGTGACGGGAACGAAGGTGAGGAACCTCCCTATGAAGATCAAGTGTAGAGGGTTGGTGGCGGAGCTCGTGGCGGCGGAGCGTGTTTTGGCTTGGCTTGAAGACTCATGGTTAGATGTTTTTTTTTTAGAGTCTTTGGGTGAAGTTGGGATAATGATGACCTTGATGGATTTTAGTACGTTTTGATATGTTTTGGGATGTATAGGGATTGAATAGATTGTTTATAGTGTTTTAAATAGTTTTGATGTTTTTCAAACAGGATGGATATGTTAAATGTTTAAATGGAACCACACGGTTCGTTTTTATGAAATTTGATTATGTTTAAAGTAAATTGTGTCGTTTTGAGAAATTGGGTAAAAGTTATGTTTAAGGTGTGTTTTATGGAGGTAGGAAAAGATTGTGTAAAAAGGAGTGAGATAGGTGAAGGGTTTAATTGGTGTTGAGTGAACTGTGTTTAAAGGTGAAGTGCAGGGGCGAAGGATGACGAAGAAGGGAAAAAGAGGTATGGCTCTCTGGCGAAATCCAGAGAGCCTGGCGATTACTCGCCACTGGGTGGCGAGTAATCGCCCCTGTGGCAAAAAGGGGCGCCACTCTCTGGAGAAAATCCAGAGAGTGTGGCGACTGTTCGCCACAATTGTGGCGACTGTTCGCCACAATTGTGGCGAACAGTCGCCTATGGCGCCCAGTCGCCACCCATGCTGCCATTTAAAAAAAATATATATATATTTTATTTAAATTGTTTCCTTTATTAGTTAATTGTTTTAATTAATTAAGTTTATTGTTTTAGTAATTGTTTCAAATGGCTTACCAAACGAACTCCGATTTCTATTTCGATTTCAATTTTGATTAAGGTTTCCGCTTAAGCACAGTTAAAGTTAAAAAAAAAAAAAAAAATTTATTTACGATATCACGGGTTACGGGTCGTGACATAACTTGTACTTGTTACACTCGTCATTATTCGTCTGAGTTTCCTTTATTTTTTCAAGAATGATAGGTCTTAAGGATATTGCAGTAAGCATGGCTGACACACTATGCACTGCTTCTAGATTAAACCTTTGGAATTCAGACTCTAAGGATAATGGTACGTCAAGAATCAGGGCTGAGGCTGAAGTTGTTACTCTACTCAAAGAATCTGCCACAACATTTGCTTTGCCGGGATGGTATTTAATCTCAAAATCATAATCCTTCACAAATTCCAACCATCGACGTTGCCTCATGTTTAATTCGTTCTGTGTGAAGATATATTTCAAACTTTTATGGTCCGAGAATATTTCGCAAGTTTGTCCATACAAGTAATGCCTCCAAATCTTAAATGCAAATACCACTGCAGCTAATTCTAGGTCATGTGTAGGGTAATTCTTCTCATGTGTTTTCAACTGTCTAGAAGCATAGGCTATTACCTTACCATCTTGCATCAACACACATCCAAGACAAATTTTGGAAGCATCACAATAAATGCTGAATTTACCATTTTCAACAGGAAGAGTTAATATTGGGGCATTGGTTAGTTTCTGTTTCAAAGTCGTAAAACTGGATTCACATTCCTCAGTCCATGCATACTTAATGTTTTTCCTAGTTAATCGAGTGAGGGGTGTAGCAATCTTCGAGAATCCTTCAATAAATTTCCTGTAGTATCCTGCTAACCCAAGGAAACTCCGAATATCTGTAGCATTCTTCGGTTGGGGCCACTCCTTAACTGCTTGAACCTTGGATGGATCGACAGATATCCCATCTCCAGAGATCACATGACCAAGAAAGTGAACTCTGTCCAACCAGAACTCACACTTGGAAAACTTAGCATAAAGTTGGTGTTGTCTAAGTACTCCTAACACCAAACTTAAATGCCTTGCATGCTCGTCCTTAGTACGTGAATAGATTAAAATGTCATCTATAAACACAATGACAAACTTGTCCAAATACTCCTGAAACACCTTATTCATAAGATCCATGAAGGCTGCTGGGTCATTAGTCAATCCAAAGGACATAACCAAAAACTCATAATGTCGATATCTTGTATGAAAAGTTGTCTTAGGAATATCTTCTGATTTGACTTTTAGTTGGTAGTAACCTGACCTCAAATCAATCTTAGAGAAAACTCATGCACCACAGAGTTGGTCAAATAGGTCATCAATCCTCGGTAATGGATACTTGTTTTTGACAGTTAACTTATTCAATTCCCTATAATCAATGCACATACGCATCGATCCATCTTTCTTTTTGACAAAAAGAACAGGTGAACCCCATGGTGAAAAGCTAGGGCATATGAACCCTTTCTCCAACAGATCCTTCAACTGTTGCTTTAATCTTTAAGTTTTGATGGTGCTAATCTATATGGATTTTTAGACACAGGCTCAGCGCCGGGGTAAACATCTACAACAAATTCAATTTCTCTATCTGGTGGTAAACCAGGAAGGTCATCTAAGAATACTTCAGGAAAGTCTTGGACAACTAAGACATTTTGTGAATTTGCCTCCACTACAAGTTGTGTGTCTAAAACGCTAGCTAAGAAGCACGAATACTCTCCACATGGGGAAGGTCTAGTGTTAATAGAAGTCATCACAGACATTTCCTTATTCTTTTTCGAAGCTTGAAAGGTATGTTTCAAACTACCAGGGGGTTGGAAGCTAACTATTCCAGTCCTACAATCAATTGTGGCGTGGTGCTTAAACCACCAGTTCATCCCTAGGATTACATCAATTCCCATTATATCCATAATAATGAGATCAGCAGGTATGTCACGACCCTTACCCGTATATCGAAATAAATTTTTTTTTTTTTTTTAACTTTTACTTTAACTGTACTTAAGCGGAAATCTAAATTAAAGTCGAAATCCGAATCTAAATCGGAGTTCGTTTAGTAAATCATTTAAACAATTACTAAATCAGTAAACTTAAACAATTTAAAACAATTAATTAATAAAAGAAATCAATTAAATAAAACTTTTTTTTTTTTAAATGGGCAGAGGAGGTGGCGATCACTCGCCAGAAAACTGGCGAGTGATCGCCCTAGGCGATTGCTCGTTGGAGCAATCGCCATATGGCGATTTCCTCTTGGCAATCGCTTCTCCAGCGATTGCCAGAGGAAGAGGCGATTGCTCGCCTCTGGGAGGCGAGCAATCGCCAGACTCTCTGGACTCCAGAGAGTCCAGCTCTTCCTCTTCCTCTTCTTCTTTCCTTTTTCTTCATCCTTCGCCCCTGTACTCCTCTCTTAAATACCAAAAACACACAACACCTATCTCATCACTTTTCTCACTACAAACTCACCCAAAATCATACCTATCTCCATAAAATACTCTCCTCATACACTTACTCAAACACTCAAAACTGACACGATTCACGTTAAGCATAATCAAATTTTATAAAAACGAACCGCGTGGTTCCGTTTAAAAGTTTAACATTCCTACCTGTTTTAAACATAAAAAAAAAACACCACAAAACATTTTACATTATCCATACAGTCACCAAACACCCTAATAATGTACCTAAACATTTCCAAAATCTGTACAATTTACTATTAGCTCAAAACGTCACTAAAGACCCCCAAAAAATTTTAACCATGAGTCACCAACCTAGCCAAAACACAAGCCGCCGCCACGAGCTCCAACCATCGACCGCTACACTTGATCGTCGTAAGGAGGTTCCTCACCTTCGTTACCGTCACCTACATCATACGATAACTACATTAAGCCTAATGCTTAGTAAGGAGCGTGCTAAACATAACATTACATATATGCATGACATTTGTAAAACAGTTTCGTTTCGTCCCGTGAGAAACATTCATTTAGTCCCGTGAGAAACATTCATTTAGTCCCATGAGAAACATTCATTTGGTCCCGTGAGAAACATTCATTTAGTCCCGTGAGAAACATTCATTTAGTCCCGTGAGAACCATTCATTTAGTCCCGTGAGAAACATACAGTCAGGCCCGTGAGAAACATACACGTGAGAATCATACAACATTCAACTGATCGTTCTTTCATTTAACTTTTCATAAAAACATGCTCATAAACAGTTCGTATGCACTTTAAGAAAAACATAATGCGTGAGGAGACATACATAGAAACATCTATCGAACAACCACTAAACTTTGCTAAGACACTACTTAACTACCCTTCTTACCATCAACCCATGTAACCATCTAACCTCGTCACAATAAACATAATCGACATCGTTACGACGTAGGGCCTTAGTGGCTGGAAGCCTAACACTCACTTACCTGGCGTCCTAAATATGCCGAGCACCGTCCTTTGAGCTTGGGTTACCTAGAGCATTTAACATCACATCATTAATATCGATTTTCAAACATCGAATATAAACAATCGACTTCTCTAGCTAGGACAAATCCTTCTAAAACTCTAATCCTTTTTCTTTCGGGCATTTCATCGAACACTTAGTGCTCAAAACTTCAAAACTCCATTAATGTCCTTCAACTACATTTCCAACAACCAAGTCTTCACATTAAAACAACCACCAACACCATTAATCTTCTCTAACAACTTCAACAATCATTAATATATCATCAATGAGTAATAATTAAACAACCCTAACAATTTCTAACAAAACCCCTAATTTCTTCACAAACCCTAACTCAAAACAAACCCTAAAACCAACAAATCACTTGACCAAAACGTAGAGCTTACCCTAAGAGTCGAGTTGAGGAAGAAACTTGAGGGAGAGAATCGCCAAAATGGAGGAGAATGGCCAAGGTTGAGGATCGGCGATGGGGAGAAGAGAAAATCGTCTAAGGAGAGGGGTTTTCGTGCGTGGAGGAGAAAGTGAGAAAGAGAGAGAAGGCTTTTTGCCTTTTATTAAATTTTTGACTTTTAAAACAAATTTACCTAAATGCCCTTAGCCTATTTCTTTAACTTAAATCATTATTTCATCCATCGGTTTAATTTCTCCAAAATTCCCTTATTCCTCCCAATAATTCAATTTATCCTTAGGGTCCTAACGAAACTTCTCGTTGGCCATTTGGACTTAATTCATTATTCCTACGAATTATCATTCTATAATTGCTCCAAGTATTAAACTCTAAACTTATTTGCTCGAAATCTTTAAAACGAACTTTCTGGGTGTTACAAGGTAAATTCTTGTTTCCCACTATCACCACACTATTAAGTATCACTCGGCTAGAGTGCATGCATTCACCAGAGAGTAACGTGACATTAAACATATGTTCAGATGGCGTAGGTTGTACATCTAGCTTAACAGCAAATGCAGATGCTATAAATGAATGTGTTGCACTAGAATGTATTAAAGTAAAAGCAGGTATAGAGTTGATCAATATAGTACCTGATACAACAGCGGGCTGTTCCTCACCCAACTCCATCATGGAGAATATCCTCGGTTTAATCATAGCAAGGCCACTCTTATAAGCTGGGCAGTCTCTACTAATATGGCCGACCTTGTTACAATTGTAGCATCTGGTGATTCTAGGCTTCGGGCATTCTTTGATCATGTGTCCAACCTCCTCACAGTTGAAACACTTCCCAAAGCCCAATCTGCACTCGCCCGGGTGGTTCTTCAAACACTTAGAACACTGGGGAAATTCCCTGAAATTCTGCATCTTCCCTCTTGTTCCTTGGCTATTCTGGCCTTCACTTGGCCTTTTCATTCCTCTTTGTTGGTGTGGTTGGACCAACTTTTGTGGGACCTCTTTCGGTCCAGCACACTTCCTTTCAGCCTTTTCCACTTCAAAAGCAGTAGACACAACTTCACTGAATGTCAAGCTTTTAATACCACAAAATTTAACTCCTCGGTAAATTTCTGGCTTCAACCCATGCACAAATTTGAACACCTTATCATCGTCCTTGTGGGCAAAATGTCCACCAAACCTGGACAGGGACTCGAATTGCATACTGTACTCGACCTGCTTCAAGTTCAGAAATTCCAACTTCTTTGCAGTTTGGACAGTGCTGCTAAAATACTTCTCATACAAAATGTCCTTGAATTGTGACCAAGTCATCGCCAAAACATCAGTGGTGGTCTCTATTGTTTCCCACCAGAGTTGAGCAACACCAGCCAAATGAAACGTTGCCAACGTGACCTTGTCTACTTCTCCAATGTTGGCACACCTAAACATACTCTCAATCTTCCTAAGCCACCCTTCAGCAATAACCGGATCAGACGACTGTCCATCAAACGTGGGTGGTCGTAGCCTCCTAAATCTATCCCCAGAATGTTCGTTGCTAGAACTCGAGTTGGCACTTCCCTGTACCTCTCGGTTCAACAACACACCTAACTGATCAGATTACTGATGCACTAAGTCTATTTGTTGACGCACTAGATCTGTCAGCTGTCAAATCATGCTAGGATCTTCCTAAACTCTTAAGTTGGGCATCTCTCTTAGTACTCTTGGTCTTCCCGGTCGTCTAGATATCTTACTAGATTTCCTGCACAGGGTTAACTACTCTCATAAACATCTAATAAGTAAGGCTAACATAAACACTTACAGTTGTTGGAGTACTTCCATGTGATGATCCGCACTGATGAGTAATCGTTTGAACGGTTTAACTGAATGTCTCTGATACCATACTGTAACGCCCCAAGTTCTCTGAACCCAGTTTGTTAAACATAATCAGAACATAACTGAGAAACTTTGGACCAAATTTAAAACTTCGCTCGAAAGTCAAAATTTGAAATTTTCTAAAATCTTAAAACATTAAAAATCTTGCAGCAGAAATTCTTTTGAGCAAAACATAATTAAGCATAGCTATAAAACAATGTTTGAATAATCGGTTAAAATATTAAGAAATAATTCGCCCAGAAGAGATCAAGACTTAAGCGTGAAAACTTGAAAATCGTAAGAGTCAAACACATCTGCCGCTAAACAAAGTCAATGAAAAGGGACGGAAACAGAAACTGAAGGCTTCCACCGATCACAAAACGACAAAACTTATTATACACTTCTACCGATGACGTAAACCGGATGATTCATTCATCTAACTCACACCGATCACAAAACGACAAACTTATTATACACATCTACCGATGACGTAAGCCGGATGATTCATTCATCTAACTCACACTGATCACAAAATGACAAACTTATTATACACATATACCGATGACGTAAGCCGGATGATTCACTCATCTAACTCACACCGATAACAAAATGACAAAAGCCTTTACTCACAAAACCAAAACACATCGCCCGATCACTAAACGACAAATTTACTGCCTACATCTACCGATGGCTTTTACTGAAGACATAATCTGATGGCCTCTACTAAAGACATCTTCCGATGATGTCAGTCGGATGATTCAATCCTCCAACATCTGCCGGCAGAAAAAACACACAACTTCTACCGATAGACCCAAAAGAGAATCTAATAAGGAGTAAACCCGACTGCTAAACGATTTTGTACATTTTGCTGAAATCATTATGATCAACACAAATCCACAATTCTTAAAATTCAAAATAGCAAGCTACAATCGAAATCAAATCATATTTCTAAATCTAGAAAAGAAGATCACGGAAGCGTTAAAAGAAGTATTAAACTTCTACTATCATTAAAATTTTCAGAACACTTCATCAGAATACCTAACCACTGAAAACTCTCATTCAGACAAAAGTTAAACCGCCTCATTAGAGCACCTAACCGTAGCATAGAATTGCTCCTCTAAATTCACCTATTCCTCAGTAAACTCAGGGGATTCACCTGTTTAAAGCTCAGCACCTACATCACAAAACTCATCTATTAGCCTAATGCTAAGTAAGTAAAGCAGTCATGAATGAAATGCTGAACATAAATTCCTAAACATGCAAATTTCTACTTTCTCATCTCAGTTGCATATGCATTTGTTTCTGATCAGATCCCCTTGTGAAATTGGGAGTTGGATCACTTCTCCCAAAGTCATACGTCCTCTCTCTCAATTAAGGGGCGGACTAGTTCCCTTAACAAACTATTCAGATCCCCCTGTGAAATTTGGGTTTGGATCACTTCCTCCAAAGTCATACATCCTCTGTCTTGATTAAGAGGCGGATTAGTTCCCTTAACAACTGTTACAGTCTGCTCATTCCTTATCATGCCATTTCATGTAAATTCATTTTCGTATATTTTCAAAAAATGATACATGACATAGAAACACAATCAAGCATACACAATCCTACTATTTTGTGATGTAAACCCGAAGGCACAAGCATACTTCACTTATCTGGCTCCCTAAAAAAGCTCGGTTTCAACTACTTTGTAAGCCTTGCTCACCTAGAGTCATAAAGAGAATACAAATTTGATCTTCACTGACCTCATCCTATACCATTTAGAAACCCTAGAAGCTAGTTTGGGACTCTGTCCTATGTGCATCCCCGATTCATACGAGACCCGACTCAACTCCTACGCCATGCATTTCCCAGGAACATGCATCTACGATACTCCTCTATGCTCTATAATCATAATTCAGTAAGTTACCTTAGTAAAACTCACCTAAGTCGAAGGGAAAATCGGAGAAGGACCTCCTAGCGCACTCTGCTGAGCTGAAGAGCTTAGAGTCGAAAATGATTTGGGAAACAGTGGCGGCTACAGTGCATTAAACCCAAAACCTCTTTCCTTAAATAAGTTATCCACTTTTAAATTTTCAATTACCCTTATGCCCTCCCCTAGTCATCCATTAACCCTACTTTTATTATTATCATATAAAGTGTGTCATTAATTTAAACAGAAAAGAGAATTAGTTCAATAGAATCGGGTGTTACAGTAACACCCGAGCAAATTTTCCTATAGCGTGCATAGCCTTAGATCACGTGTGCTATGATAGTTTAACGTTGATTCTAGGGTTATGTTAAGTGTTAGATTTAGAAGTGGACAATTGAAAAGGTATTTAAGAGAAAACCCTAGAGTTTTAGGGGTTAGAAATTGTGTTGAAGTAAAATTTGATTAAAGGCGATTAAAGATAATTAAAAGATAAGTAAAAAGGGGAGAAAAGTTAGTGCATGGAGATGGTTCACGTTGGCATGAATGAAGAAAGATAAAGAAGTGTTTGAAAAGAGAAAGAATGAGAGGAATGTTTGAAAAGTTAAAAAGGGAAGAAATAAATGAGTTTGAAAAGTCAATAAAATTTAACCAATGAAAGAAATGAATGGGATGGCTTAAGGGGAATCCTTTCCACGTTGGAAGGCGTGAAGCAAAAAAGGTGAAGCTATTTCAAGAAAATAAAGAAATGGAAAGGTTAAAAAGTCTAAAAGAGAGTGAACCAATAGGAAGCTAGTAGTTAAATAAAATAAATTTTTGGTAAAATTTAATAGAAAGAGAGGTGTTAAAGGAGGCATCCACGTTTAATTAATGGAAAGAAAAGAAGAAGAGGCAAGTTCATAAAAATGGAAAAGTGGGGGAAGAAAACAAAAAGAAAAAAAGTTGTTTTATAAAAAGATTAAGTAAGTGGTTAAAATGGCTAAAACCACCTTCTCTCCCCTTTCTTCCACGAAAATAAGCACCATTGAAGGCTTCTCCACCTCTTCTCCATCATATTTTTGCAAAGATTAAGGTGAGATTTTAAATGGGTTTTGAGATTTATACATTTTAGGGAAGACTTTTAGGGTTTTATGTGTATTTTGAGTTGGTTTTGAAAGGGTTGAGAAACCCTAAAAAGGGGACTCCGAATTTCATATCCTTGCTGTGTTTTCTTCATAGATTTGATGATTTAAACATTGGATATGATAGGTTAGGTTGTTTAAGTAGTTAGATTAGAGAATTGGTGAGTGTTGGTGAAAAATCAGAATTTTGTGCTTAAAAGGCCGAATCTGTTCTAGTGTTTTCGGCTAGGCCAAGTTATTTAATTGGTGAAATTAAGTGTTTCAATGGATAGTAAACGTATAGAGGTTTACGGATTGGGGTGGCACGTCAAAATTCGTTGAAAAATGAAGAAGTTATGGCCGATTGAACTTTGGATACCGAAAATGGGGGGAAAAATCGGGTTTTTGGTTTTTATGTTGAAGAGTTTCTTGGTTTGTATTAGAAATGGAGTAAATATTCTTTAAATTATGTTTTGGTGATATTAAGTGATTTTTCCTATTACTGTGCTAGGTTATCGAGCAATTGAATTGTGTACTTGGAGTGAGCTAACACGTGCGGGAGTTTAGGTAAGTAGTGTATTGCTTGTGTTTTGCCTTCGGGCCTACACCATGGAATGGTAGAGAATTTTTGTTTTCTTTGTTTGGTCGTTGTTTGGTTGTTTACTTCATTTGGTGTTTGAGTATTGCCTGGACATGCATCATTGTTTTCAAACTACGAAACAAATGAGTTTTTAGCATGGTTTTGAATGGTGAGCTTAAAACGTATGGGGTGGTGTGAGTTGAAATGTAACGTGGTTTGTGTTATAGTCACCCAGTCGCGTTAGGGTAGCACCTGCGAGGAACTCTAGTAGAGTTTCCCAGTCACGTTAAGGTGGTACCTGCGAGGGACTAGCAGAGTTGAGTCACCCAGTCGCGTTAGGGTAGCACCTGCGAGGAACTCTAGTAGAGTTTCCCAGTCGCGTTAAGGTGGTACCTGCAAGGGACTAGCAGAGTTGAGTCACCCAGTCACGTTAGGGTAGCACCTGCGAGGAACTCTAGTAGAGTTTCTCAGTCGCGTTAAGATGGTACCTGCGGGGGACTACTAGAGTTGTAGTTTAGCACTTGCGATGAGTTCCGTTCTGTGAATGAGCAATGAAACGCACACGAAACAAGAGTAACTAAGCGATTAGAAACTTCATGTTTTTGGTATGCTTTATTCCCTACTTACTAAGCATTAGGCTTACGTTTTGTGTTCCGTGGTGTAGGTGTCAACAGGATTACAGGTGAGGGCTTTAAAGAAAGCTAAGATTGGGACGCAGTTGGTGAGATACGTGGTATGCCAGTGCGGGCAGTTGTCGGGGCGTCTCGACCATGATCTTCGGGGCGAGTGGAGGATTGGTATTTTGTTGTTAGTAGGTAGTTTAGTTTGGAATTTGTTTTGTATAAATGATAATGGTTTTATAACTCTGGTAAATACTGGTTTGGGTATATTTTATAAACTGTTGATTTTCAAGTTATGGTTTTCTAAACTTTAGTAGTTATGCTGCTCGATTTTTCGTAAAGCACAAGACGTCTATTTTCAATAAATTTTACGGGGCACGAGAGCGCGAGACAGAGCGCCCTGCGCACGCGCGGCGACTAGGCCGGTCCGGACCAGACCGAACCCGTTTGGTTTTTTTTTAAATTTTCGATTTTCTAAAATATTTTAACCCGACCTTTTTTGACATATTTTAAACGTATTTTTAGCACGTTTTCCAACATTTTTCGAGGGTTCAAAAAACCCGAAATCGAGTAAAAAATTTACGAAAATTATTTTTAACGTCGTTTTAAACACGGTTTGGGTTAGCAAAGTAGCGCACCGAGCCAGGGTGGGTTCGGGGGTGTTACACATTATATTTCTATGATGTAGGTGACTACGAGCAAGGTGAGGACGACGTTCCTCCGCCCGAAGTATAACCATGTTGAAGGAGGATGGCCCGTCAGGGTGCGCTGGCAGTCGGTGCGAATTTTGACCTATGGGGATGTAAGTAAGTTTTTGTGGATTTGATAGATAGAAAGATAGAAAAATTGTATAGATGAATCATTTTAGGATGTTTGGTAACTGGATAGATAATGTATAGTATTTTGTTGTGTCTTTCAAACTTTCAAACAGAAGGAAATGTTTGGTTTTCAAATGGATCCACGCAGTTCGTTTTCAGGAAGTTTACTTCGTTTTTAAATGCTTTGAGTCATATTTATAGTGATGGGTGAATTGAAGGATATGTGAGTAAGTTTATGTTACAGTGTTTAATATGTTGATTGGTGTTGGAGTTGAAGGGAAGAGCGAAGGAAGTGGTGAAGGAAGTATGAAAGAAGAAGGAAAGGGGGGCGATTGATCGCGGAAGGAAGGGCAATCGAACGCGGAACTCTTTGGTTTTCCGGAGGATTTCCCGATCGTTCACCTGTAATGGCGCGAACGATCGGCTCCTGAAGGCCACGTTTTGGAGTAATACTAGAACGTGAGCCGATCGATCGCCAAAAGAGGGGAGATCGATTGGCTGGTCAAGGGCCGATCGATCTGCTGTCATATGGCCGATCGATCGCCCCTTTGTTTTCTCGCCTTTGACGTTTTTGCCTTCGGTTCCTTTGGCCGTTTGTTCTTCTGTTTTAATGTGTTTTCTCAAGTGATTTTCAAAGCAATTTTAGTGATTTTATTAAATGGTTTTGAACAATTTTCATTCCTCTGTTTTATATGTTCCGTTAAATGGTTTAAACGACTTAGACAAGGATTTAATGCTTTAAGAGTCAAAATATTATGAGTGTATAAAAGAAAAAAAAATTTCACGGGAATTTCCGGTATAAGGATTAGGGTCGTTACACTCATAATACAGAATCACCAAAATCAGAGAAGAATTTTAATTTATAAACTCAAATGGATTTTTCTCCAGGATCAATAATACAGCAATATTGTAACTAAGATTTTAACAAACACATAATGTTTAAAAAATTGTTTTTAAACAAATATAATAAAAATCAAATTAAAGATATAAAAAACATATATTATTGTTTTTAAGAAACCTATCAAACTCTCATGTCTTTTTTCAAATGGTTTTGGGAATATCATCTCGATAATAGAGTAGATATTGCTATTATTGAAGAATATAAAAAATATCAAGTCGCTTGGACCGTAAAAATGGTTCCACTATCAAGCAGTTCATTCTCCTTTGGAATAAGTTAAATTACAAAATGAAACTACTTCTGTTGAAGCGGTTCCCTTAGTAGATCTAGTTCAACCTGTTACTCAAAAGAAAGTCATTATTAAACAAAATATTTTTCAAATTTAAATCTTAGAGCTGTAGGTAATCAGGTTAACTCGCATTGAGAATCAAATAACTAAATTGATTCTACAAAATATGAAGCTACAAGTTCTGAGGATACAAATATTGCTTCCTCTTCATCTAAAAAACTTTTTTTTTATCAAAAACTATATCAAAACCAGATATCAAACCTCCTCTTCCTATCAAACTCTCATGTCTTTTTTCAAATGGTTTTGGGAATATCATCTCGATAATAGAGTAGATATTGCTATTATTGAAGAATATAAAAAATATCAAGTCGCTTGGACCGTAAAAAATGGTTCCACTATCAAAGCAGTTCATTCTCCTTTGGAATAAGTTAAATTACAAAATGAAACTACTTCTGTTGAAGCGGTTCCCTTAGTAGATCTAGTTCAACCTGTTACTCAAAAAGAAGAAGTCATTATTAAACAAAATAATTTTTCAAATTTAAATCTTAGAGCTGTAGGTAATCAGTTAACTCGCATTGAGAATCAAATTAATAAATTGATTCCTCAAAATTATGAAGCTACAAGTTCTGAGGATACAAATATTGCTTCCTCTTCATCTAAAAAACTTTTTTTTTATCAAAAACTATATCAAAACCAGATATCAAACCTCCTCTTCCAATAAAAAATTTTAATTTTTCAAATCCAAACAAAAACTCTGAGTTTATGGATGAACTGGTTCTTAGATAAAAAATCTAAATATCGACACTCTTAGTAATAAGGATTCTAATTCTGAATCTAATTCTAAACAAGAAACTAATTCTGATTCCAGTATTAACCAATTCCATGAATCACTTTTAAATCTAAAAGAATTGTGTAATCCTATTCAAAACCCAGACTTATCTCTTAACCAAGTCAAATATGCAAAAGACCTTGGCTCTAACACCTGACTTTTTCTGTCATTTAATTGTCCCTAAATTTATTCTATTGGAAATAATTTGCTGTAAATGCATTATGTTTTTTAGAATTTGGACGTTGGGAATTTTAAGGATTGGAGAAAAATAGGACGAAAAGGTGGAAGTCAAAACTGTTAGCTTAAAATGTGTTTAAGTAACTATTATATTTTTGATGATTATGTTTAAACTGGATAATTATGATTAACTGATATTGGTGAACTGATGATGATTTTGAAATACATGGACTGCATATTTGGATTATGACATAAATTGTATTTATCTGGAAATACCTTTGAAAAGGGTATTATGTTTTCTAAAAATTTTGACTAAGTGATTAATAGTGTGTGGAGGTCAATCGTCTAAAGTTATTCAGAATCAATTGTCTCCAGTTCTGCCAAAGTAAATCGTCCATGGTCAAGACAAAATAGTAAAGATATAACGCCCCTAGTTTTCTGAACCCGGTTCGCCACACAAGATACTGAACCGAACTATAGGATTTTTGAGAAAATTCTACAACTTCACTCAATGGACAAAATTTGACATTTACAGAGTAAACATTGAAAATTTTACAGCGGAATAAACATTTGAGCAGAACAGAGTTGAGCAAAACTATGAAACAACGTTTGAATAATCAGCTATAATATTAAGAAATAATTCAGCCAAAAGAAACGAAGGCTTAAGCGTGAAATACTTAAAGTTCGTAAAAAGTCAAACGCATCTTCTGCTGAACAAAGTCAATGGTAGAGGTAGAAATAGAAACAGAAGGCTTTTACCGCCAAACAGTGCCAGCGGTAGAAGTAGGGACAAAAGACTCAACGGTGAGAGCAGAGACAGAATGTACATGTCGACGACGCATCGGCTGCACACATCTACCGATAGAACAAGTTGCGTCATCCGATCGCTAGACGACAAAAATCCTCAAGTAACATCTGCCGATCGCAAAACGACAAATTTCTTCCTACATCTTCCGATTACAAAACGACAAATCTACTACCTACATCATCCCATAGATATAATACTTGACATCACCCGGTCACAAAGCGACAAATTTTAATACACACATCCATCGATAGACCAAAAATACTCATCATCTACCGATAGATAAAAAACACTCAACAAAACAGCTTAGCAACAATTTCACTCTAAACAAAGAAAACTCCGACTACCAAAAAAACTTGAGCATTTTACTAAAAATCATTCAAAATTACTTAAATCCGTGCATTACTCCAAGATTGGGTAAAAACACCATTAAAACTAACAGAGTATCATTATCAGAAAGGTCTAAAATGTATTCAAAACATTAAAACTACCACTGTCACAAAAACTTTCAACATACTTAAATTGAATCATGGTTCACTAAACCTTCTCATCTACTGACACCAGTTAAACCGCCCAATCAGTTGCCAGATCGGTGCATGAATGCACCCCTCCAACTTGCCTAGTTCTCAGTAAACTCAGAGAACACACCTGCTGTCACTTCTTCACCTACATAACAAAACTCATCTATTAGCCTAATGCTAAGTAAGTAAAGTAGTAATGAAATGAAATGCTGAAACATAAATTCTTAAACATGCAGTTTCTACTTTCTCATCACAGTTGCATATGCATGCGTTTCTGATCTGATCCCCCTATGAAATTGGGAGTTGGATCACTCCTCCCAAAGTCATACATCCTCTCTCTCGATTAAGGGGCGGATTAGTTCCCTTAACAACTGTTCAGATCCCCCTATGAAATTAGGAGTTGGATCACTTCTCCCAAAGTCATACATCCTCTCTCTTGATTAAGGGGTAGATTAGTTCCCTTAACAACTGTTACAGTGTGTTCATTCCTTACCATGCCATTTCATGTAAATTCATTTTCGCATATTTTCAAAATATGATGCATGACATACAAACACATTCAAGCATACACAATCCTACTGTTTTGTGATGTAGGCCCGAAGGCACAAGCATACTTCACTTACCTGGTCTCCTGGAGATTGTTTGGTTGTAAGCTACTTCAGGAGTCTGGTCACCTATAATCGTAAACAGAGCACCACGTTACTAAACTTCATTCTAAACTATTTAGCAATCTTAGGGAAACTAGCTTGAAGTCCTGCTCGTCGAGCATTCCTGGTTCTTCCCAAAACCCAAAACTAACTCTCACTCACAGCATTCACGAAAACTCCCCTACAATCTCTCTGTTATCTAATCACTAAAACAGCAAGTAAAATGAAACAAAACTCACCTAGAATGGGGAAAATCAGAGAGGAAAATGTCGGAAGGAAGTCTGCTGAGCTGAGCTGAAAATCAAACGAAGGGGAAATGGTAATAGGATGGCGGCTACTGTGCATTAAACGCAAAACCTCTTCCCATAAATAGGTTATCCTCTTTATATCTTAAATTACCTTTATGCCCTCGCCTAGTCACTCATTAGCCTAATCCCTAATCCCTCCCAATTTCATAAAGAAAAATGTATACTATTAGTTGATAAGGTAAGTTGGTTCAATGGAACTGGGTGTTACAAAAGACGCAGTCGTCCACAATAAATAGTAAAGACACAATCGTTCACGACAATTTAAAGACGTAGTCGTCCACGCTAAAAGCAGACGCAGTCGTCCACGCTCAAAAGACAGACACTCGTCAACAGTTAAAAGAAAAGCGACACAAGTTCAAAGACTTAGTGCCATAATTTTCAAAAGACAGCGAAGCGATAGTGATACTCGTCTAGAGCTTTAACTCCAGACCATTAATGGCCGACGAACGAAAGCAACTTCAAAACGTAACGGCTAGCTATCTATGTACGGATGTTTCTCCAATGGCTATATTTCTAATATTCAGATGAGAAGGCTTCGAGAACTGAAGTCGATTCCAGTTAGAGTATAAAGAGGAGAAAGAAGCTCGGGAGAACTAATTTCGCAAAAAATTATCTTTGAATCCTCACGAGCAATACTCTTGCAATACTCTGCATTTTCTTCTACATTTTCTCTACTCTTAAACTGGAGATTCCTTTTTGAGAAAGTGTAGCTCTTGTGCTCATTTATTCAAATCTGTAAAACCTTAAAGGCAGTGGATTGACGCCCATGAAGTTCAATCCAGAATTGTAAGGCTGTAGATCGACGCCCGTGAAGTTCGATCTAGAATTCTCGTTGAGAAGAAGTTAAGGATCTTCAAGGGAGAAACCTTGAAGCGTGGACGTAGGCAGGTTTTGGCCAATCCATGTAAAAACTATTGGTGTTGTTTTTTTCTCTCTCTCTCTCTCTCTTTATTTGAATCAGTACACAATTAATTGAGAATTTGTTTATTACACTTCGTAAAAGAGATTAAGAAATCTCTAATTCACCCCCACTCTTAGACAATAACGATCCTACAATTGGTATCAGAGACAGGTTAATATTGTCTGTATTGTGATTAAATTCGAAATGGCATTCAACACCAACACTACACATGTAGAGGGTCAATCTACTACTAGGCCTCCATTCTTTGATAGGAATGATTATGTTTATTGGAAGTCTAGAATGAGAATTTATGTTCAGGCTAATGACTATGACATATGAAATATTATAGAATATGGACCATTTAGAGCTATGAAAACTGAAAACGAGATTAGTAATCCTAAGGCCCCTCATGAATTGACAGAATCTGATAAGAGAAATTTGAGTCTAAATGCTAAAGCAATATATACACTGACATGCCTCGGAGGCCCGTTACACGATCACAAACCCGGGCACAAAATTTAATTACTCAATGTTCTAATGACTTACCACTTTTTGCACGTTTTGATCACATCATGGACTTCACTCGGGAGCCGACTTCGGAGGATGTGGAGAAGCCTTGCCTTGTCATTCATTTGAGCATTCAACCGGAGCTTCCATGCAGCCCTATTGGAATTTGTCTTCCCGGGCCTTAATTTGTAATTTCTATTTTTTTCAAACTCATTGGCATACATTAGCCTTTTTGTAAGGATTTTATAAACTGCATATCATGCATTAGATTGTGTTGTTAGGGTTAGATGAATGTGGTGGATGTTGGGTTGAAGACAATTTAACCAAATTTTCAAGCCAAGGAAAAAGGCCTCAACAAAATTAAGTCCAAAGAGAAACTTGGTCCAAAGAAGAGCCCACTCCTAAAAATATATTTTTGCAGGTATATGAGTAGGGGAGGGCATGGATTCATGACTTGGAAGAAATTGGGCCATTGATGCCTTTTTGGCTCGGGCATCACCTTGGAAGGGTGTCTAGCGTGCACGGGCAAAAGAGAGCAGGCGCGCGGGCAGCTGCTGATTGGCGCGGGCAGCAGCAACGCAGATCACTGATGGCAGCGAGGCGCGCCTACTCGGGTGCAACCCGTGCGCGCACTGATATCCCATTCGCGCCTCCCTCGCCTTCAACTCTCTAGCATCCGATTTCCACTTGATCAAAGGCCACCATTTCACCTCCAAACCCCATCCACCTTAGGTTGCCTATTTAAGCATGGAATTGGTGTGTGTAAAACACTTTTGCCCAAATTAATACACTACTATTTCCCTAAATATCTTTGGTTTTTCCTTGGTATTTTCCTTGGTTCTTTGAACCAAGAGGAGTTAGCCTCCATTACTAGTCTAGCTAGGGTTGCTAGGTTAGCAGCTCTTATCCATTACCTCATCTTCTCCATTGGGAGTTGATGTGAGGACAAAAATCCTCAGCCTACGGTTGTCGTTTTCCTCACGGAAAACGTGTATCCGGGAGCTTAACCCGTAGGCTCGCTCTTCGGATCCACCAAGGGTACTTCTTTACTTTTATTGTCTTCACTTGCACACAACTTCACCTCTAAATTTCAGCTCCACCATAGCACCCACTCTCACTTTCATTTTGTTGTCATTTCCTTATTTCTTGTGTTTAGTATTTTCTTTCCATTCTTAACATCTATTGTCATCTCTTTCTTTTATTTTCTTGCATATTCCATTATAGCTATCATTATATAAATTTGGCCCTATTGATATTAGCTTCCTTGTTGTTTCTTGCATTTATTTTAGCATTTTCTTTCCCTTATTCAAATATTATTCACTAACACACAACCGAGCACAAACCTAGCATATTTGTGGGTTGTACACGGGCCCTTTTTCTAAGGGACCCCGTGTCATACACTATATTGTGCATTGAATAGAGATGAGTTCAATAGAGTTCAGGGGTGTGACAGTGCACAGGAGATATGGCATTTGTTAGAAGTCACACATGAGGGAACCAATCAGGTTAAAGAGAATAAACTGAGTATGCTTGTACACGAGTATGAACTATTTTCAATGGAAAAGGATGAGACTATCTCCACTTTGTTTACTCGTTTTACTAACATAACTAATGGCTTGAAAAGTCTTGGTAAGATATATTCAGGTGAAGAAATTGTGAGAAAAATTCTTCAGTGCCTACTTAGTGCCTTGAATTTCGTTTTGTTTGTTCCAACTTCTGAATTACGATAGCAACCAAAATATTTTTAATAATAATATTTAGGTCTCCTCTTTCTAGTACGACCTTATTGACCACAAAAATGGACCCTTTTATAATTTTTTTAATCTCTTTTTAATATAATAAATTATTTCATTAGACAAAATCAAACCATTTCCAAACAAAAAATGTTCAGAAGTAGTTTAGGTAATACAAGATTTACACGCTAATTCTACCACTTAACGTTACTTCTTAACACAACACTTGAGCATCACTTATCAATTGGTGCGATAATTAAAATAATTAAAAATATACATTAAATTTACTGATCAACATCCACATGTCATGAGATAAGATTAGAGTGTACACTTATCATTACTAAAAAAGTTTTCCCTCTTTAACGGGAGAGGCGAGGAGGATTTGGATGAGAAACAATCATCGTAATACAATTTGAGAAATTTATCGTAAAATCTGACAAAATTTAATAAAAGTTGGTAACTTGATTGAAAATTTGGGAGATTAGAGAATATTCATGACTATAATTAAATGGCTAAGTGATATTAAAATTGTTGAGTTGTTGACTTAATTAGCATGATCCCTATTTTCATTTGTCTTAGCTAAGATTATTCCGTAGTACCTAAAATTTCCTAAGACATTAAGAAGATAAGCATCCACTAATTTAGGAAAATTAACTTAGACAAGAATTTCAATTTTAATTGAAACACTTAACCATAAATAATCGAAGTGGACTCAATCGAGAACCACCGCACCAAGAACCACCTCGGGCTAGGGATACTCCCCCACCCGAGCATACTCGATATGACGGTGAAACTAGCTCTCAAGGAGGCATGCGTGGGGAAATCAATGGCTTAAAGAGCCTAGTTCAAGACCTTGCCCAACAAGTCCAAACAATGATGAAAAATCCTTCTCGTAGAGATTTTCATGAACGAGTTCCTTCTCAAGAGACCTCCTCTAGGATTATTCCCGAACGTCCTAGGAGTAGAGCCCCTATACAACCACCCATAGAGGAAGAGGAATGGGTTGAACCCCGAAGAAGGAGAGCACGTTATTTTAATTCGGAGGATGATAGTTGGACGGAGGATGATGAAGAGTATCAACCAAATCGTCGTAGGGACAACGACGACCTCCGTAATGTCAAGATGACAATTCCCCCTTTCAATGGGACATGTGATGGAAACACGTATCTTGATTGGATTGATAAGGTGGAGAGAATCTTTAAGTGTCACGACTATTCCGAGCGAGTTCAAATTCAACTCGCCTCTCTTGAATTAACGGGTCATGCCGCATTATGGTAGTCCAACCTTAAAAACCAAAGGATATGTACCTTAGGATACCCCGTCTCAACGTGAAATTCCATGAAAGAGGAAATGCACAAAATATTTGTTCCCCGACACTACAAGCACGAACTCTGCCACCAACTTCACAACCTTAGACAAAACTCTCTCTCGGTAGATAAGTATAGTACGGAATTCGAGACTCTCAATATGCGTTGTGCTATTGATGAACCCCAAGAGCAACTCATCGCGAGATTCATTCGAGGTCTTAACCGCAATATTGGAGACGCGGTTGAAGTACAACAATTGCAAACCATGGACATGGTCATTCAACTTGCCCTCACGGTGGAAAGACAACTCAAAAGAAAGCGTAAAACCAACTTTCTAACTAAATTTCCACCTAGGCATTTGGATAAAGATAAGCCTAAACCTCAATGGAAAAACAAAGAGAAAAGGCCTGTTAACCATAATTGGCCACCCAAAACACCCTTTAACCAAAACAAACCCCCTCCGATGGACAAAGATCAACCAAATCCTCCTAAAGCACAAAGAGCCCGTGATGTCCAATGCTACAAGTGCTTAGGCAAAGGACATTACGCCAATGAATGTTCTAACTGTCGAGTGATGGTTATAAAGGAATCAACCGGAGAATGGGAAAGCGAGAATGATGAGGGTCAATACCTTAATAAAGAAGAAGAAGAAAAGGTAGAGGACAAAAGTGAACACGAGTCGGATGAATGTGCTGCTCAATATGTGCCCATTTTAATGGTGATTAGAAGAGCCCTTGTTTCTAAAAATGTTGAGGAGGACTGCCAACGTGAGAACATTTTCCAAAGTAGGTGCGCATTCAAAGATAAAGTATGTTATGTGATTATAGATAGTGGAAGTTGCGTTAACGTAGCTTCCCAAGATATGGTGTGTAACACCCAAGTTAACGGCCAGGTGATTTTCCTAACTGTATTAACGGTCATGAATATTTAATCCTTACAGTTTAGGACTTATACCAGAATAATTAATTTCATGTGGATTTAATCTAGGTTGGGTGGCAAAGTTGTAATAATGGAGGGTGATGGCCAATATATAAAGAAAAAGGAAATGTTTTAAACCTCACTTGAACCACTGTAGCCGACACCTTTCTTTTCGGTGATTTCTTCTCTCCCAAGCTCTTGCTCTCTGCTTCCAGCATACTCCCTTCAACGACTGGTTTTCACTGCCACTACTCGACTACTCTGTGCCCGAGGTATGCAATAGTCAATGTAGCTTCTGTTAGCTTGTTAGCCCTGTTTTCTATTCGGCATTGGATTTTTGGATTTTCCAATGACCGACTAATAATAAGAACATTTGGAATCTGAGAGTGGGAATGTTTTTAACAAATCGATTCTGGACATTTAGAACAACCACCCTTGAGTGATCGATAATCGAATCAGTCTGTTTTGGTTTTGGATTTCAAACTGCACAGGGTATTAGACTAAGGACTTGGGAATAACTTTAGCTATTAAATATTAGGATAACTTGAGATTAGAACTATTAGGATTTTTGTTTTAACTACTGCAATGTAAATGTTTTAGGTGAAGAAGTTTGAAGAGAAAGGAGCTCAAGTGCTAAGGAGACCAGGTAAGTGAATGTATTAAGATTTCCGACTAATAGAGCCCTACATCGTGGGAGTACTAGGTTGTTTAGATGTCTAATGTTTACCTTATGATAATGAGCTTGTCTGCACTTGAAGGATTTATGTATGTTGTGAGTTATACTATTTGATGACCTGCTAGTGAATGTGAAGTTGTCTGCTCTGGTTGATTCTTGTCATAGTTTGATGAGTTAAAAGTTCTCATGTTCATGCATCATGAATGTTTCTCAAGCATAAGAAAATGTTTTAATGCATGTTTTCCATGAACAGAATATGTATGTATATATGTATATATATATATATATATAATTTATGCAACGTGGACTAAGTGAGGGTTGGGGGCGGTTCGGCGTATGTCACAGTCCAAAGAGGGACATATGAATACGACCCGCAGTAGGGAACAAGATCAAACTCACTGTCCAACCCCCTTTACCGGCACAAATCCTCTCTTAATCCACACAACTTATATGAATGATGAATATGATCAATGACTATGAATGATGAATATGATCAATGACTATGAATGATGAATATGATCAATGACTATGAATGATGAATATGATCAATGACTATGAATGATGAATATGACCAATGACTATGAATAATGAATATGATCTATGACTATGAATGATGATTTCAAGCAAAGATATGAACAAGAAAAAGACTTATGAGCATGTGATTTTCCCAAACTATACATTCATGCATCCATGTTAGTGTTGCATTCCTTACTAAGCATTAGGCTTATAGTTTAAACCTTATGATGTAGGTGACGAGTTTTCAGGTGAGGAACTCAAGGTTAATGAGGATGTCTAAGCTTGGTTGCTGGAGGATGCTCAGTGTGAAAGTGAAGGCTAGATAGGCGAATAAGTTCCCTGGTTATGCTCATAGTAAGTCAGAAAAGTTTACGATGAACAGATGACTAAATAGAACAGAATTTCTTATAACAATGAGATTTGGATTTGAAGGGCTTGTCTTTAGAATCTGAATACGATTTTGAGGATTAATGAATGGTTTGTTTTGTTGAGTCTTCCGCTATGCATATTTTTAGATGAGTTTACGATTGCTACTCCTTGAGGTTTATGGTTACTAAGTTAGGAATCGGGTGAGTTGTGATATGTTCTATCGAATGAAGATGTTTGATGATTATAGTGTTTTACTGGCGTATGATAGAAGCTGGATGAGGCACTCATCCGGCTGACGCGATCGGCAGATGTAGAGTGTTTAAGCCATCGGATGATGAAAGTGTTATTTTGTCGTCTAGCGATCGGCAGATGTAGAGTGTTTAAGCCACCGGATGATGAAGGTGTTATTTTTTCGTCTAGCGATCGGCAGATGTAGAGTGTTTAAGCCATCGGATGATGAGAGTGTTATTTTGTCGTCTAGTGATCGGCAGATGTAGTGTAATAAGCCATCGGATGATGAAAGTGTTATTTTGTCGTCTAGCGACCGGCAGATGTAGAGTGTTTAAGCCATCGGATGATGAAAGTGTTATTTTGTCGTCTAGTGATCGGCAGATGTAGTGTAATAAGCCATCGGATGATGAAAGTGTTATTTTGTCGTCTAGCAATCGGCAGATGTAGAGTGTTTAAGCCATCGGATGATGAAAGTATTTTTTGTCGTCTAGTGATCGGCAGATGTAGTGAAATAAGTCACCGGATGATGAGAATGTTATTTGTCGTTTAGTGACCGGGTCATGTTTTAATTATTCACGTGAGAGGCACATGACCACCGGATGATGTACCCTTATTTCATCGGATGATGTAGAGAGCTTCTCCACTGGATGGTATAAACTCGGTTTTGTCGTCTAGTGACCGGTAGATGTGGTTCATTCTTCTATCGGCAGATGCACTCTATAACTTAAAGTTTTCCCTTCACTAGCCGATACACATTGTACTGCCCGCCGGCAGATATGTAATATTTTCCTTTGCCGATTGAGGCTTAGCGAATCGCATAGGACATCTTGAGTTAAATTGTGTTCAAAAAAAAAAAAGAAATACACTGCTAATAATGAATCATGTGTGAGTAATAAGGATTAAATGAATAAGAAAGATACAGATTGTGTGACGATCCTCCTGGGTTGTTACAATTATAGTATCAGAGCAAAACCGAGTTCTAAAACTGATTCTACAGACTGCCTTCCAGCACTGACTGTCACATGAGCACACTTCAGCAACTGTAAGTATTTATGATTTCAGTATATGTCATTAAGTTAAGATATATCTGTAATGATTTGTCTAGGAATCCCAAAATGGTTAGAGGTCAGCAGAGAGAGACTAATGAGGATAGCAATGCTATTGCTCAGTTGACAGAGTTGGTCATGCGCCAATCTCACCAGATAGAACGACTGATGACTGCTAGGGAGGAACAAGGCAACTCCAGTACTAATGCAACTCATGATCATGGGGGTGAGCGTTTCCACCGGCTTCGACCCCCGGTGTTTAATGGACATGTTTCAGATCCTATTTATGCTGAGGAGTGGGTTTGAAAGATAGAAGACATGTTTAAGTATGCAAAGGTTGATGAAGGAGATAAGGTCACCTATACTGTCTTTCATTTGGAGTTAAGTGCAAGGCATTGGTGGACTCGATCCAGAACACCGCTAATGCCGAAGCTATGACATGAGAGATGTTCAAGACTGCTTTCTTTGACAAGTACTTCAATAGGACTGTTCGGGCCAACAAGAAGAAAGAGTTCATGAATCTGCGACAAACTGGCTCTGTGACGGATTACATATGTAAATTTGATGCCTTATCACGGTTTGCTCTCCGTATGATTGAGGATGACGAGGACAAGATTTACCAATTTGTTCAAGGGCTGAAGCCGAGTTTGTATATGAAAGTAAAGACTGCTGGGATACACAATGTACCTTATGGTGAAGTGACGGCTAAGGCCTTGGAGCTGGAAGAGGCGGAAATGATAGCATACGCACAGCGTGAGCAGCCAAGAAAATTCACGAAGGACGCTCAGCCGCTACCACGTCAGAATAAAGGTTGGCAACCGCAACAGAACAGGGGACCACAGCAACAACAACAAGGAATAAAGAGACCCCTAAACCAGAATGATGACCAAGGAAAAGGAAAGAGGCCTCTGGTGCCCTTATGCCCAACCTGTCAGAAGAACCACCCCGGCGAATGCAAGTTGCGTTCTGGCCGCTGTTTCAGATGTGATAAGGTTGGACATATAGTCAGAGACTGCCCCATGCCGCCAGATCCGAACCGTGCAAGGGTAGCACCTAGAGTCTACGCAATGATGGAGGACGAGGAAGCCGTGCAGCATACAGTCATAATAGGTACCATTATGATCTGTGGTTTTGCTGCTTACACACTTATAGATACGGGAGCCACACACTCGTTTATATCAACTCTGTTTGTATGCCAACACAACTTAGAACTTTTACCAGCCAAAAGGCCATATGATGTTATGTTACCATCAGGGAAGTCCCTACATTCTGAACAGATTGTTAAAGGTGATGTTGTGTCCTTAGGAAGTAAGAAACTATATGTAGAACTGATTGTAATTGACATGAAAGGGTATGAGGTGATATTAGGAATGGATTGGTTATTTAGGCATTATGCCACAATAAGTAGTAGATCTGGGATGGTTGATTTTCGACCCCCAAATGGTGATAATTATTCCTTCCAAGCTATTCCTAAGATAAGCAAAATACCGATTATATCCTCACTAGAAATTTACCGATTATTGAAAAATGGATGTGAGAGTTACCTGGCTAGTGTAATGGATGTTCGGATGAAGGATAGAATGGAATTACAGGATATTCCCATAGTCCGAGAGTTCCCTGAGGCATTTTTGGATGATTTGCCTGGTTTACCACCTGATAGAGAAATAGAGTTTGTAATAGATACGTACCTTGAGGCCTTACTGGTATCTAAGAATCCTTACCGGATGGCACCTGTTGAGTTAAAGGAGTTTAAAGTCCAACTACAGGAATTAGTAGATAAAGGATTTATTCGCCCTAGCAGTTCCCCTTGGGGTGCACCTGTCCTATTTGTCAAGAAGAAAGATGGTTCCCTTAGAATGTGCATAGACTATAGGGAGCTAAATAGGTTGACAATCAAGAATAAGTACCCCTTACCTCGGATTGATGATTTGTTTGACCAACTGCAAGGAGCAAAGGTATTTTCAAAAATAGATTTACGTTCGGGTTATTACCAACTGAAAGTTAAGGAAGGAGATATACCAAAGACAGCCTTCAGAACCCGTTATGGACACTACGAATTCTTGGTCATGTCATTTGGACTGACCAATGCACCTGCAGCCTTTATGGACTTAATGAATCGAGTGTTTCGTGAATATTTGGACAAATTTGTAATTGTGTTCATAGATGATATCCTGATATACTCACGGACTGAAGCTGACCATGCAGAGCATTTAAGTGTAGTTTTGACAACATTGAAGGAGCATCAGTTTTATGCCAAATTGTCCAAGTGTGAATTTTGGTTGGACAAGGTTAATTTTCTTGGTCATGTAGTTTCTGCTAATGGCTTATCAATGGACCCGACCAAAATTCAGGCAGTAAAGGATTGGCCACAACCAAAGAACGCCAGTGAAGTCCGCAGTTTCCTTGGATTGGCAGGCTATTACAGAAAGTTCATCAGAGGATTTTCTATGATAGCTAAGCCCCTGACGAATTTGACAAAGAAGGACAATAAGTATTCTTGGACCGAAGCTTATGAGGATAGCTTCTAGACATTAAAGGTGAAGTTAACAACAGCCCCGGTATTGACCCTTCCAACCGAAGAAGGAAAGTTTAGCGTATTTTGTGATGCATCAAAAGTTGGTTGGGCCTGTGTTTTGATGCAAGTAGGCAAAGTTGTAGCGTATGCCTCTAGGCAGTTAAAGAGTTATGAACAGAACTATCCCAAGCATGATTTAGAATTAGCCGCTGTTGTTTTTGCCTTGAAGATATGGAGACACTATTTATATGGACAGCAGTGTGAGGTGTTTTCTGACCATAAAAGTCTGAAGTACCTTTTTACACAAAAGGAATTGAACATGAGGCAGAGGCGTTGGTTGGAATTTGTTAAGGATTACGACTAAGAGATCAAGTATCACCCGGGTAAGGCTAACTCTGTAGCTGACGCATTGAGCAGGATGTCAACAACTATGCAATCCGTTGTGTCAACCATGTCTATACCTTTGAGGACAGATGTTCAGAGGTTTGAATTGGAGATAGTTCCAGAGTTGTCAGCTTTGCTTGCATATTTGACCATTCAACCAACGGTTCTGGAAAAGATCAAAGAAGCACAACAGAAGGACTCAGAGGAGAATAACAGTATGATGAACAAGGTGAAGGACACCACCTCCGAGTTTAGTCTTTCCAAGGATGGGATTCTGAGGTTTAGAAATAGATGGTATGTCCCTAATAATGAAGGATTACGTAAATTGATCTTGGCTGAGGCGCATTCGTCTCCCATTTCTGTACATCCTGGCAGCACCAAGATGTATCGAGACCTGAAGTCACTCTATTGGTGGCCAAACTTAAAGAGAGATGTTGCTAAGTATGTAGAGTCATGTTTGGTTTGCCAACAAGTTAAAGCCGAGCACCAACGTCCAGGGGGTACCCTTCAGCCTCTACCTATTATCGAGTGGAAGTGGGAACACATAGCTATGGATTTCGTTGTAGGATTACCTAAGACAACTAAGGGACATGATAGTATTTGGGTTGTGATTGACAGACTGACGAAATCAGTCCATTTTTTACTAGTAAGGACAACCTACTCGATGGACCAGCTTGCTGATCTTTATGTACGAGAAGTTATTAGGTTGCATGGAATCCCTGCATCTATTGTCTCAGATCGTGATCCTAGATTCACCTCAAGGTTTTGGCAAAGTTTGCAAGGCACATTAGGTACAAAGTTGTCTTTCAGCACTGCTTTCCACCCGCAGACAGATGGTCAATCAAAAAGGACTATCCAAATACTTGAGGATATGTTGAGGGCTTGTGTGCTAGAGTTCCAGACATCTTGGAGCAGATACCTACCCTTGGTTGAGTTCTCTTACAATAACAGTTACCAGTCCACCATAGGTATGGCATCTTATGAGGCGTTGTATGGTAGGAAATGTAGATCACCTCTGTATTGGGATGAAGTTGGTGAAGCAAAACTCATAGGTCCCGAGATGTTGCAGCAGATGTCAGACAAGATTGCCACTATTAAGAGGAGGATGATTACTGCACAAAGCCGGCATAAAAGTTATGCAGACCAAAGGAGGAGAGATCTTGAATTTGCTGTTGGTGATGAAGTTTTCCTGAAGGTTTCACCTTTTAAAGGAATACTAAGATTTGGCAAGAAGAGAAAGCTTAATCCACGATTTATTGGACCATTCCCTGTTTTGGCTAGAATCGGTAGTACAGCTTACAGACTGCAGTTGCCTCTATTATTGGATAAAGTTCATAATGTTTTCCACGTGTCGATATTAAGAAAATGTATACGGGACCCTACACAAGTTGTTAAACCAGTGGATTTTGAGATTGAGCCGACGCTAACATATGAAGAGAAGCCAGTGCAGATATTGGAATCCGCAGTTAAGACTCTGAGGAACAAAGAGATTCCGTTGGTCAAAGTCTTATGGAAAAATCATGGCTTGAAGAAGCCACTTGGGAGCGACGACAGGACATGTTAGACAAGTATCCAGAATTATTTGTTTGATCAATTTTTGGGGACGAAAATTTTGTTTAAGGAGGGGTGGATGTAACACCCGAGTTAACGGCCAGGTGATTTTCCTAACTGTATTAATAGTCATGAATATTGAATCCTTACAGTTTAGGACTTATACGAGAATAATTAATTTCATGTGGATTTAAACTAGGTTGGGTGGCAAAGTTGTAATAATAGAGGGTGATGGCCAATATATAAAGAAAAAGGAAATGTTTTAAACCTCACTTGAACCACTGTAGCCGACACCTTCCTTTTCGGCGATTTCTTCTCTCCCAAGCTCTTGCTCTCTGCTTCCAGCATACTCCCTTCGACAACCAGTTTTCACTGCCACTACTCGACTACTCTGTGCCCGAGGTATGCAACAGTCAATGTAGCTATCTGTTAGCTTGTTAGCCCTGTTTTCTACTCGGCATTGGAGTTTTGGATTTCCCAATGGTCGACTAATAATAAGAACATTTGGAATCTTAGAGTGGGAATGCTTTTATCAAATCGATTCTAGACATTTAGAACAACCACCCCTGAGTTATCGATAATCGAATCAGTTTGTTTTGGTTTTGGATTTCAAACTGCACAGGGTATTAGACTAAGGACTCGGGAATAACTTTAGCTATTAAATCTTAGGATAACTTGAGATTAGAACTATTAGGATTTTAGTTTTAACTACTGCAATGTAAATGTTTTAGGTGAAGAAGTTTGAAGATAAAGGAGCTCAAATGCTAAGGAGACCAGGTAAGTAAATGTATTAAGATTTCCAGCTAATAGAGCCCTACATCGTGGGAGTACTAGGTTGTTTAGATGTCTAATGTTTACCTTATGATAATGAGCTTGTCTGCACTTGAAGGATTTATGTATGTTGTGAGTTATACTATTTGATGACTTGCTAGTGAATGTGAAGTTGTCTGCTCTGGTATGATCCTTGTCATAGTTTGATGAGTTAAAAGTTCTCATGTTCATGCATCATGAATGTTCCCCAGCATAAGAAAATGTTTTAATGCATGTTTTCCATGAACAGAATATGTATGTATATATGTATATATATATATTATATGATTATGCAACGTGGACTGAAGTGAGGGTTGGGGGCGTTCGTCGTATGTCACAGTCCAAAGAGGGACATATGAATACACCCGCAGTAGGGACCAAGATCAAACTCACTGTCGAACCCCCTTTAACCGGCACAAATCCTCTCTTAATCCACACACTTATATGAATGAATGAATATGATAAATGACTATGAATGATGAATATGATCAAGGACTATGAAGATGAATATGATCCATGACTATGAATGATAATATGATCAATGACTATGAATGATGAATATGACCAATGACTATGAATGATGAATATGATCTATGACTATGAATGATGATTTCAAGCAAAGATATGAACAAGAAAAAGACTTATGAGCATGTGATTTTCCCAAACTATACATTCATGCATCCATGTTAGTGTTACATTCCTTACTAAGCATTAGGCTTTCAGTTTAAACCTTATGATGTAGGTGACAAGTTTTCAGGTGAGGAACTCAAGGTTAATGAGGATGTCTAAGCTTGGTTGCTGGAGGATGCTCAGTGTGACAGTGAAGGCTGGATAGGCGAATAAGTTCCCTGGTTATGCGCATAGTAAGTCAGAAAAGTTTACGATGAACAGATGACTAAATAGAACAGAATTTCTTATAACAATGAGATTTGGATTTGAAGGGCTTGTCTTTAAAGTCTGAATACGATTTTGAGGATTAATGAATGGTTTGTTTTGTTGAGTCTTCCGCTATGCGTATTTTTAGATGAGTTTATGATTGCTACTCTTTGAGGTTTATGGTTACTAAGTTAGGAATCGGGTGAGTTGTGATATGTTCTATCGAATGAAGATGTTTGATGATTATAGTGTTTTACTGCCGTATGATAGAAGCTGGATGAGGCACTCATCCGGCTGACGCGATCGGCAGATGTAGAGTGTTTAAGCCATCGGATGATGAAAGTGTTATTTTGTCGTCGAGCGATCGACAGATGTAGAGTGTTTAAGCCATCGGATGATGAAGGTGTTATTTTGTCGTCTAGCGATCGGCAGATGTAGAGTGTTTAAGCCATCGGATGATGAGAGTGTTATTTTGTCGTCTAGTGATCAGCAGATGTAGTGTAATAAGCCATCGGATGATGAAAGTGTTATTTTGTCATCTAGCGACTGGCAGATGTAGAGTGTTTAAGCCATCGGATGATGAAAGTGTTATTTTGTCGTCTAGTGATCGGCAGATGTAGTGTAATAAGCCATCGAATGATGAAAGTGTTATTTTGTCGTTTAACGATCGGCAGATGTAGAGTGTTTAAGCCATCGGATGATGAAAGTATTTTTTGTCGTCTAGTGATCGGCAGATGTAGTGAAATAAGTCACCGGATGATGAGAATGTTATTTGTCGTTTAATGACCGGGTCATGTTTTAATTATTCACGTGAGAGGCACATGACCACCGGATGATGTACCCTTATTTCATCGGATGATGTAGAGAGCTTCTCCACCGGATGGTATAAACTCGGTTTTGTCGTCTAGTGACCGGTAGATGTGGTTCATTCTTCTATCGGCAGATGCAGTCTATAACTTAAAGTTTTCCCTTCACTAGCCGATACACATTGTACTGCCCACCGGCAGATATGTAATGTTTTCCTTTGCCGATTGAGGCTTAGCGAATCGCATATGACATCTTGAGTTAAATTATGTTAAAAAAAAAAGAAATACACTGCTAATAATGAATCATGTGTGAGTAATAAGGATTAAATGAATAAGAAAGATACAGATTGTGTGACGATCCTCCTGGGTCGTTACATGGTGAGCAAGCTTGGATTGGAAACTACTAGTCACCCTAAGCCATAGAAGTTAAGATGGTTGGATGATAGAGATGACATCAAAGTGACCAAACAAGTGACTATTAATTTTACTATCAGAAAATATAAGGACTCGGTTACTTGTGACGTCGTACCTATGAAAGCTAGTCATCCTCTATTAGGATCACCTTGGCTTTATGATCGTAGGGTTCAATATGATGGTTACCTCAAAAACTATAGTTTAAAATTCGGAGGTAGAAATATCAAGTTATTTCCTATGACCCCTGAACAAATTGCTCATGACGATGCGGTTAGGAAGGAAGAAAATATTAAAGAAAATCTTTTGATGACCAAAAAGGGAATAAGAGCTGCAGTAACTAAAGGAAAAACGGTGATTCTTGTTTTATTTAGAGACCGTGTTATGGAATTAGGTAAGATACCCCCACCAATACAAGAACTACTTAAAGCCTATCAAGATGTTTTTCCTGAAGAACTACCGCCCGGATTACCCCCGATTAAAGGAATAGAACATCAAATCGACTACCAACCCGGCGCTATGTTACCAAATCGACCGGCCTATAGGATGAGGCCTGAAGAAGCAAAAGAATTACAAGATCAAGTCCAAGAATTATTAGGGAGAGGATACATAAAAGAGTCGATGAGCCCATGCGTTGTACCTACCTTGTTGGTACCTAAAAAGGATGGCTCTATGCGAATGTGTGTTGATAGTAGGGCTATCAACCAAATAACCATTAAGTATAGTTATCCCATCCCTCGGTTGGAAGATATGTTGGACGACTTGAGTGGAGCATCAATTTTCTCTAAAGTTGACTTGAAGAGTGGATATCACCAAATATAGATGAAAGAAGGTGATGAATGTAAGACCGCCTTCAACACAAAATACGGATAGTTTGAGTAGATGGTTATGCCATTCGGTCTTACAAATGCCCCGAGCACCTTTATGCGGTTAATGCATCATGTTCTTAAGGAATTCCTTAGGAAATTTTTTGTCGTGTATTTCGATGAAATCTTGGTGTATAGTCGCGACCTCCCACAACATGTCAACCATCTTGGGATATTATTTCAAACCCTCCGTCGCACTAAATTGTTTGGGAATTTGAGTAAATGCTCTTTTGGACAAGAGAAAGTTTACTTTTTGGGTTTTATAATTTCGAAGGATGGCTTAGAAGCGGATGAGGATAAAGTCAAAGCCATCAAGGAGTGGCCCACTCCTAATAGCATCACTGAAGTCCGTAGTTTTCATGGACTAGCCTCTTTTTATAGGAGGATCATTAAAGACTTTAGTTCTTTAGTCGCTCCTATTACAGACCTCACTAAGAAAGAAGTTAACTTTAATTGGACACCGGCATGCCAAAGTAGCTTCGGTATGATAAAAGAAAAACTTTGTCAGTCACCCGTTTTGGCACTTCCCGATTTCAATAAGGTTTTTGAGATCAAGAGTGATGCCTCCGGTATTGGCATTGGAGCTGTATTGATGCAAGATGGTAAACCACTTGCGTATTTTAGTGAAAAATTGAAAGGAACTGCTTTGAACTATTCAACTTATGACAAGGAGTTTTATGCCGTGATTAGAGCTCTCGAACATTGGCAACATTACCTACTTTCCAAAGAGTTTGTGATTCATTCCGACCATCAATCCCTCAAGCACATTAAGAGCCAACACAAACTCAACAAACGTCACGCAAAATGGGTGGAATTTTTGTAAAGATTCCCTTACATTCTAAAATATTTGAAAGGTTCTGACAATACTGTTGCCGATGCTTTATCTCGTAGACGTATCCTCTTAACAGAATTGAGTGATCGATTTTTCAGATTTGAATGGATCAAAACCTTCTATTCATCCGATAAAATTTTGGATTGCCTTATCACGTTTGCCAAAATAAGGCTGAAGGAGGATATAGTCTTGTAGACGAATTTCTATTAAGGAACGGGAAATTGTGTATTCCTAATTGCAATCTACGACAATGCCTCATTAAAGAAGCTCATGGTGGAGGATTGTCTGGGCATTTTGGAGAAAAGAAAACCCTCGAACTAATGAAAGAAAAGTTTTATTGGCCCCACATGATGAAAGACGTGCACCACTACGTTGAGAAGTGCATTGTGTGTAAAATGGCCAAAAACAAAGTTCTACCCCAAGGACTTTACCTCCATTTACCAGTTCCTACACATCCTTGGGTAGAAATTAGCATGGATTTTGTTTTAGGGTTACCACGGACGGGACGTAATAAGGATTCTATACTCGTGGTTGTGGATAGATTCTCCAAAATGGTGCATTTTATCGCCTGCAATAACACCGATGATTCTGCTGCTATAGCCGATCTTTTCTTCAAGGAGATAGTTAGACTCCATGGAGTGCCTCAATCTATTGTGTCTGATCGTGATACTAAGTTTTTGAGCACTTTTTGGAAGACTTTATGGAAGAAGTTGGGTAATACATTATGTTTTAGCACATCTTTCCATCCCCAAACGGACGGCCAAATGGAAGTGGTCAATAGGACTTTAGGAACCCTTCTCCGAAGTGTCATAGGTAAGAATCTAACCAATTGGGACATATTACTACCCCAAGTTGAATTTGGTTATAACCGAAGCCTTCATTCCACCACCCAGCAAACGCCATTTGAGGTAGTATATGGTTTTAATCCAAACACACCCTTGACACTTATTCCTATCCATCCCAAGACCTAATCAACCTTTCAGGAGCAAATAAAGCAGAACAAATGAAAAAGTTGCATGAAAAGGTTTGCCAAGCGATTGAGAAAAATAATTCCAATTATGCTAAACATGCTAATAAAGGGCGAAAAGAGGTAATTTTTAATGTTGGACATTTGGTGTTGTTGCATCTTAGGAATGAGCGATTTCCCGCCAAAAGACGCTCCAAATTGTTGCCTAGAGCTGAAGGTCCCTTTAAAATCTTGGAACGAATAAATAACAGTTGGAGTTACACGGCGATTATGGGGTGTCATCGACCTTCAATGTACAAGATCTATCCCCGTATATTGGAGACTTGGGGTATGAAGAAGAGGCTGAGCTAACGGATTTGAGGTCAAATCCTCAGCCACCCGGAGGGGATGACATGCCTCGGAGGCCAGTTACACGATCACAAACCCGGGCACAAAATTTAATTACTCAATGTTCTAATGACCTACCACTTTTTGCAGGTTTTGATCACATCATGGACTTCACTTGGGAGCCGACTTTAGAGGATGTGGAGAAACCTTGCCTCGTCATTCATTGGAGAATTCAACCAAAGCTTCCATGCAGCACTACGGGAATTTGTCTTCCCGGGCCTTAATTTGTAATTTTTATTTTTTTCAAACTCATTGGCATACATTAGCCTTTTTGTAAGTATTTTATAAACTGCATCTCATGCATTAGATTGTGTGGTTAGGGTTAGATGAATGTGGTGGATGTTGGGTTGAAGACAATTCAACCAAATTTTCAAGCCAAGGAAAAAGGCCTCAACAAAATCAAGTCCAAAGAGAAACTTGGTCCAAAGAAGAGCCCACTCCTAAAGGTATATTTTTGCAGGTATATGAGTGGGGGAGGGCATGGATTCATGACTTGGAAGAAATTGGGCCATTGATGCATTTTTGGCTCGGGCATCACCTTGGAAGGGCGTCTAGTGCGCGCGGGCAGAAGACAGTAGGCGTGCGGGCAGCTGCTGATTGGCGCGGGCAGCAGCAACGCAGATCGCTGATGGCAGCGAGGCGCGCCTACTCGGGTACCACCCGTGCGCGCGCTGATTGGCCATTCGCGCCTCTCTCGGCTTTAACTCTCCACCATCTGATTTCTACTTGATTAAAGGCCACCATTTCACCTCCAAACCCCATCCACCTTAGGTTGCCTATTTAAGCATGGAATTGGTGTGTGTAAAACACTTTTGCCCAAATTAATACACTACTATTTCCCTAAATATCTTTGGTTTTTCCTTGGTATTTTCCTTGGTTCTTTGAACCAAGAGGAGTTAGCTTCCATTGCTAGCCTTGCTAGGTTAGCAGCTATTATCCATTCCCTCATCTTCTCCATTGGGAGTTGAAGCGAGGACAAAAATCCTCAGCCTACGGTTGTCGTTTTCCTCACGGAAAACGTGTATCCGGGAGCTTAACCCGTAGGCTCGCTCTTCCAATCCACCAAGGGTACTTCTTTACTTTTATTGTCTTCACTTGCACACAACTTCACCTCTAAATTTCGGCTCCACCATAGCACCCACTCTCACTTTCATTTTGTTGTCATTTCCTTATTTCTTGTGTTTAGTATTTTCTTTCCATTCCTAACATCTATTGTCATCTCTTTCTTTTATTTTCTTGCATATTCCATTATAGCTATCATTATATAAATTCGGCCCTATTGATATTAGCTTCCTTGTTGTTTCTTGCATTTATTTTAGCATTTTCTTTCCCTTATTCAAATATTATTCACTAACACACAACCGAGCACAAACCTAGCATATTTGTGGGTTGTACACGGGCCCTTTTTCTAAGGGACCCCGTCTCATACATTATATTGTGCATTGAATAGAGATGAGTTCAAGAGAGTTCAGGGGTGTGACAGTGCACAGGAGATATGGCATTTGTTAGAAGTCACACATGAGGGAACCAATCAGGTTTAAGAGAATAAACTGAGTATGCTTGTACACGAGTATGAACTATTTTCAGTGGAAAAGGATGAGACTATCTCCACTTTGTTTACTGGTTTTACTAACATAACTAATGGCTTGAAAAGTCTTGGTAAGACATATTCAGGTGAAGAAATTGTGAGAAAAATTCTTCGGTGCTTACCCAGAGCCTGGCAACCCAAAGTGACAGCCATCCAGGAGGCAAAAGATCTCAAAGCAATGAAGCTTGAAGAGCTCATTGGTTCACTCATGACACATGAGATAACAATGAGAGCAAATGACAAGGAAGATCTCAAATAGAAAGAGATCAGCAAAAAGAAAGATATAGCACTTAAGGCTTCGTCGAGCAAACAAGATGACTCTGAGGAAGAATATGAAGATGAGAACATTGCTCTTATTACCAGAAGATTCAGCAAGTTCCTCCAGAGAAACAGAATGCATGGGAGGAAATTCTCTAGAGGAGAAAAGCCTTAAAAGGAGAAGAAAATAACCTGTTTTGAATACGGGAAGCCAGGACATATGAAAGAAGAATGTCCTCAAGCAAAGAAAGGCCTCAAGAAATTCAAGAAAAGGGCAATGAAGGCCACATGAGATGATAGTGAGAGTGACACTTCCTCAGAAGATGAGGAAGTAGCCAACCTGTGCTTCATGGCACATGAAAATGAGGTTAGTGTTTCCTCTAGTGATTGTGAAACTGAGGATGGAGACTTAATTGATGCTTTTAATGATCTAGTAAAGCAATTTGGGATGCTAAAAACTAAATACAATCTGCTGAAAAAGGACAATGCAGGTTTAGTAGAAAAGCATGCAAAAGAAGTTGACTCACATAAAAAGAAAATTAGTGATCTGAAAAGTAAAAATGAAATCTTAAATAATATTGTTCTGAAATTTACTAACGACAGTAAGAAGTTAAATATGCTATTAGGTAGTCGAAAAGTAACTTTTGATAGAGCAGGCCTAGGATATGAAAAATTTAATAAAAAGAAAGCATATAAAAATTTCTTTGTTAAATCAACTACCTACCATGTATGTAATGAAATAGGACATAAATCATATAAATGTCCTTTTAAATTTAGCAAGAAAACAAGTAGTAAACTTCAATGGGTTCCCAAGGGAACAAGACCTAACTCTAGGACCCAAAAGGTTTGGGTACCAAAGAAGACAACTTGATCTTCTGTTTTACAGGTTGACTGTTCTCCTAGGAAAAACCAGTGGTACCTTGACAGTGGATGCTCGAGGCATATGACGGGAGACTCAACCAAATTTGTTGTTGTCAACAAGAAGAAAGGAAACGTCACTTTTGGTGGAAACCAAAAGGGTAAAATTGTTGGCATCGGTAACATAGGTAACTGCTCTAACCCCATCATTGAAAATATTTTATTAGTTAAAGGGTTAAAGCACAATCTATTAAGCATTAGTCAGCTATGTGATAAGGGATATAAAGTATCATTTAAATTTGATGCTTGCGTGATTAAAGATAGTCTGAATAGCAAAATTCTGTTCAAAGTGTAACACCCGACTGTCTCAGCCAGGTGATTTTCTTAACGGAATTAACTGTCACCTTTATTATTAATAATTGAATTTAATTTTAATGCCAAAGTTTATTTGATTCTAATTTTGGGGTGGCAAAATGGTAATTAGGAAGGATCTTATTAATATAAATAGAAAATAGAAACCTTAAACCTCACTTAAACACCACCGTAGCCGACATTCTCTCTCGGCGATTCCCATGCTTCCACATCTTTTTGTCTGCCGGCGATTCCCTCTTTGGCGATCGATTTCTCTAGCCTCCACTCCGATAACCTACATTCAAGGTAAGATTTAGTCAATGTAGTTACCGTGTAGTTGTTTGGAACTCTGTTTTCAACTAGAACCCAATGTTTCAAGATTCTTCAATGGCCGGATAATAGGAACATTTTTATCGGTGTTTGGTAATGGCATTTCCGAATCGATTCAGGACATTTAATATAACCGACCTGGATTAATCGTTAGTTGAACCTAGCTGTTTTGGTTTTGGATTTCAAGCTGCACACAGAGAACTGGACTAAGGGATTCGAGAATGACTTTAGCTATTAGATTCTATGATGACTTGTGATTAGGACTATTAGGATTTTCGTTTTAACTACTGCAATGTGAATGTTTTAGGTGAAGAAGTCTGAAGAAAAGGAGCTCAAGTTGCTAAGGAAACCAGGTAAGTGAATGTGTAGGATTCCCAGCCATTAGGGCCCTACATCATAAGGATGCTAGGTAGAGACTGATACGATGATTAGAAGTTATTTAAGCTATTGTCCGTTACTTATGTTGATGTTTGTTTTAAGTTAGTAAGATGGTTTGTACTTGGATGATTCACGGATGTTTGAGAACTATGTTATGTGATGTTCTGTCGGAGTCTATGAAGTCAATTGTCTAGTATGATAAATTCCATAGTCTGATGATTTAAGAACTTTCATGTCATGCATCATGATTTACTCCTCAAGCATATGAAAATGATTTATGAGCATGTTTTCCCCATGAACAATATATGAGAATGAATATGAAAACGATCCCATACAACATGATTAAGTGAGGGTTGGGGGCGGTTTGACGCATGCCACAGCCCAAAGAGGGACCATGAAAACGACCCAAAAGGGAATATGATCAAAATCACTGTCAACCCACCTTTTACGGCACAAATCCTCCCTTAATCCATATGATGAAAACGATGAACAGAAACAAGAATGATAAATGATCAAGAACATGTTTTCTCTAAACTGTACATTCATGAATACATGTTAGTTTACATTCCTTACTAAGCATTAGGCTTATAGTTTAAACCTCTTGATGTAGGTGACGAGTTTTCAGGTGAGGATCTCAAAGTTAATGAGGATGTTTAAGCTCGGTTGTTGGAAGGTGCTCAGGGTGGAGATTTGTGGTTGGCAGGCGATATTGACCCGCGGTTATGTTCACATTAAGTCAGTAAGGTTTATGAAAGACTGAAGTCTGTGTAGGATGAAATTTCTTTTTATAACATTGGGATGTTGTGATTTGTCTATTTGATCTCTGAGTCCGAGGAATGATTTAAGTTTATAGAATGATCTGATAAATTAAGTCTTCGGCTTCACGTATCCTGAACGAGTCTGTGATTTTTATTCATTTAAAGTTTATGCCTACCAAGTTGAAATCTATGAGAGTCGGGGTACTTTTCTGTTGGTTGGAGTTGCTTGATGTTTATCGTGTTCTACTGCTAAGTGATAGGAGTTGGATGAGTGTATCACCCAACTGACGTCATCAGCAGATGTCGAATGATAGAAGTTGAACGATTGAGTCTTCCGGCTGACGTCATCGGATGATGTAGGTGTTCTCTTTACCGGATGATATAAGTAATGTCTTGTCGTTTAGTGACCGGGCGATGTAGGGGTTTTCTTTACCGGATGATATAAGTAATGTTTTGTCATTTAGTGACCGGGCGATGTAGGTGTTTTCTTTACCGGATGATATAAGTAATGTCTTGTCGTTTAGTGACCGGGCGATGTAGGTGTTTTCTTTACCGGATGATATAAGTAATGTTTTGTCGTTTAGTGATCGGGCGATGTAGGTGTTTTCTTTACCAGATGATATAAGTAATGTTTTGTCGTTTAGTGATCGGGCGATGTAGGTGTTTTCTTTACCGGATGATATAAGTAATGTTTTGTCGTTTAGTGACTGGGCGATGTTTTAATTAGACGCGTGAATCCCCAGTGTCTGCCGGCAGATGTGTAACGTATTTCGTTGCTGGGCGATGCCTAATGAATCACGTGTGATGTCTTGAACTAAGTTATGATTTAAAAGAAAAATATAAAAAAAAGGGACAAAGGAATGTAAGGATATGTGATCAATTCTGAAAGATTCATGGTTTGGTCTCGGCCCTAGTAGGGTCGTTACACAAAGGCTATAGAAAAGAAAATGTTTATATTATTGATTTAGAGAACTTTGAACGAACTGATGAAAAATGCCTTGCTATGAATCTGTTGGTAGATAGTTGGACTTGGCATAGAAGATTAGGACACGTAGGGATGGATACCTTAACTAAGATTACTAAGAATAATTTAGTTAGAGGGATTCCCAAGATATCCTTTGAGACGGGTAAAGTCTGTGAAACTTGTCAAATGGGCAAGCAGATCAAAAGCTCCTTTGTATCAAAGAATGCAATCTATACTTCTAAGCCTCTCTAACTTCTTCACATGGACCTATTCGGTCCTTCTAATGTAGCCAGCTTAGGTGGTAAATTCTATGCTTTTGTCATTGTAGATGATTTCTCTAGGTTCACATAGGTTTTCTTTCTTAAGCCCAAAGATGAAACCTTTGAAACTTTCTCTAGCCTTAGGAAAAAAGTTTAAAATGAAAAGGAACTCACCATAGTTGCTATTCGTAGTGATCATGATGGAGAATTGGAAAATGAAAAATTTGAACTCTTGTGCTTCAAGTACGGAATTGAGCACAACTTTTTCTCTCCTATAACCCCTCAACAAAATGGTGTCGTTGAGAGGAAAATTAGGTCTCTCCAAGAGCTTGCTAGGACAATGCTCAATGAGAACTCCCTTCCAAAGTATTTATGGGCAGAAGCTGTTTCAACAGATTGTTATGTGCTTAATCGGGTCTCCGTAAGACCTATTCTTGAGAAAACACCTTATGAGCATTGGAATGGAAAAACTCTTTCTGTTAAGTACCTTAGAGCCTTCGGTTGTAGATGCTTCATTCTTAACACTAAGGATAACCTAGGAAAATTTGATTCGAAATCTGATCTTGGAATCTTTCTTGGCTATTCTCTCTCCAGTAAGGCTTATAGAGTGTTCAATAAGAGAACTCAAGTTGTAGAAGAATCTGTGCATGTCAATTTCGATGAGACTTCTCAACTTACAATCACTGTGGATGAGAAGGATACCTTAGGAAAGCAAATGGATTCTCTTTCCTTAGATAAATCTACTGAAGTCCATCAAGGAGAAAACTCTCTAGATATTGTTCCTGTCAAGGATGAATTAGCAGCTCTGCCTAGAGATTGGAAGTATGTAAGAAATCATCCTTTAGATGAAGTTTTAGGTGATCCTTCCTTAAGAGTTAAGACTTGATCCTCTCTTAGGAATCTTTGTGACAATGTGGCATTTATCTCTCAAGTTGAACCTAAGAAATTCGAGGAAGCAGAACAGGATGAAAACTGGATTATGGCTATGTAGGAAGAGCTAAACCAATTTGAAAAGAACATTGTTTGGGAGCTTGTTCCAAAACCAGTTGATCATCAAATTATAGGAACAAAATGGGTGTTTAAAAACAAGATGGATGAAAGTGGCTTAGTTATTAGAAACAAAGCTAGATTAGTTGCTAAAGGGTACAACCAAGAAGAAGGAATAGATTTTGAGGAAACCTTTTCACCCGTAGCTAGATTAGAGTCTATTAGGATGCTCTTAGCATATGCATGCTACAAAAACTTCACACTTTTTCAAATGGATGTAAAGAGTGCTTTTTTAAATGGTTATATAATGGAAGAAGTTTATGTAGAGCAGCCGTTAGGATTTGAAAACTATGAAAAACCTGACCATGTTTACAAACATAGGAAAGCTCTCTATAGACTTAAACAGGCTTATAGAGCTTGGTATGATAGGTTGAAGAACTTCCCTGAGGAAAAGAAGTTCAAAAGGGGTAATACCGATTCAACCTTTTTTACCTTGCAAAAGGACAATGATATTCTCCCTGTTCAAATCTATATTGATGATATCATATTCGGGTCTACAAATGTTTCACTTTGTGATGAATTTGCCTCTGATATGCAAAGTGAGTTTGAAATGAGTATGATGGGAGAGCTAAAATTCTTCTTAGGATTCCAAATTAGCCAAAAATTTGATGGTATTTTCTTCGGTCAAGAAAAATACATCAAAGATGTCTTAAAAAGATTTGGATTAGAATCCTCTAAGTCCTCTAGAACTCCCATGAGCATCACTACCAAACTGGACAAAGATGAAAACGGAATAAGTGTTGATATTAAAAAATATCGTGGTATGATTGGATCTCTATTATATCTGACAACTAGTAGGCCAGATATTCTCTTTAGTGTCATTCTCTATGCTAGGTTCCAAGCTGCCCCTAAGGAATCCCGCTTAAATGCAGTCAAGATAATATTCAAATATTTGAGTGGAACTCATGATCTAGGATTGTGGTATCCTAAAGGTACTTCCTTCGAATTAGTAGGATATTCTGACTCAGACTATGCAGGAAGTCTAGTTGACAGAAAAAGCACTAGTGGAACATGTCAGTTCCTAGGAGAATCTCTATTGTCCTGGTAATCTAAGAAGCAAAATTCTGTAGCACTTTCAACTGCCGAGAGTAAATATATTGCTGCTGGTATTTGCTGTGCTCAAATGCTTTGGATGAAGCAAACTCTAAAAGATTATAATCTTTTCTATGATATGATTCCTATTCGGTGTGCCAACACCAGTGCCATAAATATTTCCAAGAATCTCATCCAGCATTCTAGAACAAAACACATCGAGGTTAGGTATCACTTCATCAGAGATCATGTTCAAAGAAGTGATATTACATTAGAATTTGTCAATTATGTAGATCAATTGATAGATATATTTACAAAACCTTTGGATGAGAAAACCTTCTGTAATATTAGAATAAGGTTAGGGCTCATTAAGTTTGAGAAAAATTAAGATTTTTTTTCTTCCCTGTTAGAGATTTTGACCAGCATGCTTTACTGTCAATGGACGTTGTCCTATGGACGTTGTCCTATGGACGTTGACAAAGGTTAATAAGAATGGACAATAGTCCTGGACGATAAAGATGGACGTTGTCTATGGATGTTGTCTATGGACGTTGTCTATGGACGTTTAAAATGGATGTTTCGCAAATGGTCTATATAAACTCTTTCAAACGGGAACAGAAACCCTAAGTCTCAAATTTCCCTCTCAAACACTTCTCAACCCTTTCCTTCGCCCAGCGACTCCTTCTCATCTCTATTCGTCGGTGCCAATCTCTAATCTTTCTACTCTATATCTCAAGCTCAGATTATTATCTATGGCTTCTTTCTCTAGAGCTCCCCAAGTCTTTTCGAGGAAGAAACAAAAGTCTTCTCACCCGACGAGCTCCCCATCTGTCGTCGTTCCTCCTCCCCTTCAATGGCCGAATCATGAGTTCATTAACCAAGATGCTTTTAATACGTATTATGAAAGTTTTGAATTTAGACCTATTATTCGCTCTCGTGGCATTGTCTTTCAAGATTTATCTGATTTGGACCTTGAGGTTCCTATACTGACGATGGGGTTAATGGGACTCTTTGATTTAGTGCCCAATTTTGTTCAACCCCAATTAGGATGTTTTACGCCAACATGGATCATTCTACACATCCACTAGTCATCAGAAGTTATGTCTATGGCAGACATATTGAACTTACTCAAGAAAGTCTCCATGACATCCTTCAATGCCAATTTCTGAATGGATCTAAGAAATATTTTGAGGCATCCAAGATTCCATCTTTTTTTGAAAAGCCTGAAGGCAAGGAATTAGTGAAAATAATCATCAAGGATCTCAATTCCTCACCCCTGAAGCTGAAAAGTAAAGATTTAAATATGAGGGCTAGGATCTTCCACCTGATGATTCGCTTTAACATTCTGCCTATTGAAGTCATCGGGATCACGTTAGTAGAATGGATCTTTTCATTCTGGGACAGTTTTTCAAAGCTTAACGATTCCATCTGAGCTACATTTTTCTCAATCGGATGCTTCAAGTACTCAGCAATCCGACCAAGTCTTTGCCCTACAATCTTCTCATTATGAAGATTCTTCTTTGCAGTGGTGTCCACTTTCCACCCTTTGACCAGATTTTATCCCCGAAGTCTGATTTCTTTTCCTCCTCCACCTTGTCTCGGATGGGCATCATAAGAGATGATCAAGGTGTGCTGGTTGAAAAAGGTGGTCAGCGTGGTGTGTCAAGGCACCTATTATTAGAAGTAGAAGAGGAAGATAGCACTCCTGATGACCTTTATTTTCCTGACCTTGCCCCTATGCCACCTCCAGTGTTGCCATTCAAGCTCTTGCTGAGTTTGGTCATGATCCAACTTCCCTTCAAGCACTTTTAAGTGATCATGACCCTCATTTAGTCCAACCTGCTCTCCCACGACCACTCAGTCCAATCAGTGTAACACCCGGCTTTACGAGATGTAATTTATTCCAATATAAACGGCATTTTTGTAAATATGTCAAATTAAGTCCGTTTTGCGAACGAAAAGTTTTAACGGAGCCGTAATAATAAATTGGAATTTTGGATGAAATATGAAAATCTGGAGAAAACGAATCGTTGGTTGAATAATGAAATAACTAACGAAAACAAATATAAATCAAATGGAAGGGCAGTTTGGTCATTTTCCAAGCCAAAAGTTATAAATAAATAAAAGGGTTGTTTCTTCTCCAACACTTCAACGAAAGATCGATTTCTCTCCCTCTCCTCGCACGATTTTCTTCTCCCTCTCGCGACCCTCTTCTCCGTCGACGATTCTCCTCCTCCGGCGACTTGAGCCTTCACGTTTCTTCGACGTCTTCGCTCTTTAGGTAAGACTCTAAGCTTTTGGAACGATAGATTTCGGTTTCTAAGGTTTAAAACGATTAGGGTTCGTTAGGGTTTTAGTTCGAAACGCGAAATAGAGTTTAAAGATCGATGGGTTACCGTATTTATGGCTCTAAGGGGGCGTATTTATGGTTATTGGTTGAAGTTGTTGGAATTAAATGAAAGTTATTGAGGTTTTGGTGGTTGGAGAAATTAAAAACCCCATTGGTGGGGGTTAGGAAAGTCACGAGCACGAATTGCTCGATGAAATGCCTCAATGAGGTGCTTTAGAGTTTTAGGGAATTTTCTTTAGTTAGGAGTTAGTAATTTTTGGAGTTTGAAGATTTAAACTCGATTTAATTTGGTATATTGTGAAATGTATAGGTGAACAAACGCTTGTGGACGGAGCTTGGTGTGCAACGATGCGAGGTAAGTCTCTGTGGCTTGTTTGGCTGTCTTGGCCTATACCGTATGAATTGAGTCAATCGAGGAAATTGGAGATATGTTGTGTTTGGGTAGTTTAGAACGGGTAGTTAGAATTATGTTCTGTTAGGTTGTAAATTGTATGTTTCTGCTTGTTTTTATTTCGTTCATAGGATGATATTTGTTCACGCATCATAGTTTTCGAACGGCATGAAAATGAGTTTCTATGCATATTTTCATGAAAAGGAAAATGATAACGAAAAGGTAATGAATGTAATGATGGTCACGTCAGTGACAGTGGTTCAGACATGGCTGTCGGATGAAGCATGTTTTCCCCCTGATTAGATACGAGGGGCTATCCAATCGCCGGATGTGCCGCTCCTATCTAGTGAGAGAGAAGCCCCAGTGACGTATATGAAATGTATAGCGAAAAGGTAGGATGCATGATTTTGAACTGTACATGCATAGCATAGCATTCACGTGAATTGACTTAGATTTACTGAGCCTCTAGCTCACGTGTTTAATTCTGTAACGCCCGGGATTTTTGAGAGAAAAATAAAATGATAAGGTAATTATTTAATAAATAATTGTTTTAAGTAATTTAAAAGAAAAGTGAATAAAATTGGTTAACCTAATTGGTTAATTAATTTAGATTCGGGCACTTCCAGTGAAAGTAAGCCGTGGGTTATAATTTAATAATGAGATTTAATGAAATTCGAAATGGTCGAAAACACGGTAAATGAGGATTAATTAATGGTTAATTTTATTATTGTTTTATTATTATTATTATTATTATTATTATTATTATTATTATTATTATTATTATTATTAATAACATAAAACAACAGAATGGCCCGAAGGCCATTCTGTTGTTCGAGCTCGAGCCCGAGCTCCGCGAGCAAAGAACAGAGGCGACGATCGACGAACGCCGGCGACTTTCGACCCTCTCCGGCCAGACGACGGCGACGTGCGGTTTCCGGCCTGTGTCCGCGCACGAACCGACGGTAAGCTCGGTTTTCTCCTCTGTTTCGATTCGGTTTATGGCCGTGAGTGGCGAGCTCGATTGAGCTCCTATCGCCGGCCGTTTTCGGGCGATTTTGGCCTGAGATTGTCGGGTAGTAGGCTGGGATTAATTGCTTGGCCGTGGAATGCCCAATTTGGGCGAAAATCAGCGAAGCCCGATTTAGGGCACTTCGGTTTTGGTGAGTGTAGCTTCGATTTTGGGTTAGATTATTCTAATTGAGGGTATATGTGGTCGATTGAGGAGGAAATGAGTGGAATTTGATGAAAAATCAAAAAAGGGGAATTTTTCGAAAAAGGGCAGAATCGGGTTTTGCAATAATTGACCTAGTTATAGACGTTTGTTTTAAAATTCCTTTTGACAGATTAAAATAAGTTATTAGAGGAGTACGTGGCCGCTGGAATCGTTCGATTCCGATAACCGACGCAAAAGTTACGTGCGTTTGAAGTTTCGGGTCGGTTTTTACCGAACCCAAATTAGTGGCCCATTTAATTAGGTTTTAGTTGGATTAGGCTAAAAATAGTAATTTGAGATGTTTTCACGAAAATAAGAGTTTAGCTATGCCCGAACAAAATGAGCTAGAGTTTTTGAAGAAATTGTCTTAGCTCGGGATTTCGTTTAGCTTTGAAATGGATGATTTAGATTAATACTAATTACATGCTATGGAATGCCTTAGGTAATCCAAGCTCTTCAAGGATGGTGCTCGGCATAGCCAGGACGCCAGGTAAGTGAGTGTAAGGTTTCCGGCCCCTAAGGCCCTATGTCGTACGATGTTGATAAGGTTTGTCGTGATGAAGTAGGTAGTATGGGGTTGGTGGAAAGATGGATAGCTTAAGTAGTGCCTTAGTTATGTAGTAGTACTCATGTGATAGGTTTTCCTTACGTGTATGTCTCCTCATGCATCATGTTTTAGTAAAATGCATACGAACTATTTAAGAGCATGTTTTATAAAAGTTAAATGAAAGAACGATCAAGTAAACGATGTATGTTTCTCACGTGTTAAGATGTATGTTTCTCACGCGTTAAGATGTATGATTCTCACGAGTATGTTTCTCACGGGGCAAGATGTATGTTTCTTACGGGGCAAGATGTATTTTTCTTACGGGGCAAGACGTATGTTTCTCACGGGGCAAGAAAATGGTTTAATGAAATGAAACGAAACTGTTTTATAAATGTCATGCATATATGTCAAGTTATGTTTAGTACGCTCCTTACTAAGCATTAGGCTTAATGTAGTTATCTTATGACGTAGGTGACGAGAACGAAGGTGAGGAACCTCCTTACGATGATCAAGTGTAGCGGTCGATGGGTGGAGCTCGTGGCGGCGGCATGTGTTTTGGCTTGGCTCAATGATCCGATGGTGTGTCCCGAACTGTTTCGTGGCAAATGGATGTGAGTTAATTTTGTTGGTTAGAAAGGTGATGGATTTTACGGTGTATAGCTAGGTTTATTATTTAGGAATTTTTTATAGTGGATGTAGGCTTGTAGTAGTTCTATTCTGAATGATTTGATAATGTATGTCTTTGGTGATGTCGTAGGAAATTCCATGTTTATGTTTGGTGTTTGTTTTGAGGACTTGTTTGGGTTTTGTTTGTGAACGTATGAAAATGTTTAAGTATGTAGATTGGATGTTTTGATAGAAAAATGTATGAATAGTCGAGTTTTGAGGTATAAGTAGTGGTAGTAGATTGTTTAGAATGTGGAATCTTAATTTTAGAAATATACTGGAACTGTTTGGGTTATTTTAAAACAGGTAAGGATATGCTCGATTTTTAGAGCGATCCACGCAGTTTGTTTTCTTGAGTCTTTCGAAATTATAGGTACTATTAGCGTCGTGTTTTGATGATTGACGTATGAGCGTTTTGTTTTAATTAATCTTACTTTAATTGTCAGTTGGTTTAAGTCATTAATGGTTTTAGTCTAGTTTTAAATGTTTTAAAAGTAGAAATGTTTTACGCTTAAAAGTTTAAGGCAAGGTTAGACCCTAAAGGTTGTTAGATGTGGGTCAATTGTCTAAGTCCGTTTTCTTTTAAAGTGTTAAGTAAAAATGAAAAAGTTTATGCGAAAATACGAGGGCTTAGGTAATGGTTATGTCACGCAAGTCCGTGGTGGCCTTGATCGGGTTAGGGTCGTCACAGTTATGGTATCAGAGAGACGGAGTTTTAAAAGCGAGTTCTGTGATATGCCTGCCAAAAACACACCGCCGCACGAGGACTCTCCATCGACTGTAAGTATTTAAGTTTAAGTTTGATTCATAGATGTTTATATTGTTTTTGTCTTTTGTTTGTATTGTGTCTAGGAACGAGAAATGCCGAGGGCACCTAGTCAACTCCGAGTGGATCCGATTAGCCAGTTTATAGATAAGGTGCGAGTTTTTGAGCTAGAGGAGGAGCAGCTACCATATAGGGGCATAAAAAGAGTTGGTGAGGATTTAATTAGCGTGGTAGATGAGAAACGTACACGAAGGCTTGTGCAGTTCCCTCAATGCCAAATGTGTAAGAAGTGTCATGGAGGGGAGTGCAAGTTGCATTCCGGTCGATGTTTTCGGTGCGACAAGGTGGGGCACAAGGCCAGAGATTGTCTAGGACCGAATAAGATACCACCGTGTTGTCCTCCGAGGATGTATACCTTGATCGAGGATGAAGAAACCGCTCAACCATCGGTTATTCCAGGTATATTCATACAGTGACGATTAATAAGATAAGGAGCGTTACAGAAGAAGTGTAATTAGAGTAGGGGTTTAAAACGTAACTTTTGTATATTAGATAGAATGAGGATAGTGAAGAGAGAAAGTTACGCATTGAGATGAATAACCTGAGATAATTGTGCAAGTGTGCACATACTTAGAATTTATTACCATTGGAGGGATACGACTTAAGAGATCTAATGGTTTGACGAATCCCCTAAGTATTTAAATGAAGGTAATAACCAAAAGTCTATCTTAGGTGAATTGTCGAATAGGAGCATTTGACTTAGTAAATATCAGTGAAGAGAACAAAAATATTGAGGTGAAGTCGGTAGGTTAACAAATTTAGAGACTTTAGAGAATAGGGAATCTTATGTAAGGTGGGACTCAAGTTACAAGAATTAGACGTTTGCTAGGAGGTATGTACCACCTTAGAAGGTTAGATGATAAAAGGGGGGATTTGTTTCTCTCTTTGATGTGTGAGGTTTACGACCAACGCGATAGGGGAGAAAACTAAGTTAAGCTAAGAGCGATCTGTAAGTAATAGGCGCGTCAAGTCATGAGTGCGTGTTGTTCGGAGATTATGGGGCAAGTAGATGAGAGTTAGAGTTAATTTAGAGATTTAGATGTGTAAGTTAATTTGAGAGGAATTTAACACCCTAAAGTAAAGGTCATGATTTGAGGTAGAGTGCAAAGTTAGGCGTAATAGTGGTTCGACAGAGTGAGCATCAATTAGAAAAGTAACGAGTTGTTGATTTCGAACTTTTGCTTTAGAAAGATAAGAGATAAGTAAGTAAGTCTGACGTAGATACAGTTCGAGTTAACACCGTAACTTGTGACTTACCTCCAAGATGGAAGTAGGAGCTTTAGTGTTTAAAGGACCCGAGAGGTAGATCGTAATGAAGTGTCATTTCCAAATTTTTTTTGGGAAAAGAATTGACTGGAGAGTTTGGGTGATGACTAATTAAGTGGGACTCGAAGTGCGTATGAGTGATCGAACGATAGAGCGTGAAGCTGGGGGAAAAGTTTAGAACTTTGGGGATATAGAAATAGTCATTACTCAATAGGTGGTTAAAGCCGTAGGCCAGTCAAAATTTAGCACCTAAGTAGAAATTGAGGAAATCTGGAGAATGAGATCAAATTAGGTGAATTAGAAGGCTTGGCTTGTAAGGGATTAAGAGAAGGCCGATTCATGTGAGAATTTAGGGAAGTGAACTTGATCACTTAGATATCTGCCTGGAGACTTGAGAATTGGTAGGGCTTGAGGTATGAGCTATGACATGCTTCGTTCCATTAAAGGTAATGGATACTTCTAAGTTTTTGGGAAAAACAGAAGGTTTTTGGGAAAAACAGAAGGATAAGATTTAAGAATTTTAGAAGATTTAGATTAAGGTTGTAGGTTTACCTACAACAAGTTTGCTAACAAGAAAATTGTTAGACAGATTATTGTGAAGAAGACAAGTAGAATATGTGGAACCTAACTAGAAGGAATGAAGGATAATAGGCTAGTCAGTGACTTCGAGGAAGTCCTTGTGGGATATTAAGAATGAGTACAGGACATTGTTAAATTAAATAAAGGATTTGGATGTGGAGTTAAGCCCGAATGTGAAGTCTTGCGAATCAAGGGATTGGTGAGTTATCAAGTACATTAGGAATCTAAAAGGGGCCAGCCTATATATAACGAAGTTGAAGCCAATGATTTTGGGAACGGCTAAGGTTAAAGTAAATAAGCTTAAGTAAACGAATGAGGTCGCAACTTAAGGAAAATAAGGACTATGGATGTAAGATAAAATGGCTGGTTACGTTGATATTTGGGCTTCAAATAGTGTCATTGGGATAAGTGAGAAAAATTAATTAGATGAAAGGGAAGGTTGAGTTATGAGTCAAGTAGTGGAGGTTGTGAAATTTGGAGCATATTGGATGAAAGGAAGAGAAATTTGCACGAAGACTGTGCAAACGAGCTTGAATGTGAAGTTAGAACAAGAGGTATAGGAAAGTTCCGATTCATAGGTAATGTTGAATTGTTTAAGCGCCCATAAGGTGTTGGGTAAATGGTTTAACGAATTTGTTTAGATTTAAGAATTCATTAGTGATTGATGATGACCGAGGTAAGAGTTGTATAAAACGAGCATATTGGACAAAATAGTAGAGACTTAGAGGATACCTTGAGAGCATAAAGGGAAAGATTTAAGTAACAAAGGTTCTGTATAAAGGAATGGCATTAGAGTGGCTAAGGAAATGCTATAGTTACGCAAGGTAAGTAGGTATAGAAAATGAGATTGATAATTTGGAAAGTAGATAGTAGTGTAAAGAGGAGTTCGAAAAAGAGGATTATGATGAGAGATCTAAGTATCAGGTCCTTAGTGTTATTGAATCGAAGAAGCTTTAAGGGTTTGAATTGATTAAGTACGAATTGTTGTCACGAAATTTGAAGAGTTAGAAATTGAATGAATTTAGCTTGAGGGACAAACTAGAGTTGGAGTTAAGTTAAATAAAATTCGAAGGTCTAGGTGACGAAGGGTTAGGTTGAAGTCGATGGATGTATGAGTAATTGGCTTACAAAGTGCAAAGTTAGATGGATTGAAAGCTTTGGAGATATAGAGAACTATGAAGACCTGAAGGGTGAGAGAGATCATAGAAGTGTCGAGGCTAGTGTTACGACATTATTTCTTAGGCAAGGTGAGTAAGAGTGATTAGAAGTTGACCAAACAGCAATTTTGGGGACAAAATTCCAATTAAGGAGGGAATGATATAACGCCCGGGATTTTTGAGAGAAAAATAAAATGATAAGATAATTATTTAATAAATATTTGTTTTAAGTAATTTAAAAGAAAAGTGAATAAATTTGGTTAACCTAATTGGTTAATTAATTTAGATTCGGGCACTTCCAGTGAAAGTAAGCCGTGGGTTACAATTTAATAATGAGATTTAATGAAATTCAAAATGGTCGGAAACACGGTAAATGAGGATTAATTAATGGTTAATTTTATTATTGTTTTATTATTATTATTATTATTATTATTATTAATAACATAAAACAACAGAATGGCCCGAAGGCCATTCTGTTGTTCGAGCTCGAGCCCGAGCTCCGCGAGCGAAGAACAGAGGCGACGAGGGAGGCGACGATCGACAAACGCCGGTGACTTTCGACCCTCTCCGGCAAGACGACGGCGACGTGCGGTTTCCGGCCTGTCTCCGCGCACGAACCGACGGTAAGCTCGGTTTTCTCCTCTGTTTCGGTTCGGTTTATGGCCGCTAGTGGCGAGCTCGATTGAGCTCCGATCGCCGGCCGTTTTCGGGCAATTTTGGCCCTAGATTGTCGGTTAGTAGGCTGGCAATAATTGCTTGACCGTGGAATGCCCAATTTGGGAGAAAATTAGTGAAGCCCGATTTAGGGCACTTTGGTTTTGGTGAGTGTAGCTTCGATTTTGGGTTAGATTATTCTAATTGAGGGTATATGTGGTCGATTGAGGAGGAAATGAGTGGAATTTGATGAAAAATCGAAAAAGGGGAATTTTTTGAAAAAGGGTAGAATCGGGTTTTGCAATAATTGACCTAGTTATAGTCGTTTGTTTTAAAATTCCTTTTGGCAGATTAAAATAGGTTATTAGAGGAGTACGTGGCCGCTGGAATCGTTCGATTCCGATAACCGACGCAAAAGTTACGCGCGTTTGAAGTTTCGGGTCGGTTTTTACCGAACCCAAATTAGTGGCCCATTCAATTAAGTTTTAGTTGGATTAGGCTAAAAATAGTAATTTGAGATATTTTCACGAAAATAAGAGTTTAGTTATGCCCGAACAAAATGAGCTAGAGTTTTTGAAGAAATTGTCTTAGCTCGGGATTTCGTTTAGCTTTGAAATGGATGATTTAGATTAATACTAATGACGTGCTATGAAATGCCTTAGGTAATCCAGGCTCTTCAAGGACGGTGCTCGGCATAGCCTGGACGCCAGGTAAGTGAGTGTTAGGTTTTTGGCCCCTAAGGCCCTATGTCGTACGATGTTGATAAGGTTTGTCGTGATGAAGTAGGTAGTATGGGGTTGGTGGAAAGACGGGTAGCTTAAGTAGTGCTCATGTGATAGGTTTTCCTTACGTGTATGTCTCCTCATGCATCATGTTTTAGTAAAATGCATACGAACTATTTAAGAGCATGTTTTATAAAAAGTTAAATGAAAGAACGATCAAGTAAACGATGTATGTTTCTCACGTGTTAAGATGTATGTTTCTCACGCGTTAAGATGTATGATTCTCACGAGTATGTTTCTCACGGGGCAAGATGTATGTTTCTTACGGGGAAAGATGTATGTTTCTTATGGGGCAAGACGTATGTTTCTCACGGGGCAAGAAAATGGTTTAATGAAATGAAACGAAACTGTTTTATAAATGTCATGCATATATGTCAAGTTATGTTTAGTACGCTCCTTACTAAGCATTAGACTTAATGTAGTTATCGTATGACGTAGGTGACGAGAACGAAGGTGAGGAACCTCCTTACGATGATCAAGTGTAGTGGTCGATGGGTGGAGCTCGTGGCGGCGGCATGTGTTTTGGCTTGGCTCAATGATCCGATGGTGTGTCCCGAACGGTTTCGTGGCAAATGGATGTGAGTTAGTTTTGTTGGTTAGAAAGGTGATGGATTTTACGGTGTATAGCTAGGTTTATTATTTAGGAATTTTTTATAGTGGATGTAGGCTTGTAGTAGTTCTATTCTGAATGATTTGATAATGTATGTCTTTGGTGATGTCGTAGGAAATTCCATGTTTATGTTTGGTGTTTGTTTTGAGGACTTGTTTGAGTTTTGTTTGTGAACGTATGAAAATGTTTAAGTATGTAGATTGGATGTTTTGATAGAAAAATGTATGAATAGTCGAGTTTTGAGGTATAAGTAGTGGTAGTAGATTGCTTAGAATGTGGAGTCTTAATTTTAGAAATATACTGGAACTGTTTGGGTTATTTTAAAACAGGTAAGGATATGCTCGATTTTTAGAGCGATCCACGCAGTTTGTTTTCTTGAGTCTTTCGAAATTATAGGTACTATTAGTGTCGTGTTTTGATGATCGACGTATGAGCGTTTTGTTTTAATTAATCTTACTTTAATTGTCAGTTGGTTTAAGTCATTAATGGTTTTAGTCTAGTTTTAAATGTTTTAAAAGTCGAAATGTTTTACGCTTAAAAGTTTAAGGCAAGGTTAGACCCTAAAGGTTGTTAGAGGTGGGTCAATTGTCTAAGTTCGTTTTCTTTTAAAGTGTTAAGTAAAAATGAAAAAGTTTATGCAAAAATACGAGGGCTTAGGTAATGGTTATGTCACGCAAGTCCGTGGCGGCCCTGATCGGGTTGGGGTCGTCACAAATTCTATGGTGTAGGTGATTTTGAGACAGGTGAGAAAGACGTCCCTCCACCTGAAGTATGAGCATGTTGAAGGAGGGTGGCCCGTGGGAGTTCACTGGCAGTCGGAGCGTGATTTTGACCCGTGGGGACGTAGGTAAACGTATTTTGAATTGATAGATAGAATATAGGAAATTTGTATAGTTAAATATTTTAGGATGTTTGGGTCTGATAGTGGATAGGTTTAATGTTTTAAGTGTTTTGGAAATTGATTTATAATTGTTTTGAAAACCTTTTATTGAAAGTGTTTTGTAATGTTTTGATATTTTCAAACAGGAGGAATTGTTAAACTTTTAAATGGAACCACGCAGTTCATTGGTACGAAGTTTGGTTGCGTTTTAATTATGTTTGGGTTGGATATTGGGGGAATTCTCGATTTAAGATCGAGTGAAGAAAAGAGTAAGGTTAAGTTGAGGAGTTTTTGTTAAAGGTAAGTAAAAGTGTGTGATGAAGGAATGAGAAAAGAGATGAATGTGTTGTGTTGTGTGTGTAAATGGTGTGCAGGGCGTGAAAGGAAAGAAGAATGAAGGAAAGAAAAGGAGGGAAGCAACTGGTCGCGGAAGGAAAGGTGATTGGTCGCAGAAATCTTGGGTTTTCCAGAGAGTTTTGCGATCGTACGCGGGTAGAAAGGCGTTCGATCGGTTTGAGGGTCGGATTTCACGTTCTGGAAACATAACGTGAACCGACCGAACAGTTGAAGATGAGCGTTTAGGCGGCTGTGTGAGGGGTGCCCGATCGCACATCTTCAGGCGTTCGATCGCTTGTGTTTTTTTTTGGGCTGAATTGCCCCTTCTGCCCCTCCCCTGCTTCGGTGCTCTTTTGCCTCAAATGGCCGATCGTTTAATTGTCATTTAATTGTTTGTTTTAAATTGATTTGAGAATTTAAAACGTTTTGTTCAAAAGACTTCCAATTATTTTCCAAATGATTTTAATGATTCTAATTCCGCTTAACATTATAAGAACTACTTAGGTATAAAAGAAATTTTAAATTTATCGGGAATTTCGAGGAATAGTTTAAGGGTCGTTACAATCAGTGCCCCATCTCCAACTCCAGTGCCTCCTGTGCCAATTAGGGCTCCTCCTAGAACAACAACTTGCCCCACTCCTTCAGTGAGGCCATCTATTTTAGAAGACCACTACATTGACCTCAAGGCCAGCATTGCCAGTCTTGGGATGGTTCTTGAGTCTTTTCAATCAATGTATCTATCCCGATTAGATCATCTTGAGGTGACTATTCTCTCCCGGCTTGAACATCTTGAAGCCTCCACTGTTACTCGGGATCCTATTCTTGAACTCAATACTAGCCTTGCACAAGTGGAATCCTCTTTCAGTTTGCCTCTTGAGGGTGTCACAACAGACATCGATTTGTTGGAAACCTCTCACAGTAAAGCCAATGATGATGTCATCGAGTCTGTACGATTCCACACAAATCTTCTTGCAATTAGTGTGCAGCGAGGTAATCATAGGCTTCTCGATAGACTTGCAGACATTGATAATTTCCTGCACCGGGGTGATAGTCAGTCAACTCCTATTGATTTGGCCTTGGATGCATCTGATGAGAACAATGGTGTCGCTCATTCCCCTCCTGCTACTCATGCTGCTTCTACCCTTGCTGTCCCTGTTGATATTCTTATGGCTGATGCAGGTGTTACTCCCTTTGTTGCCAGTGTTCCTCCTCCTCCTCCTCCTCCTCCTCCCGTTGAGGCCATTATTCCTCTAGCAGACACCCCTTCCCTTCCAGTCCAGTTTGATTTTATTAGTGAGTTAGGGGCTCTTTTAGGATGGGACACTCCCTCTTCTCCGAAGTCTGAGCATTAGGATTTATTTTTTTTAAACTGACATTTTTTTTCTGCTTGCTATCTTTATGGGAAGTTTTTCATTTTATTCTTGGTGCTTCTCCTCTGTTTGTGCTGAATACTACGTTCTTTTTTATAATGTCAAAGGGGGAGGTAACATATGTGACTGATACATGAAAATTTCTGCTAGTTGTATGCTTAGAGTATGGGGGAGTTAGAGAATTCTGTTAATCATTATATATATTTGTCATCATCAAAAAGAGGGAGATTGTTAGCTTACAATGTGTTTAAGTAAGTATTATATTTTTGATGATTATGTTTAAACTGGATAATTATGATTAACTGATGATGATTTTCAAATACATGGACTGCATATTTAGATTATGACATAAATTGTATTTATCTAGAAATACCCTTGAAAAGGGTATTATGTTTTCTAATAATTTTGGCTAAGTGATTAATAGTTTGTGGAGGTCAATCGTCCAAAGTTATTCAGAATCAATTGTCTCCAGTTCTGCCCAAGTCAATCGTCAATGGTCAAGAGAGAATAGTAAAGATGTAACACTCGAGTTTTCGGGTTTCCACTCCAAGGGTATTTTCGTAAATATGAAATATAGGTCTGTTTTGTGAGCAGGAGGTTTTATTGGGGCCCTAGGAATTTATGGAGATTTTTAGAAGAATAAGTAAAATTTTTAGAAATCCAAATTGATAGCGTAACGCGAAGTTCTGTTTTTAGCCCTATAGCGATTTTAATTCGTAAAAATAGTAAATTAAGCCCGTTTTACAAATGGTAAGTTTTGTTTGAACCCTAGGAATAAGTTGGAATATTTGATTTTCCTTCTCCAATCGTCATTCTAGGTAAAGCTCCGAGCTCTAGCCATGGTAGTTTGTCATTTTGAGGTGAATTTCGGTTTAGGGTTCTATTAGAAATACCGATTTTGGTTAGAAATTGTTATGATGTTTAAGTTAATGCCCTTTGACGATGTATTTACAATTATTGGAGATAGTTATGTGAAATTTTGGTTATTGATGAATTTAGGTTAGGTTTTTGGTTGTTGAAGGTTGTAAAATCTCCATTAATGGAGTTTGGTATTTGACGAGCACCACGTGCTCGATGAAATGCCCGAATGGAGAAAATGGATGTTTTAGGAGAAATTGTCATAGTTAGGAACTTAGTTTAAGTTTGGAATTCGTTTGCTTAGAATCGGTTTTAATGCCTTTATTTATGAAATGCCTTAGGTGGACACGGCTTTTGGACGGTGCTCGGCTTGCTACGGACGCCAGGTAAGTGGTGTTAGGTTTCCGGCCTTTATGGCCCTACGTCATATCGTTGTTAGGAATTAAAAGTCTTAATGATGTTTTCATGATTTCAAGGTTCTAAAGAGTCTGGTAAACTAGGACGTTTCCTATTAGTGGTCGGTTAGGTTTGTTTATGTACATTATGAATGTTTGGATGATTGTTGGAGCCCTCTCTTCATGCATCATGTCTTTTCTTTTAAGATTTAATGAAATGTTCTTATATGCATATTTTCAAGTAAATGAAGTAAAGTATATAATGTTAAGTGAAGTTGGAGGATGAGTAGGGCACAGGGCACGTTAATGGCAACTCAGGGCACGATAATATGTAATGGCAACTCAGGGCACGATAATAAGTAATGCCAACTCAGGGCACGATAATATGTAATGGCAACTCAGGGCACGATAATAAGTAATGGCAACTCAGGGCACGATAATATGTAATGGCAACTCAGGGCACGACAATATGTAATGGCAACTCAGGAAAAGTGGTTGGTCTACAGGGTAGACGGGGTGGTGCCTGTGCCTACTCATGCCTAAAGATATATTTATGTATATGTTATGTAAAGTGAATAAACGAAAAACATACATGTTTTGAAAAATCATGCATTATGTATACTCGTGTTTTAGTGCACCTCTTTACTAAGCGTTAGGCTAAATGTGTTTATAGTATGATGTAGGTGACAATAACGAAGGTGAGGAACTTCCTCCTAATGATCAGACATAGTTGGTTGATGGACGGAGCTCGTGGCGACGGGATGTGTTTTGGCTAGGCGTGATGATCCGTGGGTGTGCTCGAAGTCATTTTGTAGTAATTAGATGTAAGTTAGATGAACATTGGGTGTTTGAAGGATTTTAGGGTGTTTGGTTTGAAGTTATGTATTTTGGATAGATTATAAACCAATGATTTGATGATTTTGATATCTTCCGCTATGTATGGACGGATGTTGATGAAATAGATAAGATAGTGATGTTTGATGTGCATTTTGATAAATGTTGGGGTTTGTTAATATTTTGATGAAATAGAATAGAGTTTTGGATGAGTTTTGGTGATTTGGAAGTAGGTTTGCGATTTTAAATCGAAATGGGTATTTTGTGTGGGGATTTGATGAGCTTGAATGTTTGGTTTATGGATGGTGATGGAATTGGTATTGAATAGGTAGAGTTGGTTAAGTTTGGAAGTGATTGGAGGTGTTGATGAGGTACATAATGAAAAAAAAAGAGAAGAAAGGAAAAGTAAAAAAAAAAAAAACTGTTTAACTGTAGGTCACGTAGAATAGTGGTCGACCGCTATTGCAAGGTGTCGACCGAACTTACAAAGGAATGCAACCCGAGAGCAACGTTTTTGCACTGTAGACCACTTAGATTAGGGGTCGACCGCTATTGCAAGGTGTCGACCGGTTTCAGTACCACCAAAAACCATAACCTTTTTAGTGGTCGACCACTGTTATGAAGTGTCGATCGAAAGCTCTGGGGTCGATCAGTGTGCTTTTTATAGTGTTAAACTTGAGCTTTTGGTTAATTTTATCGTGTAACGAGTCTTCCACGCACCGTAGTCTTCCGCCGAATGAAGTTAATTGTCTCTAAACAAGTGAGGGTAAAGGATTGGAACCTTAGACGAGTCATTTTGAGTACGTTTAAGTTAGAGCCAAAATGTCGATAGATATGGATTGTAATGCCCGAGTCCGTTCTCTAACGAGCGAAATGAAAGAAAATGAATGGACCAATGACGAATGAAACTATGAATGAATGAAAAATACAATGAAAGAAAAAAAAAGAAAATTTCATGTCAATTAATAGAGGGCTTAATGTTAGGATTACATCATGGTCTTTCCGTAGCTGCCCTAACCGGGTTGGGGTTGTCACAATTATGATATTAGAGAGACGGAGTTTTAAAAGCGATTTCATGAACTGCCTGCCAAAACACACCGCCGCACGGGAACTCTCCATCGACTGTAAGTGTTTACGTTTAAGTATGATTCTTAGATGTTTATTTTCTGTGTGTTTCTTAATGTATCTAGGGACCAAAATATGTCGAAAGCACCTAGACAATCCGAGGAATGTCTTCTTAGCCGGCTCATAGACATAGCGCTTCAACAATCAGAACAGATAGGGATTTTACTCAATCGAGATAGAAATGATAATGGACAAGGTAGTACTTCATGGAACCGGGGTAGAGAACAAACTAGGCAATTCCGACCCCCCATGTTCGATGGAAGTGTTATAGATCCGATCCAGGTTGAAGGGTCCCTAAGTGATTTTCTGCCACCCCCAGTCGATGAGAGGCCACCACTAGTGAGGGGCATTAAGAGGCCCAACGATTCAACCATTGTGAAGGGCAAGAGCAAACAACCCAGTGGAGCTCGTCAAGCTCCTCTATGCTTTACATGTCTGAAGGGTCATTTCGGGGAGTGTAAATTGTATTCAGGACAATGTTTTAGGTGCGATAGAAGGGGTCACAAAGCCAGGGATTGTCTAGGGCAGAGCAAAAGCTACCGAGTGGTCCTTCGAGGATAAATGCTACGACGGACAATGGGGAAGCTGCTCAACCAATTGTGGTTCTAGGTATAATTAATTTTCAGTAGTTAATAGAGTAGAATTGTGGTTAAAAGTTACGATCTAATGACGGTACTGGTGTGATAAATAGGAGTAGGTTTGAGAGTAGAGAAGTTAGAGAATGTGAGGAGTTAGAGACATGATAATGTAGACCTCAATTTGAGGAGAGAGAGATAGTTATTCATCAAATTAGGTAACTTGGCATCGATACCGCTTGTACGTCTAAGTGAATAAGAGGACATAGTAGAAACTCGTATAATTTTAAACTCGAGTTAAGTTGGGAGTATTTAGATGAAGACATTATTCGAGAGTTTAGCTTAAGTAAACTATCGAGAGGGTAAGGGATGTGTTATTTACTTTTGTTAAGAAGATGTGATAGATCGATACGAAGTCTAAGATATATAATCTGGGTGGTTGCACAGGAGTATTCATACTTACCAATATTGATGGGAGAAATAAAGAGATCTAAGCGAGGTTGGTAAGTTAATAGATTTAGAGACAATAAAGGATTACGGTTATACAAAAAGTGATACTCAAGTATATGATTTAGCTGTTCTCTAGGAGATAGGTACCATCTTAAAGGACTAACCAATACGGACAGTTGCTAATGTGCGAAAATATCATAACTGACCCTATATAGAAAAGAAGACTTAGTAAAGTTAAACGTGACCAATAAATAGTAGATGCGTTAGGCAATTAGATGCTACTTAAACTAGGGACATAAGGTGAAATATAAGAGTTAGAAATTATCTTGAAGCGCCTAAAAGGTGTAACTAATCAAAGGAGAGTTTAGCGCCATAGATTGATCGTCATGTTTAGAGATTTGGTGTATCTTGTGCAATGTTGGAAAGGGATGGTGCATCGACAAGATTAAGTACCAATTATAGGATTTGTAGCGAGGATAAAAGATTTCAGATTCTTTGAGTTATGAGCGTCGGGGTTAAGAGACAAGTCAATAGTGATATAGTTTAAGTTAAGAACCCCAAACATGAGGCTTATTTCCGGGGTGGATGTAGAAACATCAGTGCTTGAGGAACTAGGAGGGCAGACCTTAAGGAAGAGGTATTTCTAAATTTTGGAAAACAGTATGGCAAGATTTGAGAATTTTAAGAGATTTGGATTAAGATTGTAAATATACCTACAACAAGTTTGCTAACAAGAGGATCGTTGGATAAATCGTCTTAAAGAAGCTAAATAGAACATTTAGAACCTGACTAGAACGAATAACAGAATGGTAGACTAGTTAGTAACTTTCGAGGGAGTCTTGGTGGGATATTAAGAATAAGTGTAGGCCATTGTTAATTAAACAAAGGGTTTAGATTTGAAGTTTATCTCGAATGTGAAGTCGTGCGAATCGAGGGATATGTGAGTTCTCAAGTACATTAGGAATAAGATTAAATTAGAAATTTCTAAGGCTCGACCTGTATGTAACGAAGTCGAAGCCAATGGTTTTGTAAATAGCTAAGGTTAAAGTTGATGAACTTAAGTGTGTGAAGAAGATTGCAACTTGAGAAAATAGAGACTATGTGATATAAGATAAAATGGCCAGTTAAGTAGATTTGTAGGTTTCAGATAGTGTCAAACGGGTAAGTGAGAAGATTAACTAAATTAAAGTGAAGGTTGAAATAAGAGTCAACTAGTTAAGGTTATAGAATTTGGAGCATATTGGATGAAAGGAAGATAGATTTGTATAAAAAATGGTGCAAGTAATCTTAGAAGTGAGGCTAGATCAGGAGGTTTAGAAAAGTTTCGACTTGTAAGTTGCGTCGAATTGTTTATGCACCCTTTAAGGTGTTGGGTGAACAGTTTAACAACCTTGTTTAGACTTAGGAATTTGTTAGTGATTTATGATGACCGAGGTAAGAGTTGGATAAAACGAGCGTGGTGGACATAATTATAGAGCCTTGGAGGATACCTTGAAAGCGTAAAGGGGTAGATTTAAGTATTTAAGGTCCTGCGTACATGAATGGCATTAGAGTGAATAAGGAAATGTTATGATTGCCCGAGGTAAATAGGTGTAGAAAGTAAGAGTGATGAATAGGAAATGAGATAGTAGTGTAAAGAGGAGTTGGACATGGAGGATTAGGATGAGAAATCTACGTATCAAGTCCTTAGTGTCATAGAATTGAAGAAGCTTTGAAGGCTTGATGTGGTCAAGTGCGTGTTGATAGTATGAGATTAGAAAAGTTAGGAGTTGAATGAACTTAGATCGAGAGTCTAGGTGAAGGAGGTTAAGCTGAAGTCGATGGATGTATGAACGATTGAGTTACGAAGTGCGTAGTTAGAAGGATTTAAAGCTTTAGAGTTGTAGGAAAATGTCAAGATCCGAAGGGTGTGTAAGGCCATAGAGGTGTCGAGATTAGTGTAGCGAGCTTAATGATGTAGGTAATGTGGAAGTGAGTAATTTGAGGATTAACCAAACAATAATTTTGAGGACAAAATTCCAATTAAGGAGGGAAGGATGTAACACTCGAGTTTTCGAGTTTCCGCTCCAAGGGTATTTTCGTAAATAAGAAATATAGGTCCTTTTTGTGAGCGGGAGGTTTTATTGGGGCTCTAGGAATTTATGGATATTTTTAGAAGAATAAGTAAAATTTTTAGAAATCCATATTGATAGCGTAACGCCAAGTTCCGTTTTTAGCCCTATAGAGACTTTAATTCGTAAAAATAGTAAATTAAGCCCGTTTTGTGAACGGTAAGTTTTGTTTGAACCCTAGGAATAAGTTGGAATATTTGGAGGAATGAGGAAGTTTCGGGAATCCAAATCGATAGATGAATAACAGAACGAGCAAAGAAATAAACTAAGGGGCAATAAGGTAATTTAAAGTTAATGTTTTCTTTTAAATAACAAATTCTTCCTCCCCCCTTTTCATTCACGTTCCAGCGAAGGGGAGAAAACTCCTCCCTCTCTAGTTTTGTTCCTCCTCCCATGCCATTGCTTCCAACGCCTCTCCTCCGGCAATTTCTTCTTTGATTTTCCTTCTCCAATCGGCATTCTAGGTAAAGCTCCGAGCTCTAGCCATGGTAGTTTGTTGTTTTGAGGTGAATTTCGGTTTAGGGTTTTATTAGAAATCCCGATTTTGGTTAGAAATTGTTAGGATGTTTAAGTTAATGCCTTTTGACGATGTATTTACAATTATTGGAGATAGTTATGTGAAATTTTGGTTATTGATGGATTTAGGTTAGGTTTTTGGTTGTTGAAGGTTGTAAAATCTCCATTAATGGAGTTTGGTATTTGACGAGCACCACGTGCTCGGTGAAATGCCCGAATGGAGAAAATGGATGTTTTAGGAGAAATTGTCTTAGCTAGGAACTTAGTTTAAGTTTGGAATTCGTTTGCTTAGAATCGGTTTTAATGCCTTTATTTATGAAATGCCTTAGGTGGACACGGCTTTTGGACGATGCTCGCCTTGCTACGGATGCCAGGTAAGTGGTGTTAGGTTTCCGGCCCTTATGGCCCTACGTCATATCGTTGTTAGGAATTAAAAGTCTTAATGATGTTTTCATGATTTCTGGGTTTTAAAGAGTTGGGTAAACTAGGACGTTTCCTATTAGCGGTCGGTTAGGCTCGTTTATGTACATTATGAATGTTGTGGATGATTGTTGGAGCCCTCTCTTCATGCATCATGTCTTTTCTTTTAAGATTTAATTAAATGTTCTTATATGCAAGTTTTCAAGTAAATGAAGTAAAGTATATAATGTTAAGTGAAGTTGGAGGATGAGTAGGGCACAAGGCACGTTAATGGCAACTCAGGGCACGATAATATGTAATGGCAACTCATGGCACGATAATAAGTAATGGCAACTCAGGGCACGATAATATGTAATGGCAACTCAGGGCACGATAATAAGTAATGGCAACTCAGGGCACGATAATATGTAATGGCAACTCAGGGCACGATAATATGTAATGGCAACTCAGGGCACGATAATATGTAATGGCAACTCAGGGCACGATAATATGTAATGGCAACTCAGGGCACGATAATATGTAATGGCAACTCAGGGCACGATAATATGTAATGGCAACTCAGGGCACGATAATATGTAATGGCAACTCAGGGCACGATAATATGTAATGGCAACTCAGGGCACGATAATATGTAATGGCAACTCAGGGCACGATAATATGTAATGGCAACTCAGGGCACGATAATATGTAATGGCAACTCAGGGCACGATAATATGTAATGGCAACTCAGGGCACGATAATATGTAATGGCAACTCAGGGCACGATAATATGTAATGGCAACTCAGGGCACGATAATATGTAATGGCAACTCAGGGCACGATAATATGTAATGGCAACTCAGGGCACGATAATATGTAATGGCAACTCAGGGCACGATAATATGTAATGGCAACTCAGGGCACGATAATATGTAATGGCAACTCAGGGCACGATAATATGTAATGGCAACTCAGGGCACGATAATATGTAATGGCAACTCAGGGCACGATAATATGTAATGGCAACTCAGGGCACGATAATATGTAATGGCAACTCAGGGCACGATAATATGTAATGGCAACTCAGGGCACGATAATATGTAATGGCAACTCAGGGCACGATAATATGTAATGGCAACTCAGGGCACGATAATATGTAATGGCAACTCAGGGCACGATAATATGTAATGGCAACTCAGGGCACGATAATATGTAATGGCAACTCAGGGCACGATAATATGTAATGGCAACTCAGGGCACGATAATATGTAATGGCAACTCAGGGCACGATAATATGTAATGGCAACTCAGGGCACGATAATATGTAATGGCAACTCAGGGCACGATAATATGTAATGGCAACTCAGGGCACGATAATATACAAGTTGTTAGTCTACAGGGTAGACGGGGGTGGTGCCTGTGCCTACTCATGCCTAAAGCTATATTTATGTATATGTTATGTAAAGTGAATAAACGAAAAACACACATGTTTTGAAAAACCATGGATTATGTATACTCATGTTTTAGTGCACCTCTTTACTAAGCATTAGGCTTAATGTATTTATTGTATGATGTAGGTGACAATAACGAAGGTGAGGAACTTCCTCCTAATGATCAGGCATAGTTGGTTGATGGACGGAGCTCGTGGCGACGGGATGTGTTTTTGCTAGGCGTGATGATCCGCGGGTGTGCTTCGAGTCATTTTGTGGTAATTAAATGTAAGTTAGATGAACATTGGGTGTTTGAAGGATTTTAGGGTGTTTGGTTTGAAGTTATGTATTTTGGATAGAATATAAACCAATGATTTGATGATTTTGATAGCTTCCGCTAAGTATGGACGGATGTTGATGAAATAGATAGGATAGTGATGTTTGATGTGCATTTTGATAAATGTTGGGGTTTGTTAATATTTTGATGAAATAGAATAGAGTTTTGGATGAGTTTTGGTGATTTAGAGGTAGTTTTGCGATTTTAAATCGAAATGGGTATTTTGTGTCGGGATTTGATGAGATTGAATGTTCGGTTTATGGATGGTGATGAAATTGGTATTGAATAAGTAGAGTTGGTTAAGTTTGGAAGTGATTGGAGGTATTGATGAGGTACATAATGAAAAAAAAAAGAGAAGAAAGGAAAAGTAAAAAAAAAAAAACTGTTTCACTGTAGGTCACGTAGAATAGTGGTCGACCGCTATTGCAAGGTGTCGACCGAACTTACAAAGGAATGCAACCCGAGAGCAAAACTGTTTTTGCACTGTAGACCACTTAGATTAGGGGTCGACTGCTATTGCAAGGTGTCGACCTATTTCAGTACAACCAAAAACCAGAACCTTTTTAGTGGTCGACCACTGTTATGAAGTGTCGACCGAAAGCTCTGGGGTCGATCAGTGTGCTTTTTATAGTGTTAAACTTGAGCTTTTGGTTAATTTTATCGTGTAACGAGTCTTCCACGCACCGTAGTCTTCCGCCGAATGAAGTTAATTGTCTCTAAACAAGTGAGGGTAAAGGATTGGAACCTTAGACGAGTCATTTTGAGTACGTTTAAGTTAGAGCCAAAATGTCGATAGATATGGATTGTAATGCCCGAGTCCGTTCTCTAACGAGCTAAATGAAAGAAAATGAATGGACCAATGATGAATGAAACTATGAACGAATGAAAAATACAATGAAAGAAAAAAAAAGAAGAAAAAAAGAAAATTTCATGTCAATTAATAGAGGGTTTAAGGTTAGGATTACATCATGGTCTTTTCGTGGCTGCCCTGACCGGGTTGGGGTCGTCACAAAAGATGTAGTCATCCACAATGAATAGTAAAGACGCAGTCGTCCACGACAATTTAAAGACGCAGCCGTCCACAATGAATAGTAAAGACGGAGTCGTCCACGACAATTTAAAGACGCAGTCGTCCATGCTCAAAAGACAGACGCTCATCCACATTTAAAAGAAAAGCGACACACATTCAAAGACTTAGCGTCAGAATTTTCAAAAGACCGCGAATCGATAACGATACTCGTCTGGAGCTTTAACTCCATACCATTAATGGCCGACGAACGAAAGCGACTTTAGAATGCAACGGCCAGCTATCTATGTATGGATGTTTCTCCAATGGCTATATTTCCAATATTCTGATGAGAAGCCTTCAAGAACTGAAGTCGATTCCAGACAGAGTATAAAGAGGAGAAAGAAGCTCGGGAGAACTACTTTTGCAAAAAATGATCTTTGAATCCTCACGAGCAATACTCTTGCAATACTCTACATTTTCTTCTACATTTTCTCTACTCTTAAACTGGAGATTCCTTTTTGAGAAAGTGTAACTCTTGTGCTCATTTATTCAAATCTGTAAAACCTTAAACGCAGTGGATTGACGCCTGTGAAGTTCAATCTAGAATTGTAAAGATGTAGATCGACGCCCGTGAAGTTCGATCTGGAATTCTCGTTGAGAAGAAGTGAAGGATCTTTAAGGGGTAAACCTTAAAGTGTGGACGTAGGCAGGTTTTGGCTGAACCACGTAAAAACTCTTGTTGTTGTTTTTTTCTCTCTCTCTCTGTTTATTTGAATCAGTAAGCAAATAATTGAGAATTTGTTTATTACACTTAGTAAAAGAGATTAAGAAATTTCTAATTAACCCCCCACCTTAGACAATAACGATCCTACAAAAATGCCCGAGATTTTTTGGGTTTTCACTTTCTAGTGTAAATTCGTAAATAGAGGAATTTAAGCCTATTTTACGAGCGGGAAGTTTTGTTAGAACCCTAAGAATTTAATCGAGATGTTTAGAGAGAAAAGGAATTTTTGGAGAATCTAAATCGACAGGTTAAATTGCAATTTTGTATAGGATTAAGTGAAGGGCAAAAGGGTAATTATAATTTTATTACTATTTTTATCAAATACCCATCCCCCCCTCACTCTTCTCTTCCTCCCTCAAATTTTTCCTCAACAGAACGCAACTTCTCTGCGTTCTCTCTTCTAGGCGATGAAGCTTCACATCGACTACAACGACGGAGCTCCTCCTCTTCTCCGTTTCTTCTGTTTTCTTTGTTTAAGGTAACCCTTTACGTTAGTTAACGAGTTTAGGCTAGTTATACATTAGTTTCATTGAAGTTTTAGGGTTAGGGTTTTGGAGAAAACTTGTCGATGTTATGCAAATTCATGCAACAATGTTATTTAAGGATTTGAATAGATAAACTAAGGAAAAATTAGACTCGTTCGATTGTAAAACGGAAAAATTCGACCAAAAATCGTCATTATTTAGGGCACCAACGAAATTGCTATTTTATTATCGTTCTCGGCATGCTTTTCAAAAATTAAGGATTTTATGATAAACTAGAGATGATGAGGTTTCCAGAATATATTGAATCATCAAAAACAGATGTTGTTTGGGTGAGAAATTTAAGTACGAAAGTATGCATAAAAGGTGGTCGACGAATTGCCTGAAAGAATTATTAAATAGGTTTAAGGTATTTGAATGGAGCTTGGAGTGTGTTTGTTTTGTCTAATAGTTAACGTCTATGTATTTTTGGATAATAATTTGAACATGTGCGTTATAGGTTTGAGACTCGCTAAATAAATACGTTCGAGGCTTGCAAACTCTACGGACGTCAGGTAAGTTCATACATATGTGTCGGCCCTTAAAGCCATACATTACGAAGGTACTAGGTTTTATGTTGTCAGGTTTGTCGTTGGGTAGATAAGTCATAGATTACGTCTTAAGTTAAGTATGTTAGCTTCATGTAATGTCTTGAGGATCTGTCGTTTATTTCATGCTTTGATGACTTGTCTTTTATTATGTTATGTTTACGCACAATGTATGTTCATGCATACACGTTTTCTCAAAAGTCATGAAAAATATTTTGTGCACTTGATTTGAAGTAAGAAATATAAAAAAATGTAAATATAAAGTACGGTTAAGTGTGGGATGAGTTCTGGCATATGTTTTGTCCTTCTCTGGGACCATGTAAAACCGTCCTTGCCACAAACAAACATGTGTTTTTATCTCTCCTCGAGCATGTATTTTGTCCCTCTTTGGGATACGGCAAAAGTACTAACCATGTTAACCCAACGTCAAGTACGTAATGTAATGTTTCCCACTCCCTATAAGCCCCACTTATGCCAACATGTCCACTTAAATGTAATGTAAAGTAATGTTCATGTATTTTAAATGTTCATGCATAGCATGTGCATCTGTTGCATTATATGATCTTACTGAGCTTTAGGTTCATAGTTGAACTCTATGTTGTAGGTTTGGATCGAACAAATGAGGACCTTGAGCCTCAGGCCGATGAGTAGGTGCGGTTGGCAGGACGAGCTTGCGAGGTTGGTTGCTGCAGTAAGGCGCATTTTTGACCCGTGGGTAATGTATAGAGATTTACGTTAAGTTGTGTAGTATTTTGGGGATTTAGTTGATGTATAGGTTTTGGTTTGATATTTTAGAAATTTTGTTTGATAGTAGCCTTTTTGACACATATACTGAACTGTTTGGCTTTTAGGTTTTTCATGGATACGCTCGATTTTTAGATCGATCCATGCAGTTGTTTTTTGTGAATTTTCAATACTTTTTTGGATGCGTTTTTGGGTTCCATTTTGAGTCGGGTTTTTGGGGTTTGAGGTATTTTTTGTTTAGAAAGGTTGGAAGTAAGTTTATGGGTGAAATATAGGTGAAATGAGGAAGATAAGTGGAGAAAATAGAAAAAAAAGGGGATGAAGTGCGAGGGAGGCGCGCTTGGAAGCACTGAGGCGCGCTGGGGTGTGTATGGGCACGCTGGGCATACGCACAACAAGCGCGGTGCGCGCCCCAGCCGATCAATCGGCGTTGGGCGCCGATCCATCTGTGTTGGGCGCCGATCGATCAGCACTCCCTCTGGATTGACACATGTGACCCCAAATCATTTTTTATACATTTTTGACGTTTCAAAACACGTTTCAACCCGACCTTTTGCAATACTTTTTAAACGTATTTTACACGTGTTCCACACGTATTTTTAAGGATTTTAACGACCCAAAAACCGAGTCGACGTTTTATGGAAAAAAATGTTTTAGCCCTCGTTTAAATGTTTCAAAAGTTCAAAAAAATTTCACGTCCAAAATGTCAAAGTTAAAGTCAACGTCAGGTCACGTCCCGTGTCAGCCCGGTGGGTTCGAGTCGTCACACTACCGGTGAGGAAACCATCAGAAGAACTTATTACAAAAGACCCACTCCCTTAGATTTCTTATGGGAAGAAAATTTCTATTTAGACAAACTACTTATAGTCCAAAAACTATCTATATATATATATATATATATTTAATGCATTATTTTTCATTCTCTAAAAGAGGTAATGTTTTTAATTATCTCCTATACATTTTTTAATTTTTTTTAATTGGTCATTTGCTTCATTCAATATTTTAAGTTGACCATACAGTAACCTCTATAACTTCATAAAATATTGCATCATAAATTAAAAGAATATTTGGTTGTTTTAAATCTCAACAATACTCTCTCTACGTTTCTAAAATATTTCAACAAATATCAATCCAGCTTAGTGCATCTTTTTAATTTTTCACCAATAATTTACAATTTCCAATTAAGGCTAGTTAATTATTCATTTATTTTTTATGTCTTCTTTCTTCTCTCTTATTGTCCCGACCTGGGCCAGAGCAAAAATGTCAGGTGAGGCGTGTAAAAACACGAACTTTTTGTAATTAATTAAAATTTCACTTGTCAACTTTTGCTTTATTGATTCACAATGTGTCAATGGTTGACTCGTTTTGTCTTTTATGGCCGCGTTGAATTTTTCTGTCAATTAATCAAAATCGGTAATTTAAAAAATTACCATGTGGTTAAATTTGAGCAAAACTATCATTTATTAATTTAAAATTTACCATGGGTAATGTTTTGAATAACGTTTGAGATTTTGAATAAAGTAAGGATGTAATGGAGATTAATTTAATATAAATTATTTTGATATTAAATTAAAGAAATAAAGAATGATTTTTGTAATAATGGTAAGAAACGCTTATTTGGCGCCGCATACATAAGATAAAGTGGGGTGGAAGTGTGCAGTCATCGCGATTGAAATCAAAAATAGCATTCACGGGACTATTGCCACCAACATTTAATGAAGGGACTTCAAGGGTAAGTCGTCCCAAACTCTTTGTTTCTGTGTTAGAAGTTATAGTTTTATTTGGATTCGAATTTGAGCAAAAAAAGCTCAAATCCCTTGGTTATCTTTGGATATATTGGTGCATTTGAAGTTTGTGTAGGTCTACTCACTATTTGGAGGCGAGAAACGACAAGAAAAGGCGAGTTCCACGAACTCCCCTTCGCTGGAATTCATCAGCAGTTGACACTTTTGAGGGGAGTGTCAACCGGTGAGTATTACAGGAAGACTCGAGGGTTTCAATGGTGGACACTTCAGAGGAAGTGTTGATTGGGGCTGAACCCGAGAGTTTCAGGTGTCGACCACTAGCTAAACCCGTTGACATCCGTTCAAGGGTCGACACCAAGATCACTCTTCTCTTCACCTAGATTGGGAGGGGATTGTTGGGGTGAGTGACTAACTTAGTACGAATGTTATACTAAATGCATCCTAATTTAAAAATGGATTTTATCTTCATTTCAAACTGTGATTAAATTTCAAAACTATGATGAGTTTACAAAACTGTTAAGGAAATGTCTTTCCTTCTTTTTATTAAAATTGGTTCCATGAGCCCTTAGTGAGATAGTTATAAAATATGTCACGTACATATGTGGCTATACAACCAAAATAAACATCACAGTTTTCCATAAAAAAATATCCTCAGTGAATCACATAAGGACACTTCCAGCACACTATCATAGAAAAACGATGATCTAAAGACGCAACAACGCCTCATGAGATGGAAGGAAAACAATGATGGCAATCCAAAGATCCAGCAAGTCACCACTGACTGGCAACTGACAATCAACCATGACACCACTTGCACAAGATATAGGGATTCAAAACACAATGAGTGCGTCATCACCACCCTACTGTCATTCTCCGTACGTGCAAACAATACAAGAATCATGCAACAAAAGGGGAAGCAGGATAGTCTTGTCATGCATTGACACTAAAATGGTCCAAAGTATCAAGAGGATTCATCATCTCAACCAACCACAACAAAACCATATATCATGTATGCTGAAAATTAAATGTGACGTCCCTAACACTGTACCCTTAACTTCCCCGTATTATTATTATTTTTTATCCCTATAAACTTTAAGTTTATTGTTAAAGTGGAAAACCATTTGAAAATCCTTTAATAAAACGTATTTAAAGTAAAGAAAGCTAAAGAAAACATTTAAATAAAACAAATTTTAACAATAAAAGAAGAATCGGCCAAGCAGAACAGAGGGCAAAAAGGGTCCCAGCCCAAAAGTTTCCCTGTTCACATCTACCGCCACCTCAATTGTTCACTTCTACCGCTCACATCCACCGCTCAACTTCTGCCAAGCCACCCACGCTTCTGCCAAGCTACATCCACCGATGATCACATCCACCGCTCATATTCACTGTATATTTCTATCGCTCACATCCATCGCTCACTTCTGCCAAGCCACATCCACCGCTGATCACATCGACCGCTCATATTCACTATACGCTTCTACCGCTCACATTCACTGTACACTTCTATCGCTCACATCCACCGCTCAACAGTAACCTAACACATCTGCCGATTGACTTTGACCAAACACTTATATAAACTTCTGCCGATCACAAAACGACAGAATCTACTGCTTACATCCACCGCTCATCTACCACTTACATCAATTAAACACATCCACCGCTCAACAATAACCTAATACATCTACCGCTCAACAGTAACCTAATACATCAACCGATTGACTTGACAAAACACTTATATAAACTCCTGCCGATCACAAAACTACTGCTACATCCACCGCTCATATTCACTGTATATTTCTATCGCTCACATCCACCGCTCATATTCACTGTATATTTCTATCGCTCACATCCACCGCTCATATTCACTGTATATTTCTATCGCTCACATCCACCGCTCATATTCACTGTATATTTCTATCGCTCACATCCACCGCTCATATTCACTGTATATTTCTATCGCTCACATCCACCGCTCATATTCACTGTATATTTCTATCGCTCACATCCACCGCTCATATTCACTGTATATTTCTATCGCTCACATCCACCGCTCATATTCACTGTATATTTCTATCGCTCACATCCACCGCTCATATTCACTGTATATTTCTATCGCTCACATCCACCGCTCATATTCACTGTATATTTCTATCGCTCACATCCACCGCTCATATTCACTGTATATTTCTATCGCTCACATCCACCGCTCATATTCACTGTATATTTCTATCGCTCACATCCACCGCTCATATTCACTGTATATTTCTATCGCTCACATCCACCGCTCACTTCTGCCAAGCTACATCCACCGCTCATATTCACTGTATATTTCTATCGCTCACATCCACCGCTCATATTCACTGTATATTTCTATCGCTCACATCCACCGCTCATATTCACTGTATATTTCTATCGCTCACATCCACCGCTCATATTCACTGTATATTTCTATCGCTCACATCCACCGCTCATATTCACTGTATATTTCTATCGCTCACATCCACCGCTCATATTCACTGTATATTTCTATCGCTCACATCCACCGCTCACTTCTGCCAAGCTACATCCACCGCTCATATTCACTGTATATTTCTATCGCTCACATCCACCGCTCATATTCACTGTATATTTCTATCGCTCACATCCACCGCTCATATTCACTGTATATTTCTATCGCTCACATCCACCGCTCATATTCACTGTATATTTCTATCGCTCACATCCACCGCTCATATTCACTGTATATTTCTATCGCTCACATTCACTCAAAACTTCCAAAAACATTAAAAATAACATTTCTCCATTTCCATAACATGAAAATGAACATTATATATATATATGTTCACGAACTATTGTAACACCCGAGAATTTCTTTAACGTCCGTAGCCTAGGTTCGACGTAGAATCAGTTAGCCTAGGCTAGAAATGTATGAGAATTTATTGTTGTTGAAGGGTATTAGAAGTGTTATGAGAAGTGAAAGTTGGAAAATTCAAAGGTTGAAAATGTTAAAGTCAAAGTTGTACCAACCAATCAAAAATTAATTAAACTTTAATGGAAAGAAAGTGGTGAATTGTTGAAGCCTATCACGTTGGAGAATTCAAGTGTGAAAGGGGGGGGGAGTAATTTGCAATTTTAGAAAATACTTGTGGAGGAAAATAAAAAGTGAAAAGAAATTTTGGTTAAAAAGAAAAAATTGAACAAAATTAATCCATCTTCTCCCCTTTCTTCCCCTCCACGAACCAACAAGGTTGGCGCCTCCCTCCTCCTCCTTTTCCATAGCTTTTTCAAGGATTAAGTGGATGTGTGTGGTTTGCCTTCGGGCCTACACCATGGAACGGTAGGGAATTGGTTGTTTGCTTTGTTTGGTTGTTTTGTTTAGTTTTGTGTTGAGTAATTGTGTGAACACGCATCACGGTTTTCAAACTACGAGAAACGAGTTTTAAGCATGGTTTTGCATGGTGAGCTTGAACCGTAAGGGATGGTGTGGGTTGAATCGTAAGGTTGTTTGTGTCAGAGTCGCCTGGTCGCGTTAGGGTAGCACCTGTGGGTAACTCCATGGGAGTTGTCACGTCGCGTTAAGGTGGTACCTGCGAGGGACTGTAGTTGAGTCGCCTAGTCGCGTTAGGGTAGCACCTACGGGTAACTCCATAGGAGTTGTCACATCGCGTTAAGGTGGTACCTGCAAGGGACTATAGTTGAGTCGCCTAGTCGCGTTAGGGTAGCAACTGCAGGAACTCCATGGGAGTTGTCACGTCGCGTTAAGGTGGTACATGCGAGGGACTATAGTTGAGTCGCCTAGTCAAGTTAGGGTAGCACCTGCGGGTAACTCCATGGGAGACCTGCGAGGGACTATAGTTGAGTCGCCTAGTCAAGTTAGGGTAGCACCTGCGGGTAACTCCATGGGAGTTGTCACGTCACGTTAAGGTGGTACCTGCGAGGGACTATAGTTGAGTCGCCTAGTCGCGTTAGGGTAGCACCTGCGGGTAACTCCATGGGAGTTGTCACGTCGCGTTAAGGTGGTACCTGCGAGGGACTATAGTTGAGTCGCCTAGTCGCGTTAGGGTAGCACCTGCGGGTAACTCCATGGGAGTTGTCACGTCACGTTAAGGTGGTACCTGCGAGGGACTATAGTTGAGTCGCCTAGTCGCGTTAGGGTAGCACCTGCGGGTAACTCCATGAGAGTTGTCACGTCGCGTTAAGGTGGTACCTGCGAGGGACTATAGTTGAGTCTCCTAGTCGCGTTAGGGTAGCACCTGTGGGTAACTCCATGGGAGTTGTCACGTCGCGTTAAGGTGGTACCTGCGAGGGACTATAGTTGAGTCGCCTAGTCGCGTTAGATGGTAGCACCTGCGGGTAACTCCATGGGAGTTGTCACGTCACGTTAAGGTGTACCTGCGAGGGACTATAGTTGAGTCGCCTAGTCTCGTTAGGGTAGCACCTGCGGGTAACTCCATGAGAATGGTCACGTCGCGAGGGTGGTACCCTTTAGTAGAGTCGCCCAGTCGCATTAGAGTGACACCTGCGAGGGACTCCAGTGGAGTTGCCCAGTCGCGTTAGGATGGCACTTGCGAGGGACTCTGTGTGAGTTGGACACCTGCGAGGGACTCCATGTGAGTTTCCCAGTTGCGTTAAGGTGCGATGTTAGCATGTGTGATGAGCTTCGGTTCTGTGAATGAACAACGTAAAGCAAATGAAACAAGAGCAACTGAGCGAGTAGAAACTTCATGTGTTAGGGGTTGTGTTGCATTATGTTTGTCGTATGCATTATTCCCTACTTACTAAGTATTAGGCTTATGTTTTGTGTTCCGTGGTGTAGGTGTAGACGGGAGTACAGGTGATGGCCTAAGGAAAGCTAGGATTGGAGCGTAGTTGGTGATGTACAGGGCATGCCGGTGCAGGCAGTTGTCGGGGCGTCTCGATCATGGTCTTCGGGAAGTTGTGAGTGATGGTTATTTTGGTATTTTTTATGTATCTGGTTGGTGATTGGGAGATTTGATACGTGTTGGCACGTTGTTTTTTTATAAAGGTTTTCGTAATGAATTTTTAAAGATTTTGAGTCGTTGGGTTGTTGAGTAATGGTGGTGGTATTTTGGGAATTTAAACTATATATTCTCGGGTTTTATATTGCAGGTTTTGGTTTTAAAGGATTTAGGCGTTATGCCGTCCATATTGAATTTAAAACAAACGACGTCGGGTTTAAGTTCGCTATTTTTATTAATATTCGGTTGCAATCAGTTTTCTAAAATTTTTACGGGATTTGAAGGCTCGAGTGTCGGGGAGGAATGGTTAAAGTTTCGTGAATTTTGGAGGTGTTCGGGGTTGAGAAATATGAGGAAAAGTGGGGAAAGGTCAAAAGGGGTCAAAATAGAAGGTTTTTAAGTGTTTTGGGTCGAGAAAACCCGAGTAGGCCCGATTGATCGGGCCTCGGACCGCGACCAGTCGCGGTGGGGCGCACAGGCACGCGTGGCACGCGCAGCGCATGCACAGAGCACGCACAGCGTGTGCGCTGGCGCGCGCGGCGCCCAACGCCTCTTAGAGCTCATTTTCGGTTTTTTTTTCAAATTTTCCCTATTTCTACAATGTTTTGACCCGACATTTTTTGACGTATTTTAAACGTATTTTGGGCCCATTTTTCAATGAATGTCGAGGGTTCGAAAAACCCGAAAATGAGTTGTAAAAATTTACTAAAATTATTTAAATGATATTTTAAACGCGGGATCGGTTTGCAAACGTAGCGCACCGAGTCGGGGTGGGTTCGGGGCGTTACAACTATACATAATACACATGCCGACATCAAATATTAACTATCCAGAAACCAAGCATCCTAAAATGTTTCTAACTATACAAATATTATCTAATCCACCATCAGTCCTAAAAATCCCGAAATGTTCCCAAGACGTTTACTTACATCCCCACAGGGTCAAAAGCGCACCGACTGCCCAACACACTCCCACGGTCCATCGTTCTTCAACATATTATTCCTGGGGTGGAGGGATTTCGTCTTCACCTGTATCAATATCACCTACACCATAAAGACACCTATGAGATAAAAATCTCAGTAAATTCTATGTAAATGCCAATGCATGATTGTGTATGCTCAATGCTATGAAAACCGTCCATGTCATTTCATATTTCAGTACATGTCAGTCTATGGTTATTGGAAATGCTCGACAGATGGATAGGGCACGTCAAGCGATTAGACAGCCCACACCATCTGAAGGGAGGAAGACCTGCTCACCACAGAACGCCAGGTCTGAACCTCATCCCCGATAACCCCGTGCCATGGTTGTTTACATGATACTTTACTTGTCTTTACGTGCATTTTCTTTTCGTGAAATCAACGCATAAATTCATTTTGCATGTCGTTTTGAAAACCATGATGCGTGGACAGTTCAATATGCACAATATAACATATATAACGTGTATACCATCAAAACCTCACAAATACTATCAAAGCATCACAATACTTAACCTATAAAACAACCAAACTTAAACTACCCAACCAAAGCAATTAAACACACAAGGCACCAACAATCACCAACAATCCTCGGGAGAAAAAACTTGACATATGGTGTCAGCCAATCGGCCACAGTAAGTCACGAGAACTTACATCGGGTTCATTGCAATTCAAGCTCCGTCGTTGTTCACCTAAGGCCATATACAACAAATCGTAACTAAATTGAGTCTAGACCTTTAAATCTCAAAAACTACAAACTCCTGGCTGAAGGAAACTTCCTAAAACTCTATTCTAGATTATTGAGGCATTTCATCCAGTAATTTACGCTCAACACCTCAAAACCACCATTAATGGGGTTTTTCAAGTTTTCCAAACAACCAAATTCTCAACAACCTTCATTAATTCAACTCATTCGCACCAACGACCATAAATACGTCCATTTAAACGTGAGCAAAACCATACGTACATATACATATAAAACTGATGTGCTAGGAATCAGGCCCCATCATACTTTTTGTAATGACCCAAATGTGCACGTATGAGTACGACTGCGGGGTAAACCTCGTGTTGCGGGGCAAACCTCGGGACCTAAGCCGAGTGTAGGCGAATCTCGGACTCGAGTATAGGCAAATCCCGGGTCGTAAAAAAGGGGGTCGTCACAATTCTATATCGCTTGAGGAAGTATGTGGAAAATGAATTCTCGCCAAACAAAGCCGTGAGGGAGGATATTGGGTTGCGGCCCAATCCCCAGAGCGGACAATATCTTACTGGAAAAGGAGTCATTACAAATGGTGATGAAGCCTGTACCCAACCAAAATGTGGCCACGAGGACATTGGGCCCCGAGGGGGGTGATTGTGATGATCCAATGTGCATGTATGAGTATGACTGCGGGGCAAACCTCGGACCTAAGCCGAGTGTAGGCGAATCCCGGACTCGAGTATATGCGAATCCCGGGTCGTAAAAATTGGGTCGTCAAAATCCCACATCGCTTGGGAAGTATGTGGAAATGAAACATATGTAAAGAGACCCTCCCAAGATAGCAAGACGCATTTTGGAGCACAATTGGCAACGGATCCCATAAGAACTCTGAAGTTAAAAGTGCTTCGGTGAGAGCAATTCCAGGTTGGATGACCTTCTGGGAAGTTCTCGCCAAACAAAGCCGTGAGGGGAGGATATTGGGTTGCGGCCCAATCCCCAGAGCGGACAATATCTTACTGGAAAAGGAGTCATTACAAATGGTGATGAAGCCTGTACCCAACCAAAATGTGGCCAACGAGGACATTGGGCCCCCGAGGGGGGTGATTGTGATGATCCAATGTGCATGTATGAGTATGACTGCGGGGCAAACCTCGGACCTAAGCCGAGTGTAGGCGAATCCCGGACTCGAGTATATGCGAATCCCGGGTCGTAAAAATTGGGTCGTCAAAATCCCACATCGCTTGAGGAAGTATGTGGAAATGAAACATATGTAAAGAGACCCTCCCAAGATAGCAAGACGCATTTTGGAGCACAATTGGCAACGGATCCCATAAGAACTCTGAAGTTAAAAGTGCTTCGGTGAGAGCAATTCCAGGTTGGATGACCTTCTGGGAAGTTCTCGCCAAACAAAGCCGTGAGGGGAGGATATTGGGTTGCGGCCCAATCCCCAGAGCGGACAATATCTTACTGGGAAAAGGAGTCATTACAAATGGTATTAGAGCCTGTACCCAACCAAAAATGTGGCCAACGAGGACATTGGGCCCCCGAGGGGGGGTGATTGTGATGATCCAAATGTGCATGTATGAGTATGACTGCGGGGCAAACCTCGGGACCTAAGCCGAGTGTAGGCGAATCCCGGACTCGAGTATATGCGAATCCCGGGTCGTAAAAATTGGGTCGTCAAAATCCCACATCGCTTGGGGAAGTATGTGGAAATGAAACATATGTAAAGAGAACCTCCCAAGATGCAAGACGCGTTTTGGAGCACAATTGGCAACGGATCCCATAAGAACTCCGAAGTTAAAAGTGCTTCGGCGAGAGCAATTCCAGGTTGGGTGACCTTCTGGGAAGTTCTCGCCAAACAAAGCAGTGAGGGGAGGATATTAGGTTACGGCCCAATCACTAGAGCGGACAATATCTTGCTAGGAAAAAGGGTCGTTACACTTTTATAGGTGGCAATCCACCAAAATAATATTTTGAAGACAATGCAATGCAATAGAGAAAGCATAAAATCTCTACCTCGACAATGACTACTCCTCTTCCGCATAATAGGAGCATCTCAGTTATTGGCTTGAAATTCGCAAACTCGTTTGATCTGAAAAGAAAATCAAAATCATGAATATCCCACTCAACATTAAAAAAACTCATATGTCCTATACTGGGACTAGGAAACCAATCAGTAACTCTATAAACGGCAGCGAACTCGTCGAGATGACAAAAGTTTTCACAAAATAAAGGTCGTGCAGTGACCAGTCTCCAAACAGTCAACACTTGAAACTCTTTGGTTTTGGCAGGTGTCGACTAGTCTCCAAAGCTATCAACACTTCAAACTCTCTAGTTGTTCAAGGGTCGACTTTGGTGTCAACCCTTAAATGGGTGTCGACCGACCTAGCTAGTGATCAATACTTGAAGCTCTCAAGCTTCTCAAAGGTTGACCATAGTGTCAACCCTAAGTGGGTGTCCATCAGTCCTACTTGCAATCGACACCTAAAACTCTTGGGTTCAGCCCCGGTCAATACTTCCTCTGAAGTGTCGACCTTTGAAACCCCTATGTCTTCATTTTAATACGCACTGGTCAACATGGTGTCAACCCTTGAGTGGATGTCGACTGATCCAGCTATCAGTAGACACCTGAAACTTTTAGCTTCAACCTAGATCGACACTTCCTCTAAAGTGTCGACCATCGGAAACCAATTGGTCTTCGCTTTAATACTCAACGGCCGACACTTTCCTCAAAAGTGTCGACCGCTGGTGAATTCCAACAAATGAGAGTTTGTGGAATTCGTCCTTTCCCGTCATTTCTGCCTCAAAACGACGAATAAACCTGTACAACTCCAAATACACCAATACATTCAGAGATAACAAAGACATTCAATCTCTTTTGCTTGAATCTAAATCCAAATAAAAACTCTAACTTCTAACCCAAAACGGAGAGGTGCGACTTACCCACTAAACATCTTCACAAAAGTTTCAAATGAAAGTCCCGGCAATGTACTTCTGCCCTTGAGAGTATACGATTTGCACACAAACCTCACCCCTCTCTCTCTCTCTCCCTCTCTTCTCTTTGCGGAGGCTCAAAATGAGGGCAAAAGGGTTTCTCTCACTCTTTTTTATCAATACTCTTCTTTCCATTTTAAAATAAAATTTATTTAATTAATATATTAATATAAATTAATTTATTTTATATATTAACTAAAATTCCTTAAATTTCAATTTACTCTGGGTAAATTCTAATTTACTCAATGTCATTTTCATCTATTAAACCACAAAGTAATTTTTCAAATTACCGATTTTTACCAATTGACCAAAGAATCCAACGTCGTCACAAAACAACAAAACGAATTAATCCAAGACACCTTCTTAGTGTAACACCCGAGAATTTCTTACAACGTACGTAGGCCTTGGATTGGACGATTAAGGGAGTTTAATATTTTATTTTAGGTTATGCTAAGTGTGGAAGGGGAAGTTAAGTGGAAACCTTAGATTTAAGTGGTCAGAAGTGGTTAGAAATTGGGGTTGAGTTGGATTGACTTAAGTGTAGTTAAAAGTGAATAAAAGTGGAGGAGAATTTGAAGCTTTAACGTTGGAAGGAAGAAATGAAGGAGTCAAAAGTGTTGAAAAGTCGTAAGGATAAAGAATTTATAAACAATGAGAAAGTGAATTAAAAAGGTGGAAAGTGGTGGTTGAAAAGTCAAAGGAGAGTTTAGCCAATAGGAAAGAAGTAAGTCATTTAAATAAAGGAAAAATTTAATGAAAAGTGATTATTGAATGCTATTCACGTGGAAGAGAAACCAAAGTGAAAGGAGGGGTTGGTTTGATAAAAAGAAGAAAGTGGTGGAAGAAATTAAAAGTAGAAAAGTTTTTTAGTGTTTTGACTTTGACCTAGTAAATGAGGACTTTGACTAAATGAAAGAATTAAAGAAAAAGGGAGTGTAAAAGAGGTTGTCTTCCACGTGAAGAGTGAGTGTAATGTGAAGGAGGGTTAGTTTGTAAATTTCCTTAAATTGTGGAAACAAAATGAAAAGAAGAAAAATTTATTTTATAAAATCAATAAAGTGAAGTGTTAAAAGGGCAAAAACCCTTAATTCTCTCCTTCTTCATCCCACGAAGTGGCAGCCATGGATGAAGCTCTCCATCTTCCATTTCCTTCAATTTTTGCAAGATTTCCTAGTAAGTTTTTATGGGTTTTGTTGGGGATACCCCTAAGTGAAGATTTTGAGTGTTTTTAATGAGTTTTAAGTGAGTTTTGGTTAGGTGTAGGAAACCCTAATGAGGGATTCCGAATTTTGTGATTTCTTGATGAAAATTTCTTGTTATTTGGTGGTTTAAGTTTAGGTTAGGATGGTTTAGGTTGATTATGTGGTTAGATTAGAGAAATTGTGAGTTTTGATAAAAAAACAAGTTTTTGGTCAATGTACAACCGGTTCTGTTTTGGGTGTTTCGGTTTGGCCAAATTGTTTGCTTGGTTAATTTGAGTGTTTCAATGGATAGTAGACGTGTAGAGGTTTACGGATTGGGGTGGCACGTCAAAATCCGTTGGGAAACGAATAAGTTATGGCCGTTCGAAATTTGACGGTAGGAAATGTGGGGAAAATCGGGTTTTTGAGTTTTGTTGTGAGTTAGGTTGATTTATTGTTTAGTTTTGGTTAGAAAATCCTTTAGAATTTATTAGTGGTCTTCTAAGAGATTTTTCCCTATTTGTTAGGTTGACAAGTGGATTAGCCGAGTGAGCGAGCACGAGCAGGAAGCCAGATAAGTAATGGACTGTGTGTTTTGTCGCCTTCGGGCCTACACCACGGAACAGTAGGATTTATTGTTTGATAGTTGTGTTGTTTATATTGAGTAGTGTTTGAATGAATTACTGGGTTGTATTTTGTTTGGTGTTTGAGTATTGTGTGAGTGGCATGTGTCATGTTAAGCTACAAAATAAGTGTTGGGGCATGATGTGAATGATAAGCATGAAATGTGTAGCATGTAGCACTAGAGGGTTGAACGCCTCGGTGTTAATAAAGTGCAAGTGGCACTAGAGGGTTGAACGCCTCATTGTTAAAGTGCAAGTTGCATTAGTAAGAAGCAGCAGAGTGAGTGGAATTGACATGTGTTAGGGGGTTGTGGGTGCATGGTGCATGTTTACATTCGTGGGTGCATGGTGCATGTGTACATTCGTTATTCATTACTTGCTAAGCGAAAGCTTACGTGTGTGTGTGTGTTCTGTGGTGTAGGTGAAGGCAAGATCAGTTGAGCTAGATGAGGAAGCCTAGGACTAGGTGGCAGTCGGTGGCGCATGGAGCATGCCGGTGCAGGCACTTGTCAGGGCGCCTCGACCAGGATCTTCGGGGGTGTGTTTGGTTCGGTACTTTGGGATTTTGTATAGTTTTCTATCTATTCTGGATGTTGAAAGAGTTTGACTATTTTGTTGGTTCGATTTTGTAAATGTGGTGGTGAATTGTTTTGAACTCTCTTTGAACGTGCTTTATGAACATTTGGGTTTTCTTGGATTTTAGTTATTTTGTAAGTTTAAAGTATTAATCGTTCTGTTGGGTTTGATTTGGGAAGTGTGAATTGAGAACTGTTTTGGGATTTCTCTGAACGTGTTTATACATGTTTGATTTTTTTTTTCGGGATTTGGTTTTAGTAATTGCAATCGTTACGCAGCCTGTTTTTTTATTTAAAGCAACGTCGGGTTCATTTGTTTTCACATTTTTACTAATATTTTTGGAGTTGAGATTTTAATAGAAATTATTTTAAATTTTGTTTTAAACGCAGGATTGGTTATCAAAGTAGCGCACCGAGCCAAGGTGGGTTCGGGGGCGTTACAAGATGGTATCAAAGCAAAATGCTCGAGTCGTTCAAAGGATTACCCGACAATGCCCGCCGCCATGCAACGTGCTTCACCTACTGTAAGTATTTCTTTTCTTTTAGTTTGTTTATAGCTGAGATTAGATTGCTTAACCTTGTTCAGGATTAGAACGAAAATCTCGAGAGTACCGGGACAAGTTTGATGGATCCCATTAGCCAACTTATAGACTTAGAGAGCCGATGGTTCGAATAGCGAGAAATTTAGTGGAAAAGCGAAACAGACAAGGTAACATCTTTAACGACCCCAGTAGGGTCAAGGCATAATTAATAAACTTTCTTAAATCATAAATATTAATCCTTCTATCAGTAAAACATTATGTATATATATATCCCTTATTATTTTTTTCTTTGACAGAACTCGGGACAACGCTATAACTGACAAAGCTCGATCCTTTCAAAACTTGCCTTCGTCTTAAATTTTGCGAATTCCTCATCAACAGAATCGAACGACTAACCCAAACATTTGTTTTGTAACATAATCGGGCAATAGAAAATGCCCTTAGAACACTCTACCTTATTACTCTTGAGCTGCTCGAAATCGCAGGCATCTGCCGGTTGCTAGAAAACAAGCAACTCTACTCACATCATCCGATGCATAAAACACTCGACCTCTACCGATCACTAAACGACAAAACATAAAACTCACTTATGCCGATCGCTAAACGACAGGCACAGGGCTCGCTTCTGCCGGTAGTGAAAATCTACATCATCCGGTTATCATGTGCATCTCACGTGACTTCTTAACATCGCCAGTAAAAGACATCATCTGGTGAACAACAATCGTTCACCATCCACCGATGACGTCAGCTGGATGATGTCCTCATCCGTCAGAGACATCTTCCGGTAGGCATGTGCAAAACACGTGACTCACTTACCTCATCCGATAAGAGACATTATCTGGTGAACAGCAAACGTTCACCATCCACCGGTGACGTCAGTCAGATGATTCATTCATCCAGCTTCTATCACACAGCTCCTGCCGATAACGTCAGCCGGATGATACGCTCACCCAACTTCTATCATACAACAATGAAACCCGAAAATATTTAAACAACTCATACCGACAGAAAGGTAACCTGACCTTCACATATCTCATACTTCGTAGACATAAACAAAGGCAGACATAAATCATGGACTCATCTAGATTACATGTAGCGGAAGACTTATATGAAACATGTTATTCTATTCTCTTTTAATCATCCCCGACTCGGTAACCAAACCAGACAATCACAAAATCCAGTATTCAAAGAAAGATCTCATCCTACTTAAACATCAGTTTTCTCATAAACCTTACTGACATAATAAGAGCATAACCACGGGTCGATTTTGCCTGCCAGCCACAAACTTCCACCCTGAGCACCTTCTCTTTGGTCAGTGACATACGTCAAACAGCCCCCAACCCTCACTTAATCCGGTTGCATAAGTTTCATATTGATTCTCATATCTTGTTCATGGGGAAAAAACATACTCATAAATCATTTTCATATGCTTGAGAAGTAAATCATGATGCATGACATGAATGTTTTTAAATCATCAGACTGTGGAAAATATCATACTAGACAGTTGACTTCATAAACTCTATCAGAACATCATATAACATAGTCCTCAAACATCCGTAAATCATCCAAGTACAAACCATCTTACTAACTTAAAACAAACATCAAACACATAACTAATTTAGTACCCTTAAGATGTAGAGCCCATTCACTTACCTGGCTTCCTTAGCAAATTCGTGCTCCTTTTCTTCAGACTTCTTCACCTAAAACATTTACATCGCAGTAGTTAAAACAAAATCCTAAAAGTCCCAATCACAAGTCATCCTAGGATCTAGTAGTTAAAGTCATTCCCGAATCCCTTAGTCTAGTTCTCTGTGTGCAGTCTGAAATCCAAAAACCGAAACAGCTAGGTTCAACTAATGATTAACCAGGGTCGGTTATATCAAATGTCCAGAATCGATTCAGAAATGACATTACTAAATCCAGATTATAAATGTTACTATTGTTACTCGGCCATTGGAGAAACCAAACTCCAATACTAAGCTGAAAAACAGAGCTTAACAACTAACTGACAACTACATTGTCTAACCCATACCTCGAGCGTAGAGTATCCGAGAAATAGTAAGGGAACTGGTCGTCGAAGGGAGGATTACTGGCAGGCAGAGAGCGAGAGCTCAGGAAAGAAAATCGCTGAAAGGAGAAAATGTCGACTACAGTGGCGTTGGTGAGGTTTAAAATTTTCCATTTCCTTTATATAACGATCACAACCCACTCTTATTACAATTTTGCCACTCAACCTAGTTTCACACAATTTGGAGCAAATCTTGGTATTAAATTTAAATCAAAAGGTCCAATAACAACGGTGACAGTTAAATCAGTTAAGAAATCACCTGGCTGAAATGGTCGGGTGTTACAACATCCGTAGAATAGATAGAAGTAGGATTGAGAATAGAGAGATTAGAGAATTTTAGAATGGGAATGTAAGTCTGATAACATAAGAATGTGAGAAAAGAGGTATGGTCGACCCGAGCTGAGTGTAAACGTAAGTTCGGGTAGAAGTGATAGTCGTTAGGAAAGGTTTGAGTTGTGTCCTAGTGTTTAAATGGGTGAGGACATGGTGGGTTAAATGCAAGGCGAGATAGACTTTAGAATGAGGGAACAGATAACCTAGGGTGATTGTAAGAATGATACACATAGGATGGGTTTCTGTCACGACCCTAACACTGTACCCTTATTTACCCTTAATTACCGTACAAATTTTTCATTTTACCCTAATAAACTTTAAACTTAACATTTATGCGGAAACGATTTGAAAACAATTTAAAATCAATTTAATAAAACGTTTAAAACAAATAAAAACAATTTATTAAACCAATACGTACACAAACACTCGATACTCATACGTCTTCCGAAATACCACCTCAAAACCGACTCGAACGCAACTATAACAAAGTACATTTTCATGAAAATAAACTGCGTGGTTCCGTTTAAAAGTTTAACATATCCTCCTGTTTCAAAATAAAAAAAACAGTTTATAATAACAGGTTTCCAAAACATTCAGAACATTAAAATATCAACCTATCAACTACCAGAACCAAACAACCTAAAATATTTCTATACAACCATCAATATCTATAACCTATCAAAATCTATACATCCTTTACCCAGACAATTCTCAAAACTATCAAATACGTAACCATGAGTCCCACGGGTCAAAATACGCCTCGACTGCGCCAACACACTCTCGTGTCCATCCGTCGTCAACTGCATCATGCCTCAGGAGGAGGGATCTCATCCTCACCTGTTTCCTCGTAATCACCTACACCATACAGACATCTATGAGATAAAAATCTCAGTAAGCTACGTAAATGCAGATGCGTGCAGTGCATATGGAGTTCAGAAATCATGCTCATCAGACATATCAGGTCATTTCATACATATTGCCACCGAGATATCAGCCCACTAAATGGAAAGGATACATTCCGCGGTCGAACTACCACTTTCCACTTAGATGGGGGGGGGTACATGCTCACAAACCCTACAGCCATGCCTGAGCCCCATCCCGCGTGACCTTTCAGATACAGATTACGTATTTTCGTTCATTATTCATTTCATTGAAAACTCGTGCAGAAACCCATTTTCATGACTTTTGAAATACGTGATGCATGAACAGTTCATATAACAGTAAACATATAGACAGAGCATACCATCAAAACTCAAAAATCAACCTATACACATATAGACAGAGCATACCATCAAAACTCAACAATCAACCTATACACATATAGACAGAGCATACCATCAAAACCGAAATAGAGTAACATATAAACAATTTAAACCTAACTACCCAACCAAAAGCGATTTAAAGCAAACAACTCTTCAAGGATCCTCGATGCGACATCAAAGTATGGTGTAGACCGATTGGTCAAAGTAAGTCACGAAAACTTACCTGTCGTCCGTAGCTTGCTGGTTTTGGCACATCCGGTCACATATGGCTCGACCTATGTCAAACATTCAGACTTCATTAAAATCAAGCCTACATTCTCCAATTACTCTCAAATTACTATTTCTAGTCTAATCCAATTAAAACCTAACTTAACAGGCCACTAATTCGGGTTGGGTAAAAACCGACCTAAAACTTCGAACGCGCGTAACTTTCGCGTCGGTTATCGGAATCGAACGATTCCAGCGGCCACGTACTCCTCTAATAACCTATTTTAATCTGCCAAAAGGAATTTTAAAACAAACGACCGGAGCTAGGTCAATTTATCAAAAACCCGAAACTGCCCCTTTACCCAAAATTTCTCTTTTTCGATTTTTCATCAAAACTCTCTCAATTCCTCACTAATCTATCCTTTTAACATCCAATTAACATAAACTAACCTAAAATCGAAGTTTCAAACCACAAACCCGAATTGCCCTAATTCGGGCTTCACTGATTTTCGCCCAATTCGGGCACCTCACGGCCAGGCGACCTTCGCCGGCCTAAACCCGGTCATTTGACGCCAAGAACGGCCAAAAGCCGCCGGAAATCAGAGCTCAATCGAGCTCGTTCTTCGCGGCCTTAAATCGAACCGAAAACAGGGAGAAAACCGCTTACCGGTTCGGTTTGTGCGCGAGACAGGCCGGAGTCGCACGCCGCCGTCGTCTGGCCGGAGAGCGCCGGAAACCACCGGCGGTGGCCGTCGGAAACCGTCGCTCGTCTCTCCTCGTCGTCGGGTGTCGTCGGCTTCGTCGGGTCGCGGTGAAGAACAGAATGGCACGAAGCCATTCTGTTTTATTTTTAACTAAAATTAGATTTTAATTTTAATTTTTATTTTTATTTTATTTCATTATTTATTTTAATTAGTTTATTTATTTATTGAACGTCACTACCTCTCGTGTTTTCAACCGTTTCGAATTTCTTATGTCGCCAATAAATCCAACTTATGATCTGGGTTCTATTAAAACTGTCCGCTCACAAATCAGACCTCGTTTACTATTTTTACTAAAACGTCCTTTATATTACGAAAAGCGTATTTATTCGGAATATATCGACATTATTCCGAAAATTCCCTAAATTTCTTTAAAATTCCTATTAATTGTTAGGATCGTCATGACGCTTTCTTTTCGTAAAACGGACCTGATTTGACATATTTACAAAAATGTCATCCAATAATATAATAATAATATTCTCAAGAATCCGTACGAGCCGGATATCACATTCTACCCTCCTTATTTAGAATTTTGTCCTCAAAATTTGCTCTAACTCATAGTCTTTGACATTAATGTTTCATGTCATCCGGCCATATATTTCGATTATCATCTGTATCTACGGTCATTCTTCGGGGTTCTAAACCAAAATTCTTCACTGTACTATCCAACATCGGCCGTAAATTTGTATTCTCTACTTTCGACTTGATAGTACACTTCCTTACTAAAGCATTGAACACAATTTAAAATTTTTATATCTCAAGTTAATTAGCTCCGCGACATATTTGCCACCTTAACATTTGCGCATGTATCAACTTTCAATAATTCACATATCAAATCTCCTATTAATACTGACTTAAAGTTTTCTTTTATCCTTGTCCTTCCTCTGCCGTTTCTTCAGATCAGAGTTATGTTCAAGCTCTCTAACGCCTGCCAAATTAAATATCCACACTTCGTCAAATCTTTGGATTGTGACCCAAACCTCAGCATAATTCCCTCGGCTCTGTCCAAAGTAGGGATGCACACCAACTGAACTTCTACATTAACTTCGTAATCGTATTCCTCACTTTTAATTAGCCTACACGTGTCCTTGCTTACGCATCGTGTCTTACAAATTTCCTAAGTCCTCAATCGAGTGATCTCTAACTGGGTACTCGACACCTAACGTCTCGAGTACGTGTTGGTTTGCATTTAGTTTCCTAAGTCCTCAATCGAGTGATCTCTAATTGGGTACTCGACACCTAACGTCTCGAGTACGTGTTGGTTTGCATTTAGTCACCCAAAACGTTAAACTCATTCTAACTTATTAATTGGTCTTTACTAAATATTGTCTCTCATCCTCGTTCCTCGAAATAACATCAACTTCCAATGTCATTTGGGTTGACTACCTTCCAAGGATTCCTAACAACATTCAGCTTGTAATTCAAACTCCCTTTTATTTAACTTAAATTCCTCGAATTGAGTTCCTTTAGTTCCTAACTTTCTTAATCCTGTGTTTATCAAACACATGTTTAACCACTTCTCGCCCTCAAAGCTTTCTCAAACTACTTACTCTAACGCCCAATTTCAGTCACACTACGACCTCATCCATCTACCGGGCATAACAATTTCTATAGATATAGATACATCGGAGCTGCAACTAAACTCGGTATAAGTTCGTTGGCCTTAACCTTAGTCACTACCACAACCATCCGAGTCTACATTCCTCTAATATGCTCCTGTATAACTTCTTCGTCAATCAGTACCCAAATTATACTCTTCCTTGGACATTTCGCAGGTCTTAATAACTATTTCCAGGTGAACTTCTCAACTAAAATTTCCATTTTCTATATTTCTCAAGGTATCCCATCAATAATATTCTACTTCACATACTGCCTTAGGTAACTCATCAACCTCGGCCCCTGTTTCGATGCGATTCCCAAGACTTAACTCTTTCCGTTGCTATTTTTCACCAACTATTTTTCCACAAATACATTCAAGGCTTCAACATGTTCAACTGAGAGCTTAAATTGCTACCATTTTAAGACCAATGAACACTTGTAAATTTAATCCTATAAATCTCACATTTCATTCTAAGTCGCATAAGAAATTCCTTCGTTATGTTCTAACCGAAACATTTATACTGTCTACAATGTGCTTATTCGTCTAACTTGACTCCCCGTTAACCTCGAGCATAGTCAAGTCCCTAAGTCTCGTCATAGGTTTGCTCTAAACTATTTCTTCCATCCTTAGGTCACTTGTGTATTTATTGGTATCGACTTGTCAAGTACGAGTCGAACCATTGAAATGTTCTAACGTAACCTCGTCTCTAAGTTTACTTAATAGTCTCTGTGAAGTCTCTCATTCTCCTTATTCGATAATCTGTAAATTTCCCCCAAATCACGCAACGTTAAACTCTAGACTAAACTTCCAATCTTAATCATTCACTTAATCTAACAGTCTCCTTCACTTCTTCCCTAAATTCTCGTAAGGGCTGCTTCGAGTCTACCGACTAGTTACTATCGTTCGCTCTTTCTAGTCAGGTTCTACTTATTCCACTTGGCTTCTGTACAGTGACTCCTCTAACCGTCTTTTTGTTTGCAAACTTGTTGCAGATAAGTTTACGCCCTCGACCCGAATCTCCTCTAGTTCCCAAATCTTACTATTCTATATTCTAAAGTGCGTTAGAACACCCCTTCATTAAGGTTCGTCCCTCCTAGTTCCTCGATTACTGATAATTCTATTTCTATACCGGAGGTAGATCTTATGTTTGTGGTTTTTAACTTGAACGGTAACCGCTATAGACTTGCTCTAATTACATCATCATCCCTTCTATGGTTATACCGGTTGCCTTAAACTCCTAAGCACAACCACGAATCTGAAGTGCTAAATTTCTCTCCGGTAGATATTATGTTTACGTTTACTAGTCTCTAATCAAGCAACACCAGAATTCTGACGTGTCTACCATTCATTAGTCACTCATAACTTCACTAAGCCTCCCACCTAGTAGGTCGGTTGTAGTCTTCTCACAAATCTAAAATCTTTCTTTATTGATTAGCCGTCTAAGGCAATACTCATTTCCTAGAGAGCAGCAAAATTTGGCATCTTGGGTATTACCTTGCACATGACCTCTGTTCCATAATGTTTTGGAAATTTATTTACTCTCCAACCATAAGTAAATCCTCTTACTCTTTGCCTCAATATCGGTCGATACGACTACTCCTACCCGATCACTTAAATCCTATGTCCATGACTTCTATTGACCTATCACGTCTTTCCATACTACAATGGTAACAGTCGTTCTCATATCCTCTCAACAATAACACTAGGTAAGCTCTGGAATATGATTCTTTTGTCTAGACACTTCAATCTTTTTCATAGATCCAGGGTATTCCAATTCTTACTAAACTTTCCTACTTGCTTAATTGCACTTAGTATACCTCGAGAACTTAAAACATCTCCAAGTGCATTTTACATTTTAGCTTAAATTAATACTTAATTCTTTACACCTTAAGACTCTAAGGGTTTGAGCTTCATCAACTAGGGTTCATTTCCTATAAATTTAAATCCTTACACCTCGTAAGTCGTATCTCTCTAATAGCACAAAATCTAAGTGCATAACTCTTCATGGTTAAGTCAGGCTAATCTTATTAACGTATAACTCCCTTTCTATAAGGCTTGTATGGTCGCGCATCTACCTACCGTCTTATAGTTGGGGTTCATTTAAGAACTCCTCTAACCCACTTTCCATTACTTTCTTACTTCTCTATTTTTAACATTATTCGTTCTAATTTTTGGAATAAAACTCTACCTGAAACAGCTGAGGGTTTGGCAGTTTCTTCTTCTTCAGTCAAGGCAAGCAGCTTTAGGGTAACGTTTTTCTGATTCTTGCCTCGTTGGCCTCTACCTGGTGATCTCGGCCCGGCCTCGGGCAATCCTTGATGAAATGGCCATTCTCTCCACATCGAAAGCATTTATCTGTGCCTACTCTACAGCTGCCGTAGTGCTCCTTTGGCATTTAAGACACCAGGGTCCTGAGTAGTTCCTCGTAATTTCTTTTGTCGACCTTGTTCGATTTCCTCCCTGCCCATCCTCTTCATACCTTGGCTATTGCAAGCAACCACCCCTTGGGTCCTTGGGTCGTCTCGGTTTGTCAACCTCTCGAGCTGAAGAAATTGTCTGTCTATGAGCTGAGCTTGTTGGTCTATATGTTGGGACTGGCGATCTATTATCTCCGTAAGTCGATCTAGCGCGTCGTCTCTAGGATCCTTTCCTCGAACCATTTTATATTAGTCCTATAAAAATCAAAACAATAATCCTAAGAAACAAAATCAAATAAAGCTATAAACAGACTTACAGTTGATGAAGGATGTCCGCGTAGTGGCTGTGCAGTCGAGCAGTCTACAGAACCGATTTTAAAACCCGGGGGCTCTGATACCATAAACTGTCACGACCCTAACACTGTACCCTTATTTACCCTTAATTACCGTACAAATTTTTCATTTTACCCTAATAAACTTTAAACTTAACATTTATGCGGAAACGATTTGAAAACAATTTAAAATCAATTTAATAAAACGTTTAAAACAAATAAAAACAATTTATTAAACCAATACGTACACAAACACTCGATACTCATACGTCTTCCGAAATACCACCTCAAAACCGACTCGAACGCAACTATAACAAAGTACATTTTCATGAAAATAAACTGCGTGGTTCCGTTTAAAAGTTTAACATATCCTCCTGTTTCAAAATAAAAAAAACAGTTTATAATAACAGGTTTCCAAAACATTCAGAACATTAAAATATCAACCTATCAACTACCAGAACCAAACAACCTAAAATATTTCTATACAACCATCAATATCTATAACCTATCAAAATCTATACATCCTTTACCCAGACAATTCTCAAAACTATCAAATACGTAACCATGAGTCCCACGGGTCAAAATACGCCTCGACTGCGCCAACACACTCTCGTGTCCATCCGTCGTCAACTGCATCATGCCTCAGGAGGAGGGATCTCATCCTCACCTGTTTCCTCGTAATCACCTACACCATACAGACATCTATGAGATAAAATCTCAGTAAGCTACGTAAATGCAGATGCGTGCAGTGCATATGGAGTTCAGAAATCATGCTCATCAGACATATCAGGTCATTTCATACATATTGCCACCGAGATATCAGCCCACTAAATGGAAAGGATACATTTCCGCGGTCGAACTACCACTTTCCACTTAGATGGGGGGGGGGGGGTACATGCTCACAAACCCTACAGCCATGCCTGAGCCCATCCCGCGTGACCTTTCAGATACAGATTACGTATTTTCGTTCATTATTCATTTCATTGAAAACTCGTGCAGAAACCCATTTTCATGACTTTTGAAATACGTGATGCATGAACAGTTCATATAACAGTAAACATATAGACAGAGCATACCATCAAAACTCAAAAATCAACCATACACATATAGACAGAGCATACCATCAAAACTCAACAATCAACCTATACACATATAGACAGAGCATACCATCAAAACTCAACAATCAACCTATACACATATAGACAGAGCATACCATCAAAACTCAACAATCAACCTATACACATATAGACAGAGCATACCATCAAAACTCAACAATCAACCTATACACATATAGACAGAGCATACCATCAAAACTCAACAATCAACCTATACACATATAGACAGAGCATACCATCAAAACTCAACAATCAACCTATACACATATAGACAGAGCATACCATCAAAACTCAACAATCAACCTATACACATATAGACAGAGCATACCATCAAAACTCAACAATCAACCTATACACATATAGACAGAGCATACCATCAAAACTCAACAATCAACCTATACACATATAGACAGAGCATACCATCAAAACTCAACAATCAACCTATACACATATAGACAGAGCATACCATCAAAACTCAACAATCAACCTATACACATATAGACAGAGCATACCATCAAAACTCAACAATCAACCTATACACATATAGACAGAGCATACCATCAAAACTCAACAATCAACCTATACACATATAGACAGAGCATACCATCAAAACTCAACAATCAACCTATACACATATAGACAGAGCATACCATCAAAACTCAACAATCAACCTATACACATATAGACAGAGCATACCATCAAAACTCAACAATCAACCTATACACATATAGACAGAGCATACCATCAAAACTCAACAATCAACCTATACACATATAGACAGAGCATACCATCAAAACTCAACAATCAACCTATACACATATAGACAGAGCATACCATCAAAACTCAACAATCAACCTATACACATATAGACAGAGCATACCATCAAAACTCAACAATCAACCTATACACATATAGACAGAGCATACCATCAAAACTCAACAATCAACCTATACACATATAGACAGAGCATACCATCAAAACTCAACAATCAACCTATACACATATAGACAGAGCATACCATCAAAACTCAACAATCAACCTATACACATATAGACAGAGCATACCATCAAAACTCAACAATCAACCTATACACATATAGACAGAGCATACCATCAAAACTCAACAATCAACCTATACACATATAGACAGAGCATACCATCAAAACTCAACAATCAACCTATACACATATAGACAGAGCATACCATCAAAACTCAACAATCAACCTATACACATATAGACAGAGCATACCATCAAAACTCAACAATCAACCTATACACATATAGACAGAGCATACCATCAAAACTCAACAATCAACCTATACACATATAGACAGAGCATACCATCAAAACTCAACAATCAACCTATACACATATAGACAGAGCATACCATCAAAACTCAACAATCAACCTATACACATATAGACAGAGCATACCATCAAAACTCAACAATCAACCTATACACATATAGACAGAGCATACCATCAAAACTCAACAATCAACCTATACACATATAGACAGAGCATACCATCAAAACTCAACAATCAACCTATACACACGAAATAATAGAGTAACATATAAACAATTTAAACTAACTACCCAACCCAAAGCGATTTAAAGCAAACACTCTTCAAGGATCCTCGATGCGACATCACAAGTATGGTGTAGACCGATTGGTCAAAGTAAGTCACGAAAACTTACCTGTCGTCCGTAGCTTGCTGGTTTTGGCACATCGGTCACATATGGCTCGACCCTATGTCAAACATCAGACTTCATTACACATATAGACAGAGCATACCATCAAAACTCAACAATCAACCTATACACATATAGACAGAGCATACCATCAAAACTCAACAATCAACCTATACACATATAGACAGAGCATACCATCAAAACTCAACAATCAACCTATACACATATAGACAGAGCATACCATCAAAACTCAACAATCAACCTATACACATATAGACAGAGCATACCATCAAAACTCAACAATCAACCTATACACATATAGACAGAGCATACCATCAAAACTCAACAATCAACCTATACACATATAGACAGAGCATACCATCAAAACTCAACAATCAACCTATACACATATAGACAGAGCATACCATCAAAACTCAACAATCAACCTATACACATATAGACAGAGCATACCATCAAAACTCAACAATCAACCTATACACATATAGACAGAGCATACCATCAAAACTCAACAATCAACCTATACACATATAGACAGAGCATACCATCAAAACTCAACAATCTCGGGCACCTCACGGCCAGGCGACCTTCGCCGGCCTAAACCCGGTCATTTGACGCCAAGAACGGCCAAAAGCCGCCGGAAATCAGAAGCTCAATCGAGCTCGTTCTTAGCGGCCTTAAATCGAACGAAAACACGGGAAGGAAAACGCCTACTGTTCGGTTGTGCAGCGAGGAGACAGGCCGGAGTCGCACGCCGCCGTGTCTGGCCGGAGAGCGCCGGAAAACCACCGGCGTTGGCCGTCGGAAAACCGTTAGCTCGTCTCTCCTCGTCGTCGGGTTGTCGTCGGCTTCGTCGGGTCGCGGTTGAAGAACAGAATGGCACGAAGCCATTCTGTTTTATTTTTAACTAAATTAGATTTTAATTTAATTTTTATTTTTTATTTTATTTCATTATTTATTTTAATTAGTTTATTTATTTATTGAACGTCACTACCTCTCGTGTTTTCAACCGTTTCGAATTTCTTATGTCGCCAATAAATCCAACTTATGATCTGGGTTCTATTAAAACTGTCCGCTCACAAATCAGACCTCGTTTACTATTTTTACTAAAACGTCCTTTATATTACGAAAAGCGTATTTATTCGGAATATATCGACATTATTCCGAAAATTCCCTAAATTTCTTTAAAATTCCTATTAATTGTTAGGATCGTCATGACGCTTTCTTTTCGTAAAACGGACCTGATTTGACATATTTACAAAAATGTCATCCAATAATATAATAATAATATTCTCAAGAATCCGTACGAGCCGGATATCACAGTTTCCCTTCGAGAGTTACATTTTATGTGAGATAAAATTAGAATAGATAGAATTGGGGCCTAGTTAGCAAACCCATGGGAGTAAAGGGATACGACGAACCTGAGAGGAGTTTGAAGTTATCGGGAAATACCCTAGACTGTTGAGGTAACACTAGTAGGTTACCTGGATAAAGGAAAATAGCAAGAAATGATATATTTAGATTCACGTACAGGGGGAGTATCTAGATGTGGACCGTATTCCAGTATTATATAGAATTTGATATCTAGACCTTAAGTATTTAGTAGGGTATGATTTGAGGAGATATACGAATGATTCAATGAGAGGAATGGAACTCGCCCGAAGAATGTTAGAGTGCATTAGGGATAAGATTAAGTTAAAGAAAAAAAATTTGAGGGTTTGACTCATATGTAACGAAGTCAGAACCGCTGGTGTTATAAATCATTTAGGTCAAAGTCGATAAGTTTAAGAGTGGATAGGTTTAAGCACAGGATGTAAGTTAGAACTCAAATGCTGGGATTATGCAATATAGATAGAAGAAGTGCTAGGTTAGATTATGAATTTTGGATGGACTTAAGAGGGAAGAGGTAAGCGAAGAGATAAGTAAATTTTAATGGAAGGTTAGATAAAAGGGTTAGCCATTGATTATTTAGCGTTCCGTGTGAAACTAAGGTATTTAGAGAATATCAGATAGAAGAAAAGAAAGTTCACACAGAAATTTTACGAACAAATTTAGGAGTAAGGGTGATTCAGGAAGGTTGCAAATCTAGGGAAGTTTCAATTTTGAAATTAATGAGGTCGAAGTCAAAGTGAGTATATATCAGTTAAGGTATTTGGGTGATAAGTGTTGAGTGTAAAGTTGGGAAAAAGTTTGTTTAGACCTAAGAATCAGAGTGTTTGGTAATGACTGAAATTAGGAGTTAGACAAATTGAGCATAGAAAATGTAAGTACGAAGATTCAGAGTATACTTTGAGGAATAGTTGATAGATTTAAGAGATGAGAGCTTTGAGTATGAGGGTTGTGTTGGAATAACTAATGAAATGTCATGATTGTTCGAGGTATAAATTGTCTTTATTGGCTAATATAAGTATGTGTAAGAGGTAGGAGTGATAAGTTATGAATGAGATGGTAGAGTAGAAAGGAAGTTGAAACGTAAGGATTTAGGGTAAGATGTTTATGTACTGATTTCTTGTGTTATGGTATTAAGGTATCTTAAAAATTTAGGCCGTAGCATAGTGGAGATTCAGTGTGGCAACCCAAAAACTTAAGAGAATAGATTTGACTGAGTAAGTTGAGGGATACTAAGGTACGCAAATTTTGAGGACAACATTTTTATAAGAAGGGTGGATTGTAATACCCGAGAATTTCCTACAACGTACGTAGCCTTGGATTGGACAGTTAAGGGAGTTTAATATTTTATTTTAGGTTATGCTAAGTGTGGAAGGGGAAGTTAAGTTGAAACCCTAGATTTAAGTGGTTAGAAGTGGTTAGAAATTGAGGTTAAGTTGGATTTACTCAAGTGTAGTTAAAAGTGAATAAAAGTGGAGGAGAATTTGAAGCTTTAACATTGGAAGGAAGAAATGAAGGAGACAAAAGTGTTGAAAAGTCATAAGGATAAAGAATTTATATACAATAAGAAAGTGAATTAAAAAGGTGAAAAGTGGTGGTTGAAAAGTCAAAGGAGAGTTTAGCCAATAGGAAAGAAGTAAGTGATTTAAATAAAGGAAAAATTTAATGAAAAGTGATTGTTGAATGCTATTCACGTGGAAGAGAAACCAAAGTGAAAGGAGAGGTTGGTTTTATAAAAAGAAGAAAGCGGTGGAAGAAATTAAAAGTAGAAAAGTGTTTTAGTGTTTTGACTTTGACCTAGTAAATGAGGACTTTAACTAAATGAAAGAATTAAAGAAAAAGGGAGTGTAAAAGAGGTTGTCTTCCACGTGAATAGTGAGTGTAATGTGAAGGAGGGTTATGTAACTGCCCACTCCCCTAGCCCAGGGCTCACCCCGCGACCAGGCCAAGTGTCTGTGCAGTCCCTGCAGAGCCCTGCCATGTGGCAGCCACACAGGCCCACCACGTGGCAGGGCTTTGCGGGGACTGCACGGAAACTAGGCCTGGTCGCGGGGTGAGACCTGGGCCGGGGGAGTGGGCCGTTACAAAAAAGGCACCTTTTTGTAACGGCCTGGACCCCGTTCCCGCAGGCCCAAGTCCTGCAGGTCCCACTGATGGGCTGCTGCCACATGGGTCCCCGTAAGACGGTACACGTGTACTCACAATCTTCCCTCCCCCTGAAGAGAGTTTTTGCCTTCCCCCTCACTCGAACCCAGGACCTCATGGACTAGTACCTGTGGTACAAGTGAGGAGTAGCACTGAGCTAGTAGCTCAGTGCTACTCCTCACTTGTAGCCCTTGGACTATGTCTTGGAGGTCAGGGGTTTGAGTGGGGGGGAAGGCAAAAACTCCCTTTCCAGGGGGAGAAGATCGTGAGTACACGTGTACCGCCCTACGGGGACCCACATGGCAGCAGCCCATTAGTGGGACATGCACGACTTGGGCCCGCGGGAACGGGGTCCAGGCCGTTACAAAAAAAGACACCTTTTATGTAACGGCCCACTCCCCCAGCCCAGGGCTCACCCCGCGACCAGGCCAAGTGTCCGTGCAGTCCCCGCAGAGCCCTGCCACGTGGCAGCCACACAGGCCGACCACATGTACTCACGATCTTCCCCCACTAATTGGTTTAATGGGGGTTTTGCCTCCTCAGGGATTCGAACTTGGTCTCCCAGGCTTAATAACCACAAGTTCATCATCTCTTGTACCACTTGAGCTACTGGTTAGTTTGCTCAAGTGGTACAAGGGATGATGAACTTGTGGTTATTAAGCCTGGGAGCCCAAGTTCGAATCCCTGAGTAGGCAAAAACCCCCATTAAACAAGGTAGTGGTGGAAGATCGTGAGTACACGTGGTGGGCCTGTGTGACTGCCACGTGGTAGGGCTCTGCGGGGACTGCACGGACACTTGGCCTGGTCGCGGGGTGAGCCCTGGGGCTGGGGAGTTGGCCGTTACAGGTTAGTTTGCAAATTACCGTAAATTGTGGAAACAAAATGAAAAGAAGAAAAATTTAGTTTATAAAATCAATAAAGTGAAGTGTTAAAAGGGCAAAAACCCTTAATTCTCTCCTTCTTCATCCTACAAAGTGGCAGCCATGGATGAAGCTCTCCATCTTCCATTTCCTTGAATTTTTGCAAGATTTCCTAGTAAGTTTTTATGGGTTTTGTTGGCGGTACCCCTAAGTGAAGATTTTGAGTGTTTTTAATGTGTTTTAAGTGAGTTTTGGTTAGGTGTAGGAAACCCTAATGAGGGATTCCGAATTTTGTGATTTCTTGATGAAAATTTCTTGTTATTTGGTGGTTTAAGTTTAGGTTAGGATGGTTTAGGTTGATCATGTGGTTAGATTAGAGAAATTGTGAGTTTGGTAAAAAGCGGTTTTGGTCAATGTACAACCGGTTCTGTTTTGGGTGTTTTGGTTGGCCAGATGTTGCTGGTAATTTGAGTGTTTCAATGGATAGTAGACCTGTAGAGGTTTACGGATTGGGTGACACGGTCGAAATCCGTTTTGGTTAGAAATCTTTTAGAATTTATTAGTGGTCTTCTAAGAGATTTTTTCCTATTTGTTAGGTTGACGAGTGGATAGCCGAGTGAGCGGCACGAGCAAGAAGCCAGGTAAGTAATGGATTGTGAGTTTTGGTAAAGCCGTTTTGGTCACATGTACAACCGTTCTGTTTTGGGTGTTTTGGTGGTTTGGCCATAATTCGTTTTGCCTTGGTTAATTTGAGTGTTTCAATGGATAGTAGACGTGTAGAGGTTTACGGATTGGGGTGACACGTCGAAATCCGTTGGGAAACGAATAAGTTATGGCCGTTCAAAGTTTGACGGTAGGAAATGTGGGGAAAATTGGGTTTTTGAGTTTTATTGTGAGTTAGGTTGATTTATTGTTTAGTTTTGGTTAGAAAATCTTTTAGAATTTATTAGTGGTCTTCTAAAAGATTTTTTCCTATTTGTTAGGTTGACGAGTGGATTAGCCGAGTGAGCGAGCACGAGCAAGAAGCCAGGTAAGTAATGGATTGTGAGTTTTGTCGCCTTCGGGCCTACATCACGGAACGGTAGGATTTATTGTTTGATAGTTGTGTTGTTAATATTGAGTAGTGTGTGAATGAATTGCTGGGTTGTATTTTGTTTGTTGTTTGAGTATTGTGTGAGTGGTATGTGTCATGTTAAGCTACAAAAATAAGTGTTGGGGCTTGATGTGAATGATAAGAATGAAATGTGTAGCATGTAGCACTAGAGGGTTGAACGCCTCGTTGTTAAAGTGCAAGTCGCACTAGAGGGTTGAACACCTCGTTGTTAAAGTGCAAGTCGCACTAGAGGGTTTGAACGCCTCGGGTTAAAGTGCAAGTCGCACTGAGGGTTGAACGCCTCGTTGTTAAGTGCAAGTCGCACTAGAGGGTTGAACGCCTCGTTGTTAAGTGCAAGTCGCACTAGAGGGTTGAACGCCTCGTTGTTAAGTGCAAGTCGCACTAGAGGGTTGAACGCCTCGTTGTTAAGTGCAAGTCGCACTAGAGGGTTGAACGCCTCGTTGTTAAGTGCAAGTCGCACTAGAGGGTTGAACGCCTCGTTGTTAAGTGCAAGTCGCACTAGAGGGTTGAACGCCTCGTTGTTAAGTGCAAGTCGCACTAGAGGGTTGAACGCCTCGTTGTTAAGTGCAAGTCGCACTAGAGGGTTGAACGCCTCGTTGTTAAGTGCAAGTCGCACTAGAGGGTTGAACGCCTCGTTGTTAAGTGCAAGTCGCACTAGAGGGTTGAACGCCTCGTTGTTAAGTGCAAGTCGCACTAGAGGGTTGAACGCCTCGTTGTTAAGTGCAAGTCGCACTAGAGGGTTGAACGCCTCGTTGTTAAGTGCAAGTCGCACTAGAGGGTTGAACGCCTCGTTGTTAAGTGCAAGTCGCACTAGAGGGTTGAACGCCTCGTTGTTAAGTGCAAGTCGCACTAGAGGGTTGAACGCCTCGTTGTTAAGTGCAAGTCGCACTAGAGGGTTGAACGCCTCGTTGTTAAGTGCAAGTCGCACTAGAGGGTTGAACGCCTCGTTGTTAAGTGCAAGTCGCACTAGAGGGTTGAACGCCTCGTTGTTAAGTGCAAGTCGCACTAGAGGGTTGAACGCCTCGTTGTTAAGTGCAAGTCGCACTAGAGGGTTGAACGCCTCGTTGTTAAGTGCAAGTCGCACTAGAGGGTTGAACGCCTCGTTGTTAAGTGCAAGTCGCACTAGAGGGTTGAACGCCTCGTTGTTAAGTGCAAGTCGCACTAGAGGGTTGAACGCCTCGTTGTTAAGTGCAAGTCGCACTAGAGGGTTGAACGCCTCGTTGTTAAGTGCAAGTCGCACTAGAGGGTTGAACGCCTCGTTGTTAAGTGCAAGTCGCACTAGAGGGTTGAACGCCTCGTTGTTAAGTGCAAGTCGCACTAGAGGGTTGAACGCCTCGTTGTTAAGTGCAAGTCGCACTAGAGGGTTGAACGCCTCGTTGTTAAGTGCAAGTCGCACTAGAGGGTTGAACGCCTCGTTGTTAAGTGCAAGTCGCACTAGAGGGTTGAACGCCTCGTTGTTAAGTGCAAGTCGCACTAGAGGGTTGAACGCCTCGTTGTTAAGTGCAAGTCGCACTAGAGGGTTGAACGCCTCGTTGTTAAGTGCAAGTCGCACTAGAGGGTTGAACGCCTCGTTGTTAAGTGCAAGTCGCACTAGAGGGTTGAACGCCTCGTTGTTAAGTGCAAGTCGCACTAGAGGGTTGAACGCCTCGTTGTTAAGTGCAAGTCGCACTAGAGGGTTGAACGCCTCGTTGTTAAGTGCAAGTCGCACTAGAGGGTTGAACGCCTCGTTGTTAAGTGCAAGTCGCACTAGAGGGTTGAACGCCTCGTGAAGACAAGATCAGGTGAGCTAGATGAGGAAGCCCTGGACTAGGTGGCAGTCGGTGGTGCATGTAGCATGCCGGTGTAGGCACTTGTTGGGGCACCACAACCAGGATCTTTGGGGGTGTGTTTGGTTCAGTACTTTGGGATTTTGTATAGTTTTCTATCTATTCTGGATGTTTGAAGGGTTTGACTATTTTGTTGGTTTGATTTTGTAAATGTGGTGGTGAATTATTTCGAACTCTCTTTGAACGTGCTTTATGAACATTTGAGTTTTCTTGGATTTTAATTATTTTGTAGGTTTAAAGTATTGATCGTTCTGTTGGGTTTTATTTGGTAAGTGTGAATTGAGAAATGTTTTGGGATTTCTCTGAATGTGTTTATACATGTTTGATTTATTTTTTTTTTTCAGGATTTGGTTTTAGTAATTTCAGTCGTTACGCTGCCCGTTTTTTTATATAAAGCAACGTCAGGTTCATTTGTTTTCACGTTTTTACTAATATTTTTGGATTTTTGATTTTAACAAAAATTATTTTATATTATGTTTTAATCGCGGGATTGGTTAGCAAAGTAGCGCACAGAGCCAGAGTGGGTTTGGGGGAGTTACACTTAGTCAATAACGCAGAAGTCGACAATAATATGAGTTTTTACACTTACGCATTCCATCATTCTTGTTTTTCATTGAAGGCTCACATCAATAATACGAGCTTTCACACTAATGCATTCCATCATTTCTTATTTTCATCACTCCTCCTCCTTAAGCTTCTTCTTCTTAAGCTTCGTCGCATGTCACTTCTTGACGTGATTTATGTCAATAACTAGCTCTCGTTCTTTCTTGCTCTTTTCTTGATGTAAAGTTTTTGGGTGTCACAATGAGTTCATTTTCTTCTTTCTTACTCTTTTTTGGTTTCTCTATTTTGTGTGCTCTCCCTCATTGGCCCATTTTATTTCTTTCTAGGTTTATCAGTTTGAAGATTGCACCTGTTGGAGCCCTCTTTGTTACACGAATTATTTGTATGTGGGATTGCATTTTGGTGGTGATTTTGCCATTGGTGCCTTTTTGTTTTTCAATTGTTCTAGTTTTTCTTTCTTATTGTTTTCTGGTGTTCTTTGTGTTGTTTGACGAGTTCTTTGTGTTGGTTGTTTGTTATGCAAATTGCAAGTGCTAGAGTTTTCTATAATGTTGACATAGTTTTGGCCATAAGTATTTTGTGTAACACCCCGAGTGTCCCAAACCCGATTTGTTACCCATGACATAGAACTGGACTAAGAAATCTTACGAAAATTTTTGACATAACTCTGAATAATAAAAATTTTATCTTTAATCATCGACTATACAGCGGAAAACTCAATAAGTGAACAACATTTATATTTAGACAAAACATTAAGAAATTTGGCTGAGGGAATTGAAAATCAAAGAACATCTACCGATCGCAAACGACAAGATTTTCTCCTCGCATCTGCCGATCGCAAAACAACAAAACATAATTCCCACTTCTATCGATAGTAATAAAAAACAACATCTACCGATCGTAAACGACATGTAACGACCCGAGAGGGATCGTCACATAATCTGTATCTTTCTTAATCATTTAATTCTTATGACTCACACTCTATTCATTTTTGGTAATATATTTTTTTTTGAAATATAACTTAGCTCAAGATGTCATGAACGATTCACTAGGCATCGCACAACAAAAGAATACATTACGCATCTGCCGGCGGGTAGTGCAACTCGTATCGGCAGATGAAGAGAAAATTAACCGATAGAGAAATAAACCACATCTACCGGTCACTAAACCGGGTTTATATCATCCGGTGAACATGTGCTTCTCACGTGAATAATTAAAACATGACCCGGTCACTAAACGACAAGATAACCCTCACATCATCCGGTAACTAGACGTCAAAATTAAACTTACATCTTCCGATGGCTGAAACACTCTACATCAACAGGTCACTGGGCGATGAAATAACACTTACATCATCCAGTAACTTAATACACCTCATCTGCCGATCACTAATCGACAAAATTAAACTTACATCTTCCGATGGCTTAAACACTCTACATCTACCGGTCACTGGGCGATAAAATAACACTTACATCATCTGGTAACTTAAATACACCTCATCTGCCGATCACTAGACGACAAAATTAAACTTACATCTTTCGATGACTTAAACACTCTACATCTACCGATCACTGGACGATGAAATAATATTTACATCATCCGGTAACTTAACCTTCACTGGTTTCAAACTTCAATGGTATAACATTCATACTAATGAAAATCAGTAACTCATCCAAAATTCATATAGCGGAAGACTTAAGCAAACAGACCATCCAACTATCCTTAAAATTATTTATAGATTCAGTGGTCAACAGACAACTTCAAAAGAGGACTCAATGTCAGAAAGAAATAGACTTGTCCTACTTAATCTATTATATTCATTATCATAACTAAAACCATAAAAACATTAACCAGGGGTCTCATTTGCCATCCAGCCTTAGAAATTGCACCCTGATCACCTTCCAGCAACCAAGCTCAGACATCATCATAGACTTTGGGATCCTCACCTGAAATCTCGTTACCTACATCATAAGGTTTAAACTATAAGCCTAATGCTTAGTAAGGAATGCAATACTAACAAGTATGCATGAATGCTGATTTGAGAAACAAATGCTCATGAATCTTTTCTTATTTGTAATAATACACAAAATCTCCATTCTTATTCATCATTCATATTCAACAATCATATTCATCATTCGTATTCATCATTCATATTCATCATTCGTATTCATCATTCGTATTCATCAATCATATTCCTCATTCATGTTGTATGAATTAAGAGAGGATTTGTGCCGGTAAAGGTGGTTGACAGTGAGAGTGTACATAATCCCTTGCGGGTCGTAATCATGGTCCTTCCTTTTGAACAGTGACATACGTCAAACCGCCCCTAACCCTCACTTAATTCACGTTGCATAAGATTTACTTCGTTATCTTACTTTATTCATGAGAAAACCCTGCTCTTAAAATATTTTCATATGCATAAAATAGTCATGATGCATGTACATGGGAATTCTTAAATCATCAAGCAACAGAACAGAGCACTATCCAACATGGAATCTTACCATTGAATTAATCATCAACATAAATGCTAGTCAGTAACATAAGGAACTACTAATCATCGTATGAGTTTCTACCTAGCGTCCTTTGATGTAGGGTCCTAATGACCGAGAAACCTATACATTCACTTACCTGGTCTCCTTAGCAATTTGAGCTTCTTTCTCTTCAAACTTCGTCACCTAAAACATTTACATTGCAGTAGTTAAAACAAAATCCTATTAGTTCTAATCACAAGTCATCCTAGGATATAATAGCTGTAGTCACTCCCGAATCCTTAGTATAGTTCTCTGTGCAGTTTGAAATCCAAAACCCAAAACAGACAGATTCGATTAGCGATAACTCAGGGTTGGTTGTTTAATGTCCAAAATCGATTTGGAATGACATTACCATTTTCATATTTTAAAATACCCTTACTAATACTCGGCCATTGAAGAATCCAGAACTTCAACACATAGCTGAAAACAGAGCTTAACGACTAAAAGATAGCTACATTGCCAACTCGTACTTCGAGCACAAAGTAGCCGAGAAGCAGCAAGGAAACCGATCGTTGAAGGAGGAATTTCCAGCTGACAGAGAGCGAGAGCTCGGGATGGGAAATCGTCGAGAGTAAGAGATGACGGCTACAGTGGTTTAAATGAGGTTTGAATCCTTTCCTTTTTCTTTAAATACTGGTCTCAATCCTCCATTATTACGACTTTGCCACTCATCCTAGTTTAAATCCACATGTAATTAATTAAGCTTGGCATAAAACTCTAAACCATGAAGATTGAATATTCATGACCGTTAATACAGTTAGGAAGTCACCTGGTTGAAGTTGTCGGGTGTTACATCCACCCCCCTTAAACAAAATTTTCGTCCCCGAAAATTGATCAAGTGAAGAGTTATGGATATTTGTCCATCATGTCCTGCTGTCTTTTCCATGTGGCTTCCTCGATACCATGATTCATCCATAAAACTTTCACCAGTGGAATCTCTTTATTCCTCATAGTCTTAACTGCAGAATCCAATATTTGCACCGGCTTTTCTTCATACACCAGTGTCGGTTCTAACTCAATATCTGTTGGCTGAATAACTTGCGTCGGATCTCGTATGCACTTCCTTAACATTGACATGTGAAAGACATTATGAACCTGTAGCACCCGGTTTTAATTAAACCGAATTTAACTTATTAATTAATGATGTGCAATTTCATGGAAGAATTGGGAGAGTTATTGGTTAGGTTAATGAGTGACTAAACGAGGGCATTTATGTAAATATGACAATTTAAAAGTAGATGACCTATTTAAGGGAAGGGGTTTAGAGATTTATGCTCTGTAGCCATCACTGTTTCATCATTTATTCCTTTTCGGTGTGCAGCTCAAGCTCAGCGGAGCTCTCGACGAATCTTCCACCAGACTCTTCTTCTATCTAAGTAAGTTTTTCCTCATTTCTTATATTTTAGCAGTTAGATAGCCGAGGGAGTCCAATGCGAGGGTTTCGAGGATGCTAAAGATGAGTGTCAGTTTCAGTTTAGTGCAGTATCGGGAATGCATTATGACCAGAGTTCTCAATTAGTTTCCTTAGGTCTCTGGTTGAATATGATGAAATTTAGTGAAGGTTTTCTAACGACCCTAATACTGTACCCCATATCCGTACCATATATATTTTTTTTAACCTAATATCTTTAATTAAACTCTAAACGGAACCTAAACCGAAATCGAAACCAGAATCGAAATCGGAATTGAAATCTATCTTCAAAAACATTTAAAACAACTTAAAAACAATTAATATAAAACCTTTTAAAAACTATAGAACTATTAATAATCTTTAAGTAAAAGGGGGAGGGCACAAAACTGTACGGCTGTGACGAAAATGGCAGCGACCAGTCGCTGCAACATGCAGCGACTGATCGCTGCAACATGCAGCGACTGATCGCTGCAACATGCAGCGACTGATCGCTGCAACATGCAGCGACTGATCGCTGCAACATGCAGCGACTGATCGCTGCAACATGCAGCGACTGATCGCTGCAACATGCAGCGACTGATCGCTGCAACATGCAGCGACTGATCGCTGCAACATGCAGCGACTGATCGCTGCAACATGCAGCGACTGATCGCTGCAACATGCAGCGACTGATCGCTGCAACATGCAGCGACTGATCGCTGCAACATGCAGCGACTGATCGCTGCAACATGCAGCGACTGATCGCTGCAACATGCAGCGACTGATCGCTGCAACATGCAGCGACTGATCGCTGCAACATGCAGCGACTGATCGCTGCAACATGCAGCGACTGATCGCTGCAACATGCAGCGACTGATCGCTGCATGTGCTGCAGCAAGCAGCGATCGATCTCTGCATTGATGCAGAGATCGATCGCCGCACACTGCAGTGCAGCGATCGGCCAACCATGCGATCCCTTCTGTTTTCCCTTATGTTTTCTCTTCTCTGTTTCCTTTATTTTCACAAGTGCTCTCTGGAATCCAGAGAGCAAATCAAGACAATTCAACCTACTCCTATCAACGTATCAGTTTATAACTTAAGCTCAACCAACCAAAACGTATTTAAAACCATGTACATTTTCATGAAAACGAACTGCATGGATATGTTTAAAATCTAAACAAACCCACCTGTTTTAAAGTCACCCAAAACAGTTCCAAAACATTTAAAAATATTAAAACGTAACTTATCAACTACCAGTACCAAACATCCTATAATTTCTATACCACTATCAGCTCAAAACATCCCAAAATCTATGCATACTGTCCCCACGGGTCAGATAAGCCTCGACTGCGCCAGCACGCCACCACGGCCATCCTCCGTCAACTGGACTCAAGCTTCAGGAGGAGGAATCCCATCCTCACCTGGTTCCTCGATATCTAGATCACCTACACCATACAATACACTATGAGATAAAAATCTCAGTAAGCTCTAGTAAATGTAACTATATGCTATGCGTGTGAGTTCAGAAATCATGCAGCATTTTTCTTTACTTTACTCTGTGGGTGTCACCGAGATCTCAACCTCCTAACCGGAGAGAGCACATCCTGCGGTTGGACTACTCTTTCCAGCTAGAAGATGGGGGTACACGCTTACAACACGTACAGCCGTGCCTGAGCCCTATCTCGCATGACCTGTAAACTGTATGCCTTTCGGCCTATATGCCTTTCGGCCTGTATGCCTTTCGGCCCATTTTAACTGTATGCCTTACGGCCCATTCTATTCTTTGCTTTATCTTTAAAACATTGTGCAGAAACTCATTTTCATGCTTTTCTTTAAAACACGTGATGCATGAACAGTTCATAACAGAATTTAAACACTCAGCATACATACCATCAAGACTGTAAAACAAAATCTATAAAACAATTAAACCTAACTACCCAACCAAAACAGTATAAACTAGTGCGTCACCAAACTCCTCGAAGCGACATTCGACGTACGGTGTAGGCCAATCGGCCAGAGAAGAATCACGAGAACTTACCTCGTGTCCAAAGCAGCTTAAGCTCCGTCCACGAGCGCTGTTCACCTAAGCAATTTACAAGTATTGACGTTAAAACGAGTTTACGTTAATAAACGTCCAAATTGTCAAAACCTTAACTAAAGGACTTTCCTAAAGCTTTAATCACATTCATCGAGCAAATACGCGTTCGACACTTAAATTCTCGATTCACGCGTTTTTCTGAAAACCCGAAATTTCTAAATTTTTAACATTTTCACAAATTGATCTAACTTTGTCCGATAACGTCAAATACGTGTAATATATACTTAATCACGGCTAACCTATTAATTACGAACTCTAATTCGCGTTTTTAATGAAAGATTCTCGAAACCGTAATTGCCTAGAACGCCGTAAATATCGAAATAGAAGCTCTAAGATTGTAGGTTCATACCTAGAACGTCGATTGGAGGAGGAAGCGTGAAGAAAACGAGACGATCGGGAGAGAAAACGGAGGTCGGCGTAGAAGGGTTTGTCGCAGGCAGAGAGGAGATCGCGAGAAGGAAAAGAAGAAATGTTCTCTGGCGTGAAAATGAAGAAGGAAGAAAGAGTTTAAGGTTTTTAATAAAAATTTACTTTACAAATTACTGTTTTGCCCTTAGCACTTAATTCTATTTTGTTTCGTCATTCGATTCGTTAATCGTCCAACTATTCGGGTTCACCAAACCTCCTAATTTCACCAACAAGTCCAACTTATTATTTGGGGTTTACTAAATTTGTCCGTTCGCAATTTGGACTTCGTTTACTATTTTTACTAAAACGTCCTTCATATTATGAAAAGCTTAATTGCTCGGAATATAGTGTTTAATCTCCAAAACTTCCCATAATTTCGTTAAAATTCTTATTAATCATTAGGATCGTAATGACGCTTTCTTTTCGTGAAACGGACCTGATTTGACATAATTACCAAAAATGTCATTATATAAAAAAATATGAATATAATATATTATATCTGAATCCGTACAAGCTGGGTATTACAGGTTTAATTAATGATCGAATTATGGATTTAGGTTCGAGCTAATCCCCGAAGGAGATTTCAACCAAACCATCCAGAAGACAAGGTAAGTAAAGTATGCATGTGCCTTCGGGCCTACCTCACAAAACAGTAGGGTTATGTAGTTTGGGAATGATTATGTATGTCATGCATCATGTTTTTGAAAGATTACGAAAATGAATTTCCATGTAAGAACAATAAGGTATGAATTGATTGTGACAGACAAACTATTAAGGGAACTAATCCACCCCTTAACTTATGAAGGGATTTATAACATTAGAAGAATTGATCTCACTCCCAAGGGAACAGAGGGATCAGATCAGCTATTAAGGGAATTCATCCGCCCCTTAATCGAGTAGAGGATGTATAACATTGGGAAAATTGATCCACTTCCCAAGGGAACCGTGGAATCAGATCAGCTTATGTGCGTATGTGAATGTAACTAAGATGAGAAAGTAGAAATTGCACGTTTAGGAATTATATTTCAGCATATCATTTCATTACTGCTTTACTTGCTTAGCATTAGGCTAATAGATGAGTTTTGTGATGTAGGTGAAGAAGTGACAGCAGGTGAATCCTCTGAGTTCATTGAGGGATAGACTGGTTGGGGGAGCATACTCATGCCATGGATCTGGTACTTGATGAGGCGGTTTAACTAATGTCTATTGGAGTGAAGGTGTAGTTGACAATGTCTCGATTTGAATAGGTTGAGTTCTCATGACAGTAGTTGTTTCAATGTTTTGAAAATGTTTTGAGTTGTCTTTTCTGATAATAGTATTCTGCTGAGATTTGATGTTAGCACTTACTCAATTGCTTTGGGTAATGCATTGGTTAAAATGGTATTTGAATGATTCAGTAATGTAAGTATATTCTTTTCTGTAGTTAGAGTCGTGTTGTATAGCAAGGAGTTGTGGGTATGTCGCTCTGCTCCTTATCGGTGGATGATGTCTATCGGTAGATGTCGAGTTATAGTTATGTCGTCTATCGGAAGATGTCTTCAGTAAAGTCATCGGATGATGTTTCAATAAGGTTATCGGAAGATGTCTTCAGTGGAAGCAATCGGATGATATAGAACAAAATTTGTCGTTTAGTGATCGATATATGTAGCTTGTTTTATCGGAAGATGTTGTTTTGTTCACTATCAGTAGATGAAGACTATCGGCAGATGTCGAGTCGTCGTTCTATTCACTATCGGTAGATGAAGTCTATCGAAAGATGTCGGGTTATAGTTAAGTTGTCTATCAGAAGATATAAGTAGAGAGTTTGTCGTTTAGTGATCGGCGTATGAAGTTTACTCAATCGGAAGGTGTAGGTTTAAGTCCATCGGATGATGTCTCAGTAAACTCATCGGCAGATGCGTGCTGACGTCATCGGTAGATGTAGGAGGACTTTGTCGTTTAGTCACCGGAAGAAGCCTTCTATTTCCTGTTTCATTCTTTCTGTTGACTTTATTCATCGGCAGATGAATTTGACTTCTGTGACTTCTTAAGTATTTCATGATTTAAACCTCCATTTCTTTTTGGCCGATTAACTCTTAACATTCCGAACGATTATCCTAGAGATGTTTTTCACAGCTTTGCTTATCTCTATTATTGTCCAAATGATTTCCACTGCAAGTTTTAAATGTTTATTTATTTTTGGATTCTAACTTATGTCAAGAGTCGATTGTTGAGAGAATTTTTTTTAAAATACGGATGAAATTTCTTAGTCATGTACAGGCTTTTGAGTAACGAGCCGGGTTCAGATAACTCGGGGTGTTACAGAACCCTTTCCAATGATGGAGGCAATTGCAACCTATAAGCTGTACAGCCAACCCTTTCTAAGACAGGGAATGGTCTAATAAATCGTGGGCTTAGCTTTCCTTTCTTACCAAATCTTAAGACTCCTTTAAATGGTGAAATCCTCAAGAAAACTTCATCATCAACAGAAAACTCAAGGTCTCTTCTCCTTTGGTCTGCATAACTCTTCTGTCAGCTCTGTGCTGTTATCATTCTTTTCCTAATAGTGGCAATCTTGTCTGACATCTGTTGCAAGATCTCGGGACCTAGGAGTTTTGCTTCACCGACCTCATCCCAGTACAAAGGTGACCTGCACTTTCTGCCATAAAGTGCTTCATAAGGTGCCATACCTATGGTAGACTGGTAACTATTGTTGTAAGAGAATTCAACCAAGGGCAGGTATCGACTCCACGATGTCTGGAACTCTAGCACACATGCCCTCAACATATCCTCAAGTATTTGAATTGTCCGTTCAGATTGTCCATAGGTTTGTGGGTGGAAGGCAGTGCTGAAAGATAACTTTGATCCTAATGTGCCTTGCAAACTTTGCCAAAATCTTGAGGTGAACCTAGGATCACAATCAGATACAATAGATAAAGGAATTCCATGCAATCTGATGATTTCTTGGACATACAGATAAGCAAGCTGGTCCATTGTGAAAGTGATTCTTACAGGTATAAAGTGTGCCGATTTTGTTATTCTATAAACCACGACCCAAATACTATCATGTCCTTTAGTTGTCTTTGGCAAACCTACAACAAAATCCATGGCAATGTTTTCCCACTTCCATTCAGGGATTGGTAGGGGTTGAAGAGTACCTCCTGGGCATTGGTGTTCTGCTTTAACCTGTTGGCATACCAAACATGACTCCACATACATAGCAACATCCCTCTTCATATTTGGCCACCAATAATGTAACCTTAAATCCCGATACATCTTGGTGGTACCAGGATGCACAGAAAAGGAAGAAGAATGAGCTTCAGCCAAGATCAACTCACGCAACTCCTTATCATTCGGAATGTACCATCAGTTCTTAAATTTCAAAATACCATCATTAGAGAGACTGAACTCCGAGGAGGCGTCCTTTAACTTGCTCGTCATGCCACTATTCTCCTTCGAATCCTTTTGTTGTGCCTCTTTGATCCTGTCCAAAATAGTTGGTTGGATAGGTAAATCAGCCAGTAAAGCTGTCAGCTCGGGAACTATTTCAAATTCAAACTTCTGAACTTCCTTCCTCAAAGGTATAGACATGGTTGATATCACGGTTTGCATTGTCGTTGACATTCTGCTTAAAGCATCGGCTACAGCATTTGCCTTGCCTGGATGATACTAATTTCGAAGTCATAATCTTTAACAAATTCTAACCATCGTCTCTGTCTCTTGTTTAATTCCTTTTGAGTAAAGAGGTACTTCAGGCTTTTATGGTCAGAGAATACTTCACACTGTTGTCCATACAGATAATGTCTCCAAATCTTTAATGCAAAAACAACTGCGGCTAATTCCAAATCGTGAGTGGGGTAGTGGCTTATGCTTCCAGACAAAACTTTCCTCCTTTAGTTGGGAGAGTAAAAAGTGGGGCTATCATTAACTTCAGCTTAAGTGTCTGGAAGCCATCTTCACAAGCTTTGGTCCAAGAGTACTTGGTGTCCTTCTTTGTCAAAGTAGTTAAAGGCTTAGCTATCATAGAAAATCCTTTAATAAACTTCCTATAGCCTGCCAAACCAAGAAAACTACGGACTTCACTGACATTCCTCGGCTGTGGCCAGTCCTTAAGAGCCTGAATCTTGGTTGGATCTACTGATATACCATCAGCAGAAATGACATGGCCTAAAAAGTTAACCTTATCCAACCAAAATTCACACTTGGACAACTTGGCATAAAGTTGTTGTTGTTTCAGGGTTGTCAAAACCATTCTTAGGTGTTCTTCGTGGTCAGTTTCAATTTGTGAGTATATGAGAATATCATCTATGAATACAATCACAAACTTGTCCAAGTAATCACGAAACACTCGATTCATCAAATCCATAAAAGCTGCAGGTGCATTGGTTAACCCAAACGACATCACAAGAAATTCATAATGTCCATAACGGGTCCTAAAAGCTGTCTTAGGTACATCTTCCTTCTTAACCTTCAGTTGGTAGTACCCCGAACGCAAGTCAATCTTTGAAAACACCTTAGCTCCTTGCAATTGGTCAAACAAGTCGTCAATTCGGGGCAAGGGGTATTTATTCTTAATTGTCAACTTGTTCAGTTCTCGGTAATCTATGCACATCCTTAGGGAACCATCTTTCTTCTTAACGAATAACATAGGTGCACCCCAGGGAGAACTACTAGAGCGTATGAATCCCTTGTCTACTAATTCCTGTAGTTGGACTTTTAACTCCTTTAGTTCAATAGGTGCCATGCGATAAGGATTCTTAGATACGGGTAATTCCTCAGGATATGTATCAATTACAAACTCTATTTCTCTATCAGGTGGTAATCCTGGCAAGTCATCCAAAAATGCTTCAGGGAAATCTCGGACTATAGGAATATCTTGTAACTCTATCTTATTCCTCACCTGAGTATCCATTATATTAGCTAGGTAACTATCACAGCCATCATTCAATATCCGTTGAGTCTGTAGCGAGGAGATAATCGGTATCTTACTTATTTTAGGTATAGCTTGGAAGGTATACCGATCTCCATTAGGGGGTCGAAACTCGACTAACCCAGACATACAACTTATCGTGGCATAATGCCTGGATAACCAATCCATTCCTAATATAACTTCATATCCCTTCATCTCAACTACAATCAGTTCTACATATAACTTCTTATCTCCTAAGGACACAATATCGCCTTTGAATATCTGCTCAGAATACAAGGATTTTCCTGATGGTAACATCACACTATATGGCCTATCAGCTGGTAAGTATTCTAACTTATGCTTACACGCAAATAAGGTAGCAATAAATGAGTGTGTGGCTCCCATGTCTATAAGTGTATAAGCAGAAATTCCACATATCATAATTGTACCTGTTATGACCGTATGCTGCATGGTATCTTCATCTTCCATCATAGCAAAGACTCGGGGCATTACTCTTGCTCGGTTTAGGTCAGGTGGCATGGGGCAGTCTCTGACTATGTGTCCAACTTTATCACACCTGTAGCATCGGCAAGAATGCAACTTGCATTCGCCATGGTGGTTTTTCTGGCAGTTGGAGCATAGAGGGGCCAATGGTCGTTTTCCCTTCCCTTGGTCTTCATTTGGATTGAAGGGTCTCTTTATACCTTGCTGTTGTTGTTGTGTCTCCCTGTTCTGTTGCGGCTGCCATCCTTTGTTCTGAAGTGGTGGCGGCTGAGTTTCCTTCGTGAATTTCCTTGGCTGCTCACGTTGCGCATATGCTGTCATTTCAGCCTCTTTAAGCTCCAAGGCCTTAGCCGTCACTTCACCATAAGGTACATTGTGTATTCCAGAAGTCTTTACCTTCATGCACAAACTCGGCTTCAGTCCTTGAACAAATTGGTAAATCCTGTCCTCATCATCCTCAACTAATCGGGGAGCAAACTGTGATAAAGCATCAAATTTGCATATATAATCCGTCACAGAGCCAGTTTGTCGCAGATTCATGAACTCCTTCTTCTTGTTAGCCCGAACAGTCCTATTGAAGTACTTGTCAAAGAAGACAGTCTTAAACATTTCCCAGGTCATAGCTCCTACATTAGCGGTGTTCTGGATTGAATCCCACCAATGCCTTGCACTCAATTCCAGATGAAAGACAGCATATGTGACCTTATCTCCTTCATCAACCTTTGCATACTTAAACATGTCCTCCATCTTTCGAACCCATTCCTTATGTAACATCCAGCTTTCTGGATATTATTATTTTAATATATAATGACATTTTCGTAAATGTGTCAAATCAAGTCCGTTTTATGAAAAGAAAGCTTTAATACGATCTTAGTGATTAATAAAAATTTTAAGGAATTTACGGGATTTTTCGGAGTAATAAAGTTATATTCCGAGTAATTAAGTTTCTCGTAATATGAAGGACGTTTTAGTAAAAATAGTAAACAAGGTCCGATTTACGAACAGACAGTTTTAATAGAACCCAAATAATAAGTGAGACTTATTGATGAAATAAGGAGATTTGGTGGAACCGAATAGCTAGCCAATTAATGAAACGAAGGACGAAACAAAAATATAAATAAGAGCTAAGGGCATTTTGGTAATTTGCCAAACCAAATTATATTAAATCAAAGTTTTTCTTCTTCTCCCTCACTTCTTCTTCTTTCCTGTTCTTCACGAAAACGCCAGAGAGCATTTCCTCTCTGCCGTCGACGCCGATTCAACATCCGACCTCCGTTCTTCCTCCCGATCGTCCCGTTTCCTTCACGCTTCCTCCTCCAATCGACGCTCTAGGTATGATTCTATAGTTTTAGAGCGTTAAATCTCGAGTTTCGTAGACTTATACGTTTAGGTTTACGATTAGGGTTTTGATAAAAAACGCGATTTAGAGTTCGAAATCAATGGGTTTGCCTTAATTAAGAATATGTTGAACGTATTGGACGTTATGGGACGAAGTTAATTGATTTTAGGACGAAAGTTAGAATTTGAGAATTTTAGGGGAAAAGCTCGTGATTGAAATTTTGTGGTGCCGAGCGCAGATTGCTCAATGAAATAGTTCGATGAATCGAATTAGAGCTTTAGGTAGTTTCTTTAGTTAATGTTTTGTTAATTTGGACGTTTAGAAGCTTAAATTAGTTTTAACATCATTATTGTGTTTGGCCTCAGACAAACAACGCTCGTGGATGGAGCTTGGGCTGCTTTGGACACGAGGTAAGTTCTCGTGATCTTCTCTGGCCGATTGGCCTACACCGTACGTCGAAGTCGTCTCGAGGAGTTTTGGAGATGCATATGTTTATTTACTTCGGTTGGGTAGACAGGTTTAGTTGTTTTATAGGTTATAGGTTATGTATTTATAGTCTTGATGGTACACATGTTTGTTGTTTACTTTATGCACTTGACTGCTCATGCATTTCATCTGTTAAAGCATATGATCAAGAGAATGAAATGAATCTACGTAATCTGTTATCTGGTCACGGCGAGGTGGTTTAGCCTCGGTGACATTCTGTCTGCGACCTAATTAAAAAGTAAAATGAACCAACGAACGAAATGAATCTACGTAATCTGTTATCTGGTCACGGCGAGGTGGTTTAGACCTCGGTGACATTCTGTCTGCGACCTAATTAAAAAGTAAAATGAACCAACAGAATCTACGTAATCTGTTATCTGGTCACGGCGAGGTGGGTTTAGACCTCGGTGACAATCTGTTTGCGACGTAATGAATCTGAATCTGTTATCTGCATGTTTTCTGAATGACATACGCATCTGCATTTACTAGAGCTTACTGAGATTTTTATCTCTTAGATTTTTATCTCATAGATGTCTGTATGGTGTAGGTGATTACGAGGAGACAGGTGAGGACGAGATCCCTCCACCTGAGGAGTGACGCAGTTGACGGAGGATGGCATGCGGTGGTGTGTTGCGCAGTCGATGCTCAACCGACCCGTGGGGAAGTATGTATAGATTTTGGGGTTATTAAGATGTTTTGGACTGATAGTTATATAGAACATTTTAGGATGCTTGGTTCTTGTTAGGGGTTAGATAATACGTTTGATGTTTCAAATGTTTTTGGTTAAATGTTATGAAAATGTTTTGAATGGTTTTAGGATTGTTACGGATATGCTCATTTTTTTAGAGCTATCCACGCAGTTGAATTTCACAAAGTCCGCTATAAGTTGGTTGAGTTTAAGTTATAAGTTGATTGTAGTTATTGTTAATAACTGATGTTAGGCATGGGAGGTTTGCTCTCTGGAATCGAATTATAGAGAGTGTTAATTAAGTGTTTGCTCTCTGGAATTCCAGACAGCATTTTATAGAGAAGCAAAGGCGACTGGGCGCCTTAAAGCAGCGATCATTCGCTGCATTATGCAGCGATCGAGCGCTGCAATATGCAGCGATTGGTCGCTGCTTCGTTTTTTACGGCAGAATGCCAATTCTACCCTCCCCTTTGTTTTACTTGTAAATAGTTTCTAAATTAAGTTTTATTTAATAGTTTTAATTGTTTTAAATAGTTTTATCTTAATTGTTTTAAGTTTGGTTTTAAACGGTTTACAAACAACGCTAACGATTTCAATTCTGACTTAGTTTCCGCATAGAGTTTATTTAAAGTATTTAATTATGGGATTAAAAAAAAATATATATATATAGTACGGGAAATACGGGTACAGTATTAGGGTCATGACACCTCAGCATAAATAGGATCTGAAACATGTCTATTGAATACCGGGGGTCGAAGCCGGTGGAAACGCTCACCCCCATGATCATGAGTTGCATTAGTACTGGAGTTGCCTTGTTCCTCTCTGACAGTCATCAGCTGTTCGATCTGGCGGGATTGGCGCATGACCAACTCTTTCAACTGAGCAATGACATTGCTATCCTCATTGGTCTCTCTCTGCTGACCTCTAACCATTTTGGGATTCCTAGACAAATAGTTATAGATACATCTTAACTTAATGACATTTACTGAAATCGTAAATACTTACAGTTGCTGGAGTGTACTCAGATGGAAATCTGTGCTGGGAGGCAGTCTGCAGAATCGATTTTAGAACCCGGTTTTGCTTTGATACCTTAATTGTAACGACCCCAGAGGGATCGTCACATAATCCGTATCTTTCTTAATCATTTAATTCTTATTACTCACACTCTATTCATTTCTGGTAATATATATTTTTTTGAAATATAACTTAGCTCAAGATGTCATGCACGATTCACTAGGCATCGCACAGCAAAGGAATACATTACGCATCTGTCGGCGGGCAGTGCAACGCGTATCGGCTGATGAAGAGAAACTTAAACCCTTAGACTGCATATACCGATAGAGAAATAAACCACATCTACCAGTCACTAAACCGGGTTTATATCATCCAGTGAACATGTGCTTCTCACGTGAATAATTAAAACATGACCCGGTCACTAAATGACAAGATAACCCTCACATCATCTGGTAACTAGACGAAAAAATTAAACTTACATATTCCGATGGCTTAAACACTCTACATCTATCGGTCACTGGGCGATGAAATAATACTTACATCATCCGGTAACTTAAATACACCTCATCTGCCGATCACTAGATGACAAAATTAAACTTACATCTTCCGATGGCTTAAACACTCTACATCTACCAGTCACTTGGCGATGAAATAACACTTACATCATCTGGTAACTTAAATACACCTCATCTGCCGATCACTAGACGACAAAATTAAACTTACATCTTCCGATGACTTAAACACTCTACATCTACCGATCACTGGACGATGAAATAACACTTACATCATCCGGTAACTTCACCTTCACTGATTTCAAACTTCAATGGTATAACATTCATACTAATGAAAATCAGTAACTCATCCAAAATTCATATAGCGGAAGACTTAAGCAAACAGACCATCCAACTATCCTTAAAATCATTTCTAGATTCAGTGGTCAACAGACAACTTCAAAAAGGACTCAATGTCAGAAAGAAATAGACTTGTCCTACTTAATCTATTATATTCATTATCATAACTAAAACCATAAAAACATTAACCAGGGGTCTCATTTGCCATCTAGCCACAGAAATTGCACCCTGATCACCTTCCAGCAACCAAGCTCAGACATCATCATAGACTTTGGGATCCTCACCTGAAATCTCGTCACCTACATCATAAGGTTTAAACTATAAGCCTAATGCTTAGTAAGGAATGCAATACTAACAAGTATGCATGAATGCTGATTTGAGAAACAAATGCTCATGAATCTTTTCTTATTTGTAATTACACAAAATCTCCATTCTTATTCATCATTCATATTCAACAATCATATTCATCATTCGTATTCATCATTCATATTCATCATTCGTATTCATCATTCGTATTCATCAATCATATTCTTCATTCATGTTGTGTGAATTAAGAGAGGATTTGTGCCGGTAAAGGAGGTTAACAGTGAGAGTGTACATAATCCCTTGCGGGTCGTAATCATGGTCCTTCCTTTTGGACAATGACATACGTCAAACCGCCCCTAACCCTCACTTAATTCACGTTGCATAAGATTTACTTTGTTATCTTACTTTATTCATGAGAAAACCATGCTTTTAAAATATTTTCATATGCATAAAATAGTCATGATGCATGTACATGGGAATTCTTAAATTATCAAGCTACAGAACAGAGCACTATCCAACATGGAACCTTACCATTGAACTAATCATTAACATAAATGCTAGTCAGTAACATAAGGAACTACTAATCATCGTATGAGTTTCTACCTAGCGTCCTTTGATGTAGGGTCCTAATGACCGAGAAACCTATACATTCACTTACCTGGTCTCCTTAGCAATTTGAGCTCCTTTCTCTTCAATCTTCTTCACCTAAAACATTTACATTGCAGTAGTTAAAATAAAATCCTATTAGTTATAATCACAAGTCATCCTAGGATCTAATAGCTATAGTCACTCCCGAATCCTTAGTATAGTTCTCTGTGTAGTTTGAAATCCAAAACCCAAAACAGACAGATTCGATTAGCGATAACTCAGGGTTGGTTGTTTAATGTCCAAAATCGATTCGGAATGACATTAACACTTTCAGATTTTAAAATACCCTTACTAATACTCGGCCATTGAAGAATCCAGAACTTCAACACATAGCTGAAAACAGAGCTTAACGACTAAAAGATAACTACATTGCCAAACTCGTACCTCGAGCACAAAGTAGCCGAGAAGCAGCAAGGAAACCGATCGTCGAAGGAGGAATTTCCAGCTGACAGAGAGCGAAAGCTCGGGAGGGGAAATCGCCGAGAGTAAGAGATGACGGCTACAGTGGTTTAAATGAGGTTTGAATCCTTTCCTTTTTCTTTAAATACTAGTCTCAATCCTCCATTATCACAACTTTACCACTCAACCTAGTTTAAATCCACATGTAATTAATTAAGCTTGGCATAAAACTTTAAACCGTGAAGATTGAATATTCATGACCGTTAATACAGTTAGGAAGTCACCTGGTTGAAGTTGTCGGGTGTTACACGACAAGATTTTCTTCTTGCATCTGCCGATCGCAAAACGACAAAACATATATCCCACTTCTATCGATAGTATAAACAACAATATCTACTGATTGTCATGTGCAATCCACGTGACCCATTAAATATTACCCGACAGAAGACTTCTACAGATAATAATAAACCACATCTGCCGATCACAAAACGACAAGACGTAATACTCACTTCTACCGATTGACATGTGCATCCCACGTGACTCATTAAACATCACCCGATAGAAGACTTCTACCGGTGAACTAGGACTCTTAACACAATAGATAAATTTCTACCGGTAGAAGACATCTATCGATGGACAAGCACTTTTAACATCTTCTGATAGGAAACATTCAGACTTTCACAGACTTCAACATGATCGAGATAAACTAACACGAAGTTGAACCATAGACTCATCTAAAATACATGTAGCAGAAAACTTAAATAAAACAGATCATTCTATATCCTCATAATTATCCTCAAACTTAGGAATTGAATCAGACAATTTCCAAAATCCAACATTTTAAGAAAATCTCATCCTACTTAGTCATACGTATTCATAATCTTTACTAACTTCTTAAGAGCAGTAACCAGGGGTTGAAATCGCCTTACCAGCCACAAACTGTCACCCTAAGCACCATCCATTAACCAGTCCTAGACATCTTCATTGTGTATGAAATCCTCACTTGATAGTTCGCCACCTACATCATAAGGTTTAAACTATAAGCCTAATGCTTGGTAAGGAGTGCAATACTAACATGTATGCATGAATGCACAATTGAAAAGAACACATTTTCATAATCATTTCTCATCACATTCTTGTTCATGTTCATGTTCATGTTCTTGTTCATCGTTTACATCATGTTCTTGTTCATCGTTTACATCGTGTGGATTAAGGGAGGATTTGTGCCGAAAAGGGGATTGACAGTAAAAGTGTACATAATCCCTTGCGGGTCGTATTCATAGTCCTCCTTTTGGACAGTGACATACGCCAAACCGCGCCCAACACTCTCTTAACCCTTGTTACATAAGTTTCATGTTTATATCTTGATTGTGAAGGAAAACATGCACTTAAAACATTTTTATATGCTTGAAAAGGAAAAAATCGTGAAGCATGAGTATGAGTACCCTTATTTCAACGGACTAAAAGGACTGATCAATCATTCAACAATAAATTATATTTCTAACTCACATATCTTAACCATACAGACAATAACACAAACAGCTTTCGGACATCATAATCAACTTTAACTTACTACCCTTGTGATGTAGGGCCCTAAAGGCCGGGAATCCTACTCACTCACTTACCTGGTTTCCTTAGCAAATTTGGGGCACTTCTCTTTGGACCTTCTTCACCTAGAACATTCCACATTACAGAGTTAAACAAAATCCTAAAAGTTCTAACCAAAAGTCATCTTAGAATCTAACACATATATTTCTAAATCTACATAGTCGAGCACCTAGTGTGCGCAGATTAACTTCCAGAACCTAAAATACCCAGATTCAACCTAGTAACTAACCACAGATTACAAATGTCACTACTATTACTAAGCTATTGATGAATCCGAAACTACAAGACTTAGCTGAAAACAAAACTCTAAGTAACTAACCAGCAACTACATTGTCCAAGTCTTACCTAGAGCGTGGAATTGTCGGGGTGGAGACTGAAGAATCGATTGTCGATGGAGGAGTAGCTGGCCGAGAGAGAGCTCTAGAGAAAAGGAGGTCGCCGAGAGAGAAAATGTCGGCTACAGTGAGGTTTTAATGAGGTTTAAGGATTTCTATTTCCTATTTATACTAATCAAAATCCATCTTAATTATAGTTTTGCCACCCAACCTAGTTTCACACTACTTGGAATTCAATAAATCAGGCATTAATTTAAAATAAAAAGGTCAATAAAAAGGTGACAGTTAAATCAGTTTCTTTAAGGAAATAAATTACCCGACTGAAAATGTCGGGTGTTACATCCACCCCTCTTTAAACAAAATTTTCGTCCTCGAAAATTGATCAAACAAAGAGCTCTAGATATTTGATCAACATGTTCTGCTGTCTCTCCCATGTTGTAACGACCCCTTATCCCAGCAAGATATTGTCCGCTCTGGGGATTGGGCCGCAGCCCAATATCCTCCCCTCACGGCTTTGTTTGGCGAGAACTTCCCAGAAGGTCACCCAACCTGAAATTGCTCTCGCCGAAGCACTTTTAACTTCGGAGTTCTTATGGGATCCGTTGCCAATTGTGCTCCAAAACGCGTCTTGCTATGTTGGAAGGGTCTCTTTACATATGTTTCATTTCCATATACTTCCCCAATCGATGTGGGATTGTGACGTCCCCCTTTTTACGACCTGTCACCTTCCGGTTCGCCTGCGTGGACGTACCACCATCCGGGTTCCGGTTCGTGCAGCCATCGTACCCATACGTGCATATTTGGGTCATCACAATCACCCCCTCTCGGGGGCCCAACGTCCTCGTTGGCCACATTTCCGGTTGGGTACAGGCTCTGATACCATTTGTAACGACCCCTTATCCCAGCAAGATATTGTCCGCTCTGGGGATTGGGCCGCAGCCCAATATCCTCCCCTCACGGCTTTGTTTGGCGAGAACTTCCCAGAAGGTCACCCAACCTGAAATTGCTCTCGCCGAAGCACTTTTAACTTCGGAGTTCTTATGGGATCCGTTGCCAATTGTGCTCCAAAACGCGTCTTGCTATGTTGGAAGGGTCTCTTTACATATGTTTCATTTCCATATACTTCCCCAAGCGATGTGGGATTGTGACGACCCCCTTTTTACGACCTATCACCTTCCGGTTTGCCCGCGTGGACGTACCACCATCCGGGTTCCGGTTCGTGCAGCCATCGTACCCATACGTGCATATTTGGGTCATCACACATGTGGCTTCTTCAATGCCATGATTCGTCCACAAAACCTTCACTGGTGGATTTTCTTTATTCCGTAGAGTCTTAATTGCAGTTTCCATAATTCGAACAGATATCTCTTCATACATTATTGTTGGCTCAATTTCGATTTCCGTTGGCTTAACAACCTGCGTCGGATCACGTATGCATTTTCTTAGCATCGACACATGAAAGACATTATGAACCTTTTCTAGTGATGGAGGTAATTGCAACTTATAAGCTGTACTGCCACTCCTTTCCAAGACAAGGAATGGACCAAATAATCGTGGACTAAGCTTTCCCTTCTTGCCGAATCTTAAAACTCCCTTAAACGATGAAATCTTAAGGAAAACTTCATCGCCGACGACAAACTCAAGATCTCTCCTTCTTTGGTCAGCATAACTCTTCTGTCGGCTTTGTGCTGTCATCATTCTTTTTTTAATAATGGCAATCTTGTCTGACATCTGTTTCAAAATTTCAGGGCCTAGAAGTTTTACTTCGCCAACTTCATCCCAGTATAAGGGTGATCTGCATTTCCTGCTATACAGTGCTTCGTATGGTGCCATACCCATGCTGGACTGGAAACTATTGTTGTAGGAGAATTCAACCAATGGCAGGCATCGACTCCAAGATGCTTGGAAATCCAACACACACGCCCTTAACAGATCCTTGAGTGTCTCAATTGACTGTTTGGATTGTCCATCAGTCTGAGGGTGAAAAGCAGTGCTGAGGGTCAACTTTATTCCTAACTTACCTTGAAGACTTTGCCAAAAACTCGAGGTGAACCTGAGATCACGATCTGAGACAATGGATATCAGAATCACATGCAATCTGATAATTTCTTGAACATACAGGTTAGCAAGCTGGTCCATCGTGTAAGTTGTCTTTACAAGTAGGAAGTGAGCTGATTTCGTCATTCTGTCAACCACAACCCAGATGCTATCATGACCATTAGTTGTCTTAGGTAATCCTACAACAAAATCTATGGCAATGTTTTCCCACTTCCATTCGGGGATCGGTAAGGGTTGAAGGGTACCTCCTCGACGTTGATGCTCTGCCTTAACTTGTTAGCATACCAAACACGACTCCACATACTTGGCAACATCCCTCTTCCAATTTGGCCACCAGTAAAGTAACTTTAAGTCCCGATACATCTTGGTATTGCCAGGGTGTACAGAAAAAGGAGACGAGTGCGCCTCGACCAAGATCAACCTACGTAATTCTTCATCACTTGGAACATACCATCGATTCCTAAATCTCAAAATACCATCCTTGGAGAAACTGAACTCAGAAGAGGCGTCCTTCAACTTACTCATCATGCTATTATTTTCCTTTGATTCCTTTTGTTGTGCCTCCTTGATCTTATCCAAAATAGTTGGCCGAATAGATAATGTCGAAAGCAATGCTGATAACTCCGAAACTATCTCCAACTCGAATTTGTGAATCTCAACCTTCAAGGGTAATGACATGGTTGACCCCGCAGGCTTCATTGTCTTTGACGTTCTGCTTAATGCATCGGCTACAGCATTAGCCATACCCGGGTGATACTTAATTTCAAGTCATAATCCTTAACGAACTCCAACCAACGTCTTTGTCTCATGTTTAATTCCTTTTGAGTAAAGAGGTACTTCAGGCTCTTATGGTCAGAAAAGACTTCACACTACTGACCATACAAATAATGTCTCTAAATCTTTAATGCAAAGACAACCGCGGCTAATTCCAAATCATGAGTGGGGTAATTCTGCTCATAACTCTTCAACTGCTTGGAGGCATATGCCACAACCTTGCCTTCTTGCATTAGAACACATCCCAGACCAACTTTGGATGCGTCACAATAAACACTAAATCTCCCTTCCTCAGTTAGGAGTGCCAAAAGAAGGGCTGTCATCAACTTCAGTTTTAGTGTCTGGAAGCTATCTTCACAAGCTCCATTCCAAGAGTATTTGGTGTCCTTCTTTGTTAAACTAGTTAAAGACTTGGCAATTAGAGAAAATCCCTTGATGAACTTTCTGTAATAGCATGCCAATCCAAGGAAACTACGGACTTCACTGGCGTTCCTCGGCTTGACCAGACTTTTACTGCCTGAATTTTGGTTGGATCTACAGATATGCCCTCAGCAGAAATGACATGGCCTAGAAAGTTGACCTTATCTAACCAGAACTCACATTTGGACAACTTGGCATAGAGTTGCTGCTGTTTTAATGTCGTCAAAACTACTCTTAAGTGTTTTTCATGGTCAGCTTTAGTCCGTGAGTAAATTAGGATGTCATCTATAAACACAATCACAAACTTGTCCAAGTACTCACGAAACACACGGTTCATCAAGTCCATAAAAGCTACAGGTGCATTTGTCAATCCAAACAACATTACAAGAAATTCATAGTATCCATATCGGGTTCTGAATGTTGTCTTTAGTATATCACTCTCCTTAACCTTCAGTTGGTAATAACCCGAACGTAAGTCAATTTTTGAAAATACCTTAGCTCCTTGTAGTTGGTCAAACAAGTCGTCAATTCGGGGTAAGGGATATTTATTCTTGATCGTTAACTTGTTCAGTTCTCTGTAATCTATGCACATTCTAAGAGAACTGTCTTTCTTCTTAACAAATAGGACAGGTGCACCCCAGGGAGAATAACTAGGGCGTATAAATCTCTTGTCTACTAGTTCTTGTAGTTGGACTTTTAATTCCTTCAACTCAACAGGTGTCATGCGGTAAGGGTTCTTAGACACAGGTAACGCCTCGGGATATGTATCGATTACAAACTCAATTTCTCTATCAGGTGGTAACCCAGGTAAGTCATCCAAAAAGGCTTCTGGAAACTCTCGGACTATAGGAATATCTTGAAGTTCTACCTTATTCTTCACTCGGACATCAAATATACTAGCTAGAAAACTCTCACAACCACCCTTCAGTAACCGTTGAGTCTCTAGTGAGGATATAATTGGCATTTTATTTATTTTTGGGATAGCTTGGAATGAATACCGATCTCCGTTCGGGGGTCGGAACTCAACCAATCCGGACATACAACTTATCGTGGCATAATGTCTGAATAATCAATTCATCCCTAGTATGACTTCATACCCCTTCATATAAATTACGATTAGTTCTACGTACAACTTCTTATCTCATAAGGACATAATATCACCTTTTACTATCTACTCTAAATGTAAGGACTTCCCTGACGGTAACATGACACTATATGACCTATCGGCTGGTAAGAGTCCTAATTTATGCTTACATACAAACAGGGTTGCTACAAACGAGTGAGTGGCTCCCATATCTATAAGTGTATAAGCAGAAATATCGCAGATCATAATTGTACCTGTTATGACCGTATGCTGCACTGCATCCTCATCTTCCATTAAGGCATAGACTCTAGGCGCTACTCTTGCTCGATTTGGGTCTGGCGGCATGGGGCAATCTCTGACCATGTGTCCAACCTTGTCACATCTATAGCAGCGGCCAGAATATAATTTGCATTCACCATGGTGGTTCTTCTGGCAGGTTGAACATAGAGGAGCTAGAGGTCGCTTTCCTTTTCCTTGGTCATCATTTGGATTGAAGGGTCTCTTCACACCTTTCTGTTGTTGTTACGGTCCTCTATTCGGTTTTGGTTGCCAACCTCTGCCCTGGCGCGGTGGTGGCAGAGTCTCCTTGATAAACTTCCTTGGCGGTTCACGTTGCCCTTGTACTGTTAACTCAACTTCTTCCAATTCCAAAGCCTTAGCAGTCACTTCGGAATAAGGTATGTTATGGATCCCAGCAGTCTTCACTTCCTGGAAGAGGCTCGGCTTCAGTCCATGGACAAACTGGTGAATCTTGTCTTCCTCATCATCCACCAGACGGGGTGCAAACCTGGACAAGGCTTCAAACTTACATATGTAATTAGCCACAAAACCGGTTTGGCGCAGCTGCATAAACTCCATCTTTTTGCTGGCCCGAACTGCTCGGCTAAAATACTTGTCAAAGAAAGCCATCTTGAACCACGCCCAAGTCATAGTTTCTGCATTCGTAGTGCTCTGAATTGAGTCCCACCAATGCCTTGCACCCAATTCAAGATAAAAAACAGCACATGTGACCTTTTCCCCTTCTTCGACCTTGGCATACTTGAACATGTCCTCAATCGTCCGAATCCACTCTTCAGCATAAATAGGATCCAAAACTTGATCATTGAATACTGGAGGTCGAAGGCGGTGAAAACGCTCGCTTCCATTGTTGTGAGTCATATTCGAGCTAGAATTCCCTTGCTCTTCTCTAGTAGCCACCCACTACTCAATTTGGCAGGACTGGCGAATAACAACCTCGGTTAGCTGAGCGATGGTGTTACTGTCCTCGTTGTTCTCTCTTTGTTGACCTCTTACCATTTTGAGATTCCTAAACAAATAATCATAAACACATCTTAACGTAATGACATTACTAAATTCATAGACACATACAGTTGTTGGAGTGTGCTCATGTGACAATCTGTGCTGGAAGGCAGTCTGCAGAATTGATTTTATAACCCGGTTTTGCTTTGATACCATAATTGTAACACCCCGAGTGTCACAAACCCGATTTGTTACCCATGACATAGGACTGGACTAAGAAATCTTACGAAAAATTTTGACATTACTCTCAATAATAAAAATTTTATCTTTAATCCTCGACTATACAGCAAAAAACTCAATAAGTAATAACATTTATATTTAGCCAAAACGTTAAGACATTTGGCTGAGGGAATTTAAAATCAAAGAACATCTAATGATCGCAAACGACAAGATTTTCTTCTCGCATCTGCCGATCGCAAAATGACAAAACATAATTCCCACTTCTACCGATAGTAATAAAAAACAACATCTACCGATTGTAAATGACAAGATTTTCTTCTCACATCTGCCGATCGCAAAACGAAAAAACATAATTCCCACTTCTACCTATAGTATAAACAACAACATCTACCAATTGTCATGTGCAATCCACGTGACCCATTAAATATTACCCGACAGAAGACTTCTACCGATAATAATAAACAGCATCTATCGATAGAAATAAACAACATCTCCCGATTACAAAACGACAAGACGTAATACTCACTTCTACCGATTGACATGTGCATCCAACGTGACTCATTAAACATCACCCGATAGAAGACTTCTATCGGTGAACGTGGACTCTTAACACAATAGATAAATTTCTACCGGTAGAAGACATCTACCGATGGACAAGCACTATTAACATCTTCTGATAGGAAACATTCAGACTTTCACAAATTTCAACATGACCAAGATAAACTAACACGCAGTTGAACCATAGACTCATCCAAAATACATGTAGCATAAAAATTAAATAAAACAGATCATTCTATATCCTCATAATTATCCTCAAACTTAGGAATTGAATCAGACAATTTCCAAAATCTGACGTTATAAGAAAATCTCGTCCTACTTAGTCATACGTATTCATAATCTTTACTAACTTCTTAAGAGCAGTAACCAGGGGTTGAAATCGCCTTCCCAGCCACAAACTGTCATCCTGAGCACCATCCAGCAACCAGTCCTAGACATCTTTATTGGGTTTGAAATCCTCACTTGATAATTTGTCACCTACATCATAAGGTTTAAACTATAAGCCTAATGCTTAGTAAGGAGTGCAATACTAACATGTATGCATAAATTCACAATTGAAAAGAGCATATTTTCATAATCATTTCTCGTCATATTCTTGTTCATGTTCATCGTTTACATCATGTTCTTGTTCATCGTTTACATCATGTTCTTGTTCATCATTTACATCATGTGGATTAAGGGAGGATTTGTGCCGAAAAAGGGGTTGACAATGAAAGTGTACATAATCCCTTGCTGGCCGTATTCATGGTCCTCCTTTTAGACAGTGACATACGCCAAACTGCCCCCAACCCTCTATTAACCCTTGTTACATAAGTTTCATGTTCATATCTTGATCGTGAAGGAAAACATGCACTTAAAACATTTTCATATGCTTGAAAAGGAAACAATCGTGAAGCATGAGTATGAGTACTCTTATTTCAACGGACTAAAAGGACAGATCAATCATTCAACAATAAATCATATTTCTAACTCACATATCTTAACCATACAGAAAATAACACAAACAGCTTTCAGACATCATAATCAACTTTAACTTAGTACCCTTGTGATGTAGGGCCCTAAAGGCCAGGAATCCTACTCACTCTCTTACTTGGTTTCCTTAGCAAATTTGGGGCACTTCTGTTCAGACCTTCTTCACCTAGAACATTCCACATTATAGAGTTAAACAAAATCCTAAAAGTTCTAACCAAAAGTCATCCTATAATCTAACACATATATTTCTAAATCTACATAGTCGAGCACCTAGTGTGCGCAGATTAACTTCCAGAACCTAAAATAACCTGATTCAACCTAGTAACTAACCACATATTACAAATGTCACTACTATTACTCAGCCATTGATGAATCTAAAACTACAAGTCTTAGCTAAAAACAGAACTCTAAGTAACTAACCAGCAACTACATTGTCCAAGTCTTACCTAGAACGTGGATTTGTCAGGGTGGAGACTGAAGGATCGATCGTCAATAGAGGAGTAGCTGGTCGAGAGAGAGCTCTGGAGAAAAGGAGGTCGCCGAGACAGGAAATGTCGGCTACAGTGAGGTTTTAATAAGGTTTAAAGATTTCTATTTCCTATTTATACTAATTAAAATCCATCTTAATTACAGTTTTACCACCCAACCTAGTTTCACACTACTTGGAATTAAATAAATCAGGCATTAATTTAAAATAAAAAGGTCAATAAAAAAGTGACAGTTAAATAAGTTTCTTTAAGGAAAGAAATTACCTGACTGAAAATGTCGGGTGTTACATTTTGCTTGTTTTTAATTTGTTAATTTTTTCTTAAAATCAATCGTGCAAGAAGTCAGAGATAATTAAAATTTTACATTTACATTTACTTACAACAATTAGATCATTTTATCTCTTTACCAAAATTGTCTTTAGTTTGGCATAGTTAATATAAACTTATTTACTATTAATCATTGTTATTCTATAGAAAATGTTAATTTGATTGCCGGTCATCATCCAAAGTTTTTTATTTGGATTAAATTCATTTTCACCCTTAAAGTATGGTTATTTTTAAAAACCCTCAAAGTATTAACTCTAACAAAACAAACCTTAAACTATCAAAAACCTAATAAAAAAACCTCTGGCGGTCGACCGATATCTCCTCATTCTGTATTTTACACAAAGAACGAGGGAATGAGGCAAATGTCATGTAACAACCGATTTTATCAAACTAATTCTCTATTCTTTTAAATTAATGGATGACTAGGCAAGGGAATAAGGGGTAATTTGAAATTTTAAGTGGATAACCTATTTAAGGAAAGAGGGTTGGATTTAATGCACTGTAGCCGCCACCATTTCATACTTTTCCTCTTCGGGTTTTCAGCTCGAGTGGCAGAGCTCTCTAGGCGATTTTCCTTGCTCAATTCTCTTTCAACCTAAGTAAGTTTTCCTCATTCTCTTGCGTTTTATCAGTTAGATAACCGAAGGAGTACAATGTGAGGATTTCAAGGATGCTCTTGATGAGAGTGGGTTCGGGTTCTTGGGGAATAAATGGGAATGTGCAAGCAGTAGAGTTCCAAACCGGTTTCCTTGTTCTTCTGGTTAATTTTTGGTAAAGTTTAGCGAAGGTTTGATTGATGTTCTGTTATGAACTTAGGTGAGCGAGCTTCTAAGGTAGCTTACAGCTGAGCGATTTCTAGGAGACCAGGTAAGTAAAGTTTGCTTGTGCCCTTGGGCCTACATCACAAAATAATAGGATTATGTGTGTTTTATTGTTTGTATGTCATGTATCATATTTTGAAAATTTATGCGAAAATGAATTTACATGAAATGGCATGGTAAGGAATGAACAGATTGTAACAGTTGTTAAGGGAACTAATCTGCCCCTTAACCAAGAGAGAGGATGTATGACTTTGGGGGAAATTATCCAAACCCCAATTTCATAGGGGGATCAGATCAGTTTGTTAAGGGAACTAATCCACCCCTTAATCAAGAGAGAGGATGTATGACTTTGGGAGAAGTGATCCAACTCCCAATTTCACAGGGGGATCAGATAAAAAATGATGCGTATGCAACTGAGATGAAAAAGTAGAAACTGCATATTTAGGAATTTATGTTTCAGCATTACATTTCATTATTGCTTTACTTACTTAGCATTAGGCTAATAGATGAGTTTTGTGATGTAGGTGAAGAAGTGTCAACAGGTGTGTTCACTGAGTTTGCTGAGGACTAGTGTGGTTGGAGGAGTGCATCTATGTAACAATCTGGCAACTAATGGGGCGGTTTAACTGGTGTCAGTGGATGAGAAGGTTTAGTGAACTATGATTTAAATTTAAATATGTTGCGAGTTTTAGTGACAGTAGTAGTTTTGATATTTTGGATACAATTTGAGACTATTTCTAAGAATGATACTCTATTGGTTATAATAGGGGTCTTTACCAAAATTTTGGAGTAGTACACGGATTTATGTAGTTTTGAACGGTGTTAGTAAAATGCTCAAGTTCTTTTGGTAATCAGAGTTTTCTTTGTTTATAGTGAAATTGTTGCTATGTTGTTGTTCTGTTGTCTATCGGAAGATCTCTTCAGTAAAGCCATCAAATGATGTCTTCAGTAACGTCATCGGATGATGTCTTCAGTAAAGCCATCGAAGATGTCTTCAGTAAAGTCATCGGATGATGTCTTCAGTTGAAGCCATCGGAAGATGAAAGTAAACTTCTTTTGTCGTTTTGTAACCGGATGATGTCGAGTATTTTACCTATCGGAAGACGTGAGTAAAAGATTTGTCGTCTTGTGATCGGCAGAGGTTGGATGAACAAATCATCCAGCTGACGTCATCGGTAGATGCGAGTAGCAAAACTTGTCGTTTTGCGATCGGCTGAAGTTGGAAGAGTGATTCTTCCGGCTGACGTCATCGACTGAAGCTGGAAGAGTGATTCTTCTGGCTGACGTCATCGGTGAAAGTCTTCAGTTTATTTCCTATTTGTTGACCTTGTCTAGCGGTAGATGCGTTTGACTTTTACAATTTTCACGTTTCCACGCTTAAGTCTTGGTCGAACTAATTCCTACTATTTCAATTGATATTTCCAAATATTGATTTACAACCCCGTTTAATCTCTGCTTGTTTTCAAATGATTTTCCACTGTGAATTTTAATGTCGTGGTTTCAGTGAACATCGAGTTTTGACTTTCAAGTGAAATTTTAAGTTTGGTCCAAAATTTCCTACTTATGTTCGGGTTTATGAGTAACGAACTGAGTTTAGAAAACTCAGGGCGTTATAGTATGGTATCAGAGACATTCAGTTAAACCGTTCAAAAGATTACTCATCAGTGCCAATTGTCGCATGGGAGTACTCCAACAACTATAAGTGTTCATGTTAACCTTAGTTATTAGATGTTTATGAAAGTAGTTAACCCTGTGCAGGAATTTAGTATAATGGCCAGACGCCCAGGGAGACCTAGAGTGCCAAGGGAAATGCCAAATTTGAGAGGAGAGGAGGAGCCTAGTGTGATTAGGCAGCTGACAGAATTGGTGCGTCAGCAAGCAAACCTTGTGCGTCAGCAGTCCGATCAGTTAGGTGTGCTGTTAAACCGAGAGGTGCATGGAAGTGCCAACTCGAGTTCTAGCAATGAACAATCTGGAGATAGATTTCAGAGACTAAGACCACCCACGTTTGATGGACAGTCATCTGATCCGGTTATTGGTGAAGGGTGGCTTAGGAAGATTGAAAGTATGTTTAGGTGCGCCAACATTGGAGAAGGAGACAAGGTCTCGTTGGCAACATTTCACTTGGCTGGTGAAGCTCAACTCTGGTGGGAAACAATAGAGACCACCACTGATGTCTTGGCGATGCCTTGGTCGCAATTCAAAGAAATTTTCTATGAAAAGTATTTCAACAGTACTGTCCAAACTACAAAGAAGTTGGAATTTCTAAACTTGAAGCAGAAAGGGTCTGTGGCCGAGTACAGTAGACAGTTCGAGTCCCTGTCCAGGTTTGCTGGACATTTTGCTCATAGGGACGAGGATAAGGTGTTCAAATTTGTGCACGGACTGAAGCCAGAAATTTACTGATGAGTTAAATTTTTTGGTATTAAAGGCTTGTCACTCAGTGATGTTGTGTCTACTGCTCTGGAAGTGGAAGAAGCTGAAAGGAAGTGTGCTGGGCCAAAAGAGGTCCCACAAAAGTCGGTCCAGCCACACCATCAAAGGGGAATGAAGAGGCCTAGTGAAGGCCAGAGTAGCCAAGGAACAGGAGGGAAGGTACAGAATGTCAGGAAATTTCCCCAGTGTCCCAAGTGCTTGAAGTACCACCCAGGCGAGTGCAGATTGGACTTTGGGAAGTGTTTCAACTGTGAGGAGGTTGGACACACGATCAAAGATTGCCCGAAGCCTAGAATCACCAGATGAGACATTTCCATTACGTACTTGTAACGCCCCGAATTTTATAAATTCGATTCGCTACTCATAACACTGAACAAAACTAAAACAATCTGGGTAGATTTAAAAAAAAACTTCACTCGACGGTCAAAATTTGACCTTTATTTAAAAATATCAAGAAAACTTGCAACGGAAATTCATTTGTATAAAATAGGGTTAAAACAAAACAGTAAAACATCACTTGTGTAACGATTAAATTAATAGAAACAATCGGTCAAAAGAACCGAGGACATAAATGTGTTGAATATTTAAATGTCTTAAATTCGAAAACTTCTTCCGCCAAATAGTCTTGGCGGTAAGAGCAAAAACAGAAGACATCTTCCGCTAAACAGTTCCAATGGTAGAAGTAGAGACAGAAGAGTCTCAGCGGTAGAAGCTGAACAAAATACATCAACCGCTCGCATCCACCGGTCACAAAATGACAAAATCTACTACTCACATCTACCGCTCATATCCACCGATCACAAAATGACAAAATCTACTACTCACATCTACCGCTCGCATCCGCCAATCACAAAACGACAAAATCTACTACTCACATCTACCGCTCCAATCCACCGATCACAAAACGACAAACTCTACTACTCACATCTACCGATTGACTTTGACTTCTGTTGAACGACAGCATCTGCCGATCAACAGTAACAGTCAACATCTACCGATTGATCTTTGCCATTCGACATCTGCCGAACGACGTAGAACCATAATAGCATTTACACTCTAAACCATTGGACAACTCTTCCTACTAAAAGAACTTATAAATTTTACTGCAATCATTAAAAACAACTTAAAACCACAACTTTCTAAAAATCCAGAATAGCAAGCTACAAATAAACCAATTGTGTTTTCATAGTCAGGATAATCCCAAAACATGTCAAAACATTAAAACTACTACTGTCATTAAAATCTTCAGCACATTTCAATAACACACTTGTCCACAGGGATGTGCAAAACCGATTTCGGTTCGGTTTTTGGGAGGAACCGAATAGAAAGTTTCGGTTCAGTTCCGGTTCGGTTTCGGTTCTACAACTTATTTTCTAAAAATTTAAATAATGTAAATTTAAATTGGAGGAGATAAAAAATAATTAGATATATAGTCAAATATAAAAAAAATGTATTAGAAGAATAAAAAACGAAAAGTAAAGTCAAAATTACAATAAATCCTTTTAGGAAATAAAAGTAATATTATAACGAAAACAATTTTAATTATTAAAAAGATTCTTTATTTTTTTTTTTATTATTTTTTTATAATTAAAATTCCTTTGTGCAAAATCGGTTCGGTTCGGTTTGTATCGGTTTTGACCGATCCAAACCGAAAACCAAACCTAATTAAGCGGTTCCTACAAAATGAAACCGAAGATCAGTTTCGAAATGGTCAAAACCGATCCGAACCAAACCTATTTCACCGGTTTCGGTTCAGTTTGCACACCCCTACTTGTCCACTAAGACTTCACATACTGACATTTGTTAAACCGCCTCATCGCTGCACCAAACCGCGACTTAGATGTGCTCCAACAACTGCTCCTAAACTTTTGTAAACTCAAAGAATTCAGCTTCAGCTACTTCAGCACCTACATCACAAAACTCATCTATTAGTCTAATGCTAAATAAGTAGAGCAAATATGAATGAAATACTAAATTCATAAATCCTAATCATGTAGTTTCTACTTTTACATCTTAGTTGCATTTGTGTTCGTTCTCTGATCTGATCCTTCTGTTCAATGGGAAGTGGATCAGTTTTCCCAAAGTCATAACATCCTCTTCTCGATTAAGGGGTGGATTAGTTCCTTTAACAGTTGATCTGATCCCCCTGTTCGATAGGAAGTGGATCAGTTTTCCCAAAGTCATAACATCCTCTTCTCGATTAAGGGGCGGATTAGTTCCCTTAACAGCTGATCTGATCCCCTTGTTCGATGGGAAGTGGATCAGTTTTTCCAAAGTCATAACATCCTCTTCTCGATTAAGGGGCAGATTAGTTCCCTTAATAATTTGTCTGATTCAAACTACTCATGCCTTACCATGCCATTACATGTAAATTTATTTTCGTACTCATTCAATAAAACATGATGCATGACATACTAGAAACATTTAAGCAAGCATAAACCTACTGTTTTGTGATGTAGACCCGAAGGCACACACATACTCCACTTTTCTGGTCTCCTGGACAATGCTCAGTTGTAAGCTACCACAGAAGTTTGCTCACCTAAAGCCATAAACAGAACATTAATCAAATCTTCACTAAATTTAAGCCTAAATCAACCAGAAATCTAAAGAACTAGTTTGGAACTCTGATAATCGGGGATTCCCGATTTTTCACCAAAACTCGAACCTGTTCTCATTCACGGCATTCCCAAAGCACACACATTGTACACCCTCTGTTATCTCACCAACAAAACACAAGGTGTAACACCCAAAAAATCTCGATAACGTGCATAGCCTAGGTTAGAAATGTATGAGAGTTTAATGTTATGTGAGGAAGGGTTTAGGAGTGGTTAGGAGAAAAGTCAAGGGAAAATGAAGTTGACAAGTCAAAATAGAAAAGAAATTGTTTGAAAAGTCAAAATATAAATTAACCAATAGAAAATTAGTAATTAAATAAAATAAAAAGTTTGACCCGACATTTTCTGATGTATTTTAAACGTATTTTACGCACGTTTTCCAACATTTTTTGAGGGTTCGAAAAACCCGAAAATTGAGTCAAAAATTTATCAAAAATTATTTTAAACGTCGTTTTAAACGTGAGATTGGTTTGCAATGTAGCGCACCGAGCCGTGGCGGGTTCGGGGCGTTACACAAGGTAAACGAAGGAAACTCACCTAGGTTGGAGAAATCGCTGGAGAAATTGAAGGGAGAATCTCCTAGAGCTCTCTGCTGAGCTGAGAACCGAAATAGAAAGTGCAAAGTGTAGCGGCTAAACCCTTAGCTAAACTCTCATTTATAATATATATTTCACAAATTACACATATGCCCTTAACTAACCAAACTTTAACCTAACCATTGATTCTTATTCCTCTCTATTAATATACTCAAACAATTAGCTATAACCCCCCTTAATTCCATAAAATGTATTCTACAAACGTCGATTCCAGTCAATAATTGCCGGGTGCTACAATCTACCATCCTTAAAAAATTTATCCTCAAAATTTGTGGCTTGGTTATTCCCAAACTTAAGCTCTCAATACTCAATCTATCAACTATTCCATCAAGGTATACGTTAAGTCTCTATATCCAACTCGGGTTCTAAATATTCTTTTAACTCCCCATTATGCAACCTTGTTGTAGCTCACATAACATTCTTATCAGTAATCTCCTTGTTGCGTAAAACCTTCACTGCATAATCTAGAATTTCCATTGATTTCTCCTTGTGTATAAGAGTAGGTTAGATTTTAATGTTCTGCTAAACCATAAGGACCACTCATAACATCCAACAATCCTCGGGTTTGGATAACTCACTAACTGTCTGTCCCCTCGTCATCGATCCCCTTCTTCATACCCCTTATAAATCTCTCTCTACTCCAAGTTACTAAAGCCACAGAAAGAAAACAGCTCAACCTGTAACGTCCCTTAAATTTACACTTCTACTATTCCTAAAAAAAATCTCGTGAAATTAAAACTTTCATCTTTCATTTCATTCATTTTTTTTTATCAATTCATTTCCCATTTCATTCACACTATCCTCATATAAAGACTATATACCTTATTTAGCGAGAGGTATAAACCTTGTACTAAAGTATAAATTAATTTACATTCCAAGAAAAACAATGAAGCTTGGTTTCGGTCAACGCTATATCCTAGCTCAACATTTAATTCTGCTCGGGTTTCATCAATCTGAACAGTAGAAATCTTCAACTTTTCTATCGGGTTTCATCGAAAGGATGGACGACAGAACTTAGAGGCAGAATGGACGATTGAAATATCAGATACGTGGACAACAGAAGCATACGGTTACGTGGACGACAAAAGCAAAAAACGACGTGGACGACAGTTCTCGTCCACAGACTTCATTCGTCCACGGACTATATCCGTCCCCGAGGCTTAATCGTCCAGGGGACTAGGACATTGACTTTCTTACAGGAATACTTATCCAAAAATCATACAATTTCCCTCCTGTTCCACCCATTACCCGAATGATGTAAATTCCAACCTATCCTAAATCACCTCTTTTACGTACTCAATCTTATATCATCAATTTCTACCCCATCACACATCCTTTACAAAACTTTCTGACAACCTAACATTCTTGTAACTAAATTTTTTACTTCCTTTCTCTGCATCGATAACTAAATCCATAGTCTTTCACTCGAATACTCATTGTATCACTCCTTTTCAAAGAGGTCATCCACAAATCTTCATACATGTCCCCTCATTATACAGGCATTAGAAATCCTATAAACACACGAACTTATATCTCCCAAATAACATTTTCTCAGTGGTACACTCAAGTTGTAACACCCAGTTCTTAACGGGATTTTGTATATCTATATATATATGTATGTAATTATGTCAAATTAAGTCAAATTCGTAAAAAGAAAGCATTATTATGATCATAATAATTAATATGGATTTTAAGAAAATTTTGGCAATTTTAGGAGTTTAATGCTAATTTTACGAGAATTGCGTTTATCGTAATATAAAGGATACTTTGGTAAAAATAGTAAACGGGGTCCGTTTTGTGTACGGACAGTTTTAATGGAACCCTAGTAATAAGTTGGAATAATTGGTGAAATAAGGAGGTTTGGAGAAACAAAATCGTTAGCTAAATAACGAAACGAAAGACGAAACAAATAGAAAATGAAAGGAAGGGCAGTATGGTAATTTGACAAGCCAAAATTATATTAAAAACACAAAAATCTCTTCTTCTCCAGCACTTCACGGCTTCTCTGTGTTCTCCCTCTCTCCTTCGATGATTTCTTTTCTCCCTCACGGCTTTCTCCCCTCCAACGGCGATTTGTCCTCCGATCGTCTCGTTTTCTTCGTGTTTTCTTCCTCAAACGATGCTCTAGGTAAGGTTCTACAGTCTTAGAAATTTTATTCATGATTTTCGGGTCTTTTAACGGTTAGGGTTTCATTTAGGTTTTTGTTAAAAATGTGATTTAGTAGGGTTATCGTAGTTATGAATATAATGGACATATTGGGTGTATTGGACGATGGTTGGTGATCCATTGTGGAATATTATGGTTTGTTGAAATTTTGAGGTATGGAAAACTCCGTTAATGGAGGTTTTGAGGTGTCGAGGGTGAATCGCTCGATAAAAAATGCCTCAATGAGTTAAATTAGAGTTTTAGGAAATTTCATTAGTTAAGAGTTTCGTAAGTTTAGACGTTTATTGGTTTAGATTCGTTTTAACGACAAATATTGTGAATTTACCTTAGTAAACGATGCTCGTGGACGGAGCTAGAAGTTTGACGCGCACGAGGTAAGTTCTCATGACTTACTCTGGCCGATAGGCCTACACCGTATATCGAAGTCGCGTCGAGGGTTATTGTGGAATTGTTTGTTTTAAACGCTTTGGTTGGGTAGTTAGGATTAGTTCTTTTATAGGATATGCTTTTAATTGCTTTATTGTCTCGATGGTACGTATGTTGTATGTTTACATTATGTTATAAATTGTTCATGCATCACGTCTTTTCAATTATGCATAGAAAATGAATTTCTGCACTTTGTTTTAAAGAAAATGACGATGTGGCCTGAAAGGGGGCTATTGACCTATTGTGAAGGCCGAGAAGGGCCGGTCACAATACCACATCGATGTTGCCCGAAAGGGGCCATTGACCTACTGTTAAGGCTGAAAAGGGTCAGTCACAATACCGCATCTAATAAGAACCCATGTATGTTATATGGTCATGCGAGGTGGGGCTCAGGGATGGCTGTGCGTGTTGCAAGCATGTACCCCCCTCCGCTAGGTAGAAACTGGTTGTCCAACCGCCGGATGTACCCTCTCCATTTAGCGGGTTGAGATCTCGGTGACAACCTATGTAAAGATAAGAAAATGTTGCATGATTTACGAACTCATATGCACAACATGCATTTTCATTTACGAAACTTGCTGAGCCTTTAGCTCATAGATTGTCTGTATGGTGTAGGTGATCTTGACATAGGTGAGGATGAGATCCCTCTACCCGAGGAATGATGTAGTTGAAGGAGCATATCCTGTGGGAGTGTGTTGGGCAGTCGAGGCGCCTTTTGACCATTGGGGAAGTAAATGTATGTTTTGGGAAAACGATAGTTTTATAATTATGTAGTTGAACGTATTAGGATGTTTGGGAATCTGGATAGTGGATAGGTTTACGTTTTGATGTTTTTAAACATCTTGGAAACTTATATTACAACCGCTTTGGTGATTTTAAACGGATCCACGCGGTTCGTTTTTATGAAATCGAGTTATGTTTTAAATGTGTTTTGAGTCGTTTATTTTGGGTGAGGTTTGAGCGATTGTATATTACATGTTTATGGAGTGGTTTATGTTGAAGTTGTGTGTTAGGTGTATGTGTATGCAGGGAAAATAAAAGAAGGAAGGAGGAAGAAAAAGGGAGTGGCGAGCTCCCTGGGATCGAAATTCCAGGGAGGTTGTCGATCGATCGCCTGAGGAGGTGATCGATCGGCAACAAAGGTCGCTGCTCTCTGGATTTTCCAGAGAGCATGGCGACCGATCACCCAAAAGTTGGGCGATCGATCACCGGTGTGAGGGGCGAACGATCGCCCCTCCACCCATGATTTAATTATTTTAAATAATTGTTTTAAGTTTTATTTCAATTGTTTTAAGTTTTATTCAAATGGTTTACAACAGTTTTTGAACGATTTTACGTTTTAAATTCCGCTCAAACGTCCCGAAGTTTATAAGGATAAAAAAAATAATACGGAAATTAAGGGTACAGTGTTAGGGTCACTACACCAGTTCCTTTATCATAACTATTGTAGCGACTCTAATATTGTACCCTTATTTTTTCATATTATTTTTTTTATCATCATACCCTTTTACTATCCATGTAAAACTCGTAACTTTTGAGCGGAATTTAAATCGTAGACTAAATTGTTAAAAACCGTTCGAAAACTATTTGCTTAAAGCCACTTAAACAAAACTTACAACAATTGAAATAAACTTAAAACAATTATTTAAATCAATTATAAAACAATTAAAACATTGGCCAACAATTTGAGGGGCAAAAACATCAAGGCCTTGGAAAACAAAGGGGCGATCGATAGCCCCCTTATCCGGCGATCGATCGCCCATATCAAAATACAGGAGCGATCGATCGCGCCTACTTCAAGCGATCGATCGCCGTTGGCGACCAATCATAAGCCGATTGATCACCCTATTACTGGCGATCAATCGGCAGACTCTCTGGAACTTCCAGAGAGCCGCCTCACTTCTGCCGATCGATCCCCCCCTTCTGGTGATCGATCGGCAGGCTCTCTGGATTCTGAAATCCAGAGAGCTGCTCCTCTTTTCTTCTTCTTCTTTCCTTCACTCTTCCCTTCTTTCTTCTCATTCCCTAAACACTTTTCTTTCCACACACACACCCTAACAAACACAATAAACTAAACACTTCATCACATTTTCATTCAAAACATCCTACATTTTATACCTTTCTCCATTTCATAATTCACAAAAACCTACCTAAAACTTAGCCAAACACGTAGTGAAAATTCATAAAAACAAACTGCATGGATCCGTTTAAAACTAAACATTTCCCCCTGTTTTAAATCACCAAGAAGTTTATAAAATAGTTTCCAAAACCTTTAAAAAACATCGAAACATAAACCTATCAACTAATCAGATCTCAAACATCCTAATATGTTCAATCTATACAATTTCTCCTACGATCTAACTATCGTATCCCCCAAATAATTACATTTTACTTCCCCACGGGTCAAAAGGCGCCTCGACTGCCCAGCTCCCTACCACGGGCCATCCTCCATCAACTGCGTCATTTCTTAGGTGGAGGGATCTCGTCCTCACCTTGCTCAATATCACCTCTACCATACAGACAATCTATGAGCTAAAGGCTCAGTAAGTTTCGTAAATGTAAATGCATGTTGTGCCAATGAGTTTCAGAAATCATGCAACATTTTCTTATCTTTACATAGGTTGTCACCGAGATCTCAACCCGCTAAATGGAGAGGGCACATCCTTCGGTTGGACAACCCTTTCCACCTAGCGGAGGGGGGTACATGCTTGCAACACGCACAGTCATGCCTGAGCCCCACCTCGCATGACCATATACATACATGGTTCTTATTTGATGCGGTATTGTGACCGACCCTTCTAAACCTTCACAATAGGTCAATAGTCCCCTTTCAGGCCACATCGCCATTTTCTTTAAAACATAGTGCGGAAATTCATTTTCTATGCATATTTGAAAACTGTGATGCATGAACAATTACGTGCTTAAAGTAAACATACAGCATATGTACCATCGAGACAACAAAAACAATTAAAAGCATATCCTATAAAATAACTAATCATAACTACCCAACCAAAGCATTTAAACAATCAATTCCACAATAACCCTCAACGCGACTTCGATATATGGTGTAGGCCTATCGGCCAGAGTAAGTCACGAGAACTTACCTCAGTGCGGGTTGAATTTCAAGCTCCGTCCACGAGCGTTGTTTACCTAGGCAAATTCACAATATTATCGTTAAAACACGTTTAACCCTTAAACGTCTAAATTAACGAAATCCTTAACTAAGGAAATTTCTTAATTCTAACTTAACTAATCGAGGCATTTTAACAACAAATTAACGTCTGATACCTCAAAACCGCCATTAACGAGTTTTTCCAAAAACCCAAAAATTCATCAATCTCTAACATTTGTCCTAAATCGATTAACTTCGTCCATTAACGCTCAATATGTCCTTTATACGGACTAATACGACAAACCTATCGATTTCTAGCCCTAAACCACGTTTTAAACGAATCCCTAAACGAAACCCTAATCGTTAAATGATCCGAAAACTACAAATAAACTTTTCAAAACCATAGAACCTTACCTAGAGCGTCGATTGAGGAAGAAAACACGAAGAAAACAAGTCGATCGGAGAGGAGATCGGTCGCCCGCATGAGGAATCGTCGTGGAAGAAAATGTCGCCGTGAAGAAAGGAGAGAAAAATCAGAGAGAAGTCGTGAAGTGTTGCTGGTAGAAGAAGAAGACTTTGTTTTTATTTAAAATTTGGCTTGGCAAATTACCTTTTTATCCATCCTTTGCTTTCTATTAATTAGCAAACGATTCGGTTTCTCCAAACTTCTTTATTTCGCCAATAAATCCAGCCTATTATCAGGGCTTTATTAAAACTGTCCATTTGTGAATCGGACCTCGTTTACTATTTTTACCAAAGTATCATTTATATTACGATAAACGTAATTCTCGTAAAATTAGCGTTACAATTCTTAAAATTCCTGAAATTTCCTTAAAATCCTTATTAATTATTAGGATCGTAATAATACTTTCTTTTCACGAAACTGACTTAATTCGACATAATTACAAAAATGCCATTATTCACATATATTACAAAAATCTCGTATATCCGGGTGTTACATTCCATCCACCTTATTTAAATTTTATCCTCAAAATTTGATCATACAAACAACTCAAGATACTTCGCCATCATATCTTGCTGTCGCTCCCAAGTAGTTTCTTCCACCTCGTGGTTCTGCCATAAGACTTTTAACTAGCGGGATTTTTTTGTTGTGCAATATCTTGATGGAAGACTCTAAGATACGTACAGGCTTCTCCACATAAGTCAAGGTAGGCTGTACCTCGATCTCTCTTGCCTCCACAATATGCGATGGATCACGCAAACACTTTCGAAGCATAGACACGTGAAATAAATTGTGGATGCCTTCCATTGAAGCCGGAAGCTGTAGTCGATCAACATCTTCCCAATCTTCTTCAAAATAGGAAAGGGCCCCACATATCGAGGGTTTAGCTTGCCTTTCCTTCCAAATCGCATTACACCTTTAAACGGAGAAACCTTCAAATAAACCTCATCACCTTCTTCGAATTCCAGTTCTCTCCGTCACCTGTCAGCATATCTCTTCTGTCAACTCTGAGCTATCTCAATACGCTGTCGGATGACGGCAATCTTCTCTGCCGTTTGCTATAGAATCTCAAGACCAACAACACTGGCTTCACCAACCTCGTCCCAATATAATGGAGATCTACACTTTCGACCATACAAAGTTTTATACGGAGCCATACCAATGGTAGCTTGGAAGCTGTTGTTGTAAGAGAACTCGATCAGTGGTAAATACCTGCTCCACGATCTCTGAAATTCCAACACACATGCTCTGAGCATATCCTCCAGAATCTGATTCGTTCTCTCTGTCTGACCATCAGTCTGAGGATGAAATGTCGTGCTAAAATTTAGCTAAGTCACCATAGCTTTGTGCAAACTCTTCCAGAACTTAGAAGTGAATCTTGGATCTCTGTCTCAGATAATAGAAACTAGCACACCGTGCAATCTAACAACCTCCTGAACATAAAGCTCGACAAGCTGATCCATAGAAGACGCCATCTTCATAGATAAGAAGTGAGCCGATTTTGTCAATCGGTCCACAATCACCCAGATGCCATCATGACCCTTCGTCGTCCTTGGGAGCCCCACAATAAAATCCATGGAGATCTGCTCCAATTTCCACTCAGGAATCGACAGTGGCTGTAATGTTCCGGCCGGCCTCTGGTGTTCGGCCTTAACCTGTTGACAAACTAAACAGGTTTCAACATATTTCGCAACTTCCCTCTTCATGTTCGGCCACCGAAAGTGTTGTTTTAAGTCCCGGTACATCTTAGTACTTCCCGGGTGCACAGAATAAGCTGAAGAATGTGCTTCGGCCAAAATCTCTTTCTTTAACTCCTTCTCGTTAGGCACGTACCACCTATGCCTGAATTTTAGAATACCATCATCTGACAAGTTAAATTCAGACACGTCTCCAGAAGTCATGCTCAATCGAAGCTCCTCACACTCTATATCTTTCTGCTAAGCTTCACGTATCTTATCCAGAATAGTCGGCCTGAGAGAAATGTTGGTGAGCATACTGGACAACTCTGCCACAATCTCCTCATCAAACTTCTCATTCTCAGACCTCAACGTAACCGACATCGCTGCAAGTGAAGGCTGATTCGCAGTAGGCATTCGGCTCAAAGCATCAGCGACCTTGTTCGCCTTTCCTAGATGGTACTTAATTTCAAATTCATAATATTTGACGAACTCTAGCCACCTTCTCTGTCGCATATTCAGTTCCGTTTGCGTAAACAAATATTTCAAGCTCTTGTGGTCGAAAAATATCTCGCACTGCTGCCCATACAAGTAATGCCTCCGTATAATCAATGCAAAGACCACAGCCGCTAAATCCAGGTCATGCGTAGGATAGTTCTGCCCATACGGCTTCAACTGCCAAGAAGCATATGCGATAACCTTCCCTTCCTGCATAAGCATGCATCCAAGCCCAACTCCAGATGCATCACAATATATGCTGAACTTATCACCTTCGACAGGCAATGTCAACACTGAAGCTGTAGTCAATCTCTGTTTTAACTCCATAAAACTATTGTCGCAAGCAGCCGACCATATAAACTTTTCATTCTTCCAAGTCAAGCGTGAAAGAGGAACTGCGATCTTCGAGAATCCTTCTATAAACTTCTGATAATAGCCAGCCAACCCAAGAAATCCCCGTACCTCTTGCACGTTCTTAGGCTGTGGCCAATCTCTGACCACTTGAATTTTGCTAGGATCCACAGAAACCCCTTCTTTTGATATGATATGGCCAAGAAAACTGACCCTATCTAGCCAAAACTCATATATGGAGAACTTTAGATATAGCTGGTCGTTGCAAAATTCCTAGAACAATCCGCAATTGCTCTTCATGCTCCTCCTTCGTCTTGGAATAAATAAGAATATCGTCGATGAAAACCACAACAAACTTATCTAGATAATCCTTGAAGACGCGGTTCATCAAATCCATAAACGCTGCAGGGGCATTAGTAAGTCCAAAAGACATAACAAGGAACTCATAATGCCCGTACCTCGTTTGGAATGCCGTCTTCTGAACACCTTCCTTCTGGACCTTCAACTGATAGTAACTCGAGTGTAGGTAAATCCTGGAAAACACTCGAGCACCTTGCAGCTGATCAAACAAATCATCTATCCGAGGCAGTGGATACTTATTCTTCACTGTAAGCTTATTCAGCTCCTTATAATCCACACACATTCTGAGGGTCCCATCTTTCTTCTCGACAAATAGAACGGGCGCACCCAGGGTGAAAAGCTGGGTCAGATGAAACCCTTATCTAACAACTCTTCAAGCTGAGTTTTCAACTCTCTCAATTCAGCAGGCGCCAATCTATATGGATTCTTAGACACTGGCGCGTATCTCAGATATACATCAATGATAAATTCGATGTCCCTGTGCGGCGGTAATCCAGGAAGATCATCAAAGAATATCTCAGAGAATTCTCTAACTATAGGAATGTCACTCGGCTTTACTCCGCTGAGCAACTGAGAATCAACTACTGTGGCCAAATAAATAGAGCACTCACCTTTAAACTGCTCGTTGACCTTTATGGAGTAGGAAATAGGCAATCCACTCAATCTGTTTATCGCCTGATAAGAAAACTCGGCTTTACCCGGGGGTCGAAAAGTCACAATCCCGGATCAACAATCGATGGTGGCAAAGTGCTGCGATAGCCAGTCCATCCCTAAGATAAGATCGTAGATCTCTATGCCCATAACAATCAGGCGAGCATAGAGGGTACTATTCCCAACCGAGACAATATTGCCCTGGACAACATGACCTGACTGCATACGCTCTCCTGAAGGTAGCATCACACTATATTCACATTCTGGTAACTCAGGCACAAGCCTCAGTCTAGACAAGCAAGCAGTGGAAACAAAAGAGTGCGTAGCCCCCGTTTCTATCAAAGAAAATACAACTACGCCCATAATCAATATAGTACCTGCTATCACCGAGGGCTGAGCCTCCTGATCAATATCACCAGGCTCGATAAATGAAAGATCCTCGGCATCACCCTCCTCTGGTCTATGCCTGACTGCTCACGACCCTGCTTCAGGCAATCTTTAATGAAGTGGCCAACTACTCCATACCGATAGCACTTATTCGTGCCCACTCTGCACTCTCCATTGTGCTCTTTCTGGCACTTAGGGCACCAAGGCATCTGAGAAGCTCCTTGTACCTGTTTGCCTTTCCCTCGATCGTTGCCTCCCTCAAAAGGCCTTTTAACGCCTCTCTGTTGTTGTTGCTGTGGTTGTGCTCTCGGTTGCCAGCCTTTATTTCTGAGCTGTGGGTGGATCTCACGAAAGAAGCCTCTAGTTGGCTCCCTTGATTTAACAGAACTTTTTTCAACAGCCTCAATCTCAAGTGCCTTGGCCACAATCTCATCGTAAGATACATTCTGCACCCCTGATATTGTAAGACTCTTCCAAATTTCTTGGCCAAGCCCCTGTACAAATCTGCGTACCTTGTCCTCATTGACACTAACCTGACGCGACGTGAATCGGGACAAAGCCTCAAACCTCCTCACATAGTCGGCAATCGAACCAACTTGCCGCAATTGCATGAACTCTACCATCTTCACCTCCCGCACTGTATGGCTGAAGTACTTGTCGTAGAATATCATTTTGAAATGCTCCCAACTCATAATCGTCACATCAGTGGTTGTTTTGATGGAATCCCACCAGAATCGGGCATCCAGTACTAAGTGGTAGCTCACCAACGCAACCTTCTCTCCGTCCTCAATGCTTGCGTAGGCTAGCATGTCCTCCACGGTTCGAATCCACTCCTTGGCTGAAGAGGGATCCGTAGACTGTCTGTTGAACACAGGAGGTTGGAGCTTCTGGAATCTCTCCATCCCTCGATTACCCAAAGTCGTTGTCTCCCTAGCTCTAGCACCTTCACGGTCTATTAAGGTGCCCAGCTGTTGGGATTGTCTCTCCATTTGTTGAGCCTGTCGCTCCATGTGTTGGGACTGTTGGGCAATAAAATCCTTGAGGTGGTCTATCGTATCATCTCTATCGTCTCGGTCATTCCCTCGACGCACCATAGTTCTATAATTCCCATAAAAGTTAAAAGCAAATAACTGTAAGAAATCGAAATCATATAAAACTTTTAAACATACTTACAGTTGAGGAAGGATGTCCGCGTAGTGGCTATGCAGTCGAGCAGTCTACAGAACCATTTTTAAAACCTAGGGGCTTTGATACCATAAATTGTAGCGACCCTAATACTGTACCCTTATTTTATCATATTATTTTTTTTATCATCATACCCTTTTACCATCCATGTAAACCTCGTGACTTTTGAGCGGAATTTAAATCGTAGACTAAATTGTTAAAAACCGTTCGAAAACTATTTGCTTAAAACCACTTAAAAAAAACTTAAAACAATTGAAATAAACTTAAATCAATTATTTAAATCAATTATAAAACAATTAAAACATTGGCCAACAATTTGAGGGGCAAAAACATCAAGGCCTTGGAAAACAAAGGGGGCGATCGATCGCCGGGCGATCGCCCATATCAAAATACAGGAGCGATCGATCGCCCCTACTTCAGGCGATCGATCGCCCTTGGCGACCAATCACAAGCCGATTGATCGTCCTATTACTGGCGATCAATCAGCAGGCTCTCTGGAATTTCCAGAGAGCCGCCTCACTTCTGCCGATCGATCACCCCCTTCTGGTGATCGATCGACAGGCTCTCTGGATTATGAAATTCAGAGAGCTGCTCTCTTTTCTTCTTCTTCTTTCCTTCACTCTTCCCTTTTTTCTTCTCATTCCCTAAACAATTTTCTTTCCACACATACACCCTAACAAACACAATAAACTAAACACTTCATAACATTTTCATTCAAAACATCCTACATTTTATACCTTTATCCATTTCATAATTCACAAAAACCTACCTACAACTTAGCCGAAAACGTAGTGAAAATTCATAAAAACTAATTGCATGGATCCATTTAAAACTATACATTTCCCCCTGTTTTAAATCACCAAGCAGTTTATAAAATAGTTTCCAAAACGTTTAAAAAACATTGAAACATAAACCTATCAACTAATCAGATCTCAAACATCCTAATATGTTCAATCTATACAATTTCTCCTACGATCTAACTATCGTATCCCCAAAATAATTACATTTTACTTCCCCATGGGTCAAAAGGCGCCTCAACTGCCCAGCTCCCTACAACAGGCCATCCTCCATCAACTGCGTCATTCCTCAGGTGGAGGGATCTCGTCCTCACCTTGCTCAATATCACCTACACCATACAGACAATCTATGAGCTAAAGGCTCAGTAAGTTTCGTAAATGTAAATGCATGCTGTGCCAATGAGTTTCAGAAATCATGCAACATTTTCTTATCTTTACATAGGTTGTCACCGAGATCTTAACCCGCTAAATGGAGAGGGCACATCCTGCGGTTGGACAACCCTTTCCACCTAGCGGAGGGGGATACATGCTTGCAACACGCACAGTCATGCCTGAGCCCCACCTCCTATGACCATATACATACATGGTTCTTATTTGATGCGGTATTGTGACCGACCCTTCTCAGCCTTCACAATAGGTCAATAGTCCCCTTTCAGGCTACATCGCCATTTTCTTTAAAACATAGTGCGGAAATTCAGTTTCTATGCATATTTGAAAACTGTGATGCATATACAATTACGTGCTTAAAGTAAACATACAGCATATGTACCATCGAGACAATAAAAACAATTAAAAGCATATCCTATAAAAGAACTAATCCTAACTACCCAACCAAAGCATTTAAACAATCAATTCCACAATAACCCTCGACGCGACTTTGATATACGGTGTAGGCCTATCGGCCAGAATAAGTCACGAGAACTTATCTCCTGCGCTTTGAATTTCAAGCTCCGTCCACGAGCGTTGTTTACCTAGGCAAATTCACAATATTATCGTTAAAACGCGTTTAAACCTTAAACGTACAAATTACCAAAATCCTTAACTAAGTAAATTCCTTAATTCTAACTTAACTAATCGCGGCATTTTAACAACAAATTAACGTCCGATACCTCGAAACCGCCATTAACGTGTTTTTCCAAAAACTAAAAAATTCATCAATCTCTAACATTTGTCCTAAATCGATTAGCTACGTCCATTAACGCTCAATATGTCCTTTATACGGACTAATACGACAAACCTATCTATTTCTAGCCCTAAACCATGTTTTTAACGAAACCATAATCGTTAAATGACTCGAAAACTACGAATAAACTTTCTAAAACCATAGAACCTTACCTAGAGCGTCGATTGAGGAAGAAAACACGAAGAAAACGAGTCGATCGGAGAGGAGATCGGTCGCCGGCGTGAGGAATCGCCGTGGAAGAAAATGTCGCCGTGAAGAGAGGAGAGAAAAATAAGAGAGAAGTCGTGAAGTGTTGCTGGAGAAGAAGAAGACTTTGTTTTTATTTAAAATTTGGCTTGGTAAATTACCTTTTTGCCCTTCCTTTGTTTTCTATTTGTTTCGGCCTTCGTTTCGTTAATTAGCTAACGATTCGGTTTCTCCAAACTTCCTTATTTTTGCCAATAAATCCAACTTATTATCTGGGCTTTATTAAAACTGTTCGTTCGCAAATCGGACCTCGTTTACTATTTTTACCAAAATATCCTTTATATTACGATAAACGTAATTCTCGTAAAATTAGCGTTACAATTCCTAAAATTCTCGAAATTTCCTTAAAATCCTTATTAATTATTAGGATCGTAAGAACGCTTTCTTTTCACGAAACTGACTTAATTCGACATAATTATAAAAATGCCATTATTCACATATATTACAAAAATCTCGTAAATCCAGGTGTTACAACTATGCTCGTAACACTCGTTTCGATTCTATTATAGCCTTAGTCACCTATTGATCTCTGGCAATCCTAAGTCTCCAAAGTTCAAACGACTCTAACTATATACTTTGACACTCAATCATTCATGCATTCATTGACTACAACTCAATCAATTATAACCTAGACACTCAAACTCTTTAACTTAGGTTCAGGCCTAGTTTTTTTGAATTAAGTCTGTTCAATTCTGCACAAAGCAGCACATAAAATCAACCCCCCTGTCTTAAATTTTATCCCCGAACTTCCATATCTACATTCATTATATTTGACTAACTTTTACCTCATTCATCTCCAAATACCACTGAGTTTTCCCTCAGTCTAAATTAAATTATCATAACTGTACCATTCTTACATTTAGCGATTTACAATTTCTTTAGCTTCACTCAATCCACTATAACCTCAACTTTCAAAATTATTAGACATAGTTTTATCCCTAAGTCCCCTTAAACAAATTCGTTCAACCCTTAAATTTTCTATTTCCAAATCCTCCAAATTTCCTCATTGCAGCTACGCTACATACGTAGGAGGAGCATTCTTGCCTTAAGTCTCCAAACAAACCCAACTTCTAAGTACTCGAACAATAAATTTCAATTCTTATAAAAATAACATCTAACCCGACGACTCCTTTCACTACCTAAAAACGTACACCTATCCACAAATTAAGACATAAGTCCCTAACTTCTTAGTGATAAATTACATCCTCAAAATATGTTATTATTAATATCTTCCCAACCATTAACCTCAATTAGATTCTTGAATGTAATTTCTCACCTCGGGACTGTCAACTCTCATGGGTCTAAAATATTCAGGTTTATATTATTATTTTCTCTTAACTTATAACTTACCGATTGTAGGTCGACAATCTAGAGTGTCGCTTTTGTTCATCCTAAATTCCAAATTCCTAGTAATGCTTCCTCGGTAATGAATATCCTATCCTACATTCCGAATATAAGGTATGTATTCTAGTCGTCCATCTTCCATTTTCAACCCAATGAATAATGAACCACTCGGCTGATTTGGATCTTAAATACTAGCTATTTCGTCTAAATAGGACTTAATTGTCGCTTCAATGGGAGTAGATTATAAGATAGCTACTTCATCCTCTTTAAATTCTTCTACTATGTCATAAGACATATTTTAACACTTCTCTTCCCTTAACTCGTCTTACAACCACTCATTACTAAGTGTTCCACTAAATTTTGATCACTCCTTAGTACTACCGAACCCCTGGGTCTCTAATTTAAACCATTCTAAGCTATTCATCATAACACTCGACAGTCTTCCCAAATACTGACTCGGCTCAATCATAGTGGATATCCTCGGTTTCACTTTAGCAGCACCCTTCTTTAGAGCTGGGCAATCCCTGTTAACATGGCCCAAATCATTGCAGTTATAGCACCGAACAAACTCTGGGCTTCAGGCAGCCTTTCAACTTGTGTCCAACTTCATCACAGTTAAAACACTTTCTCGAACTAATTCTGCACTCGCCTAGGGGATTTCTCAAACATCTCGGACACTGAGGAAACTTCTCGGTTTTTTGTACTTTCTTCTCCCTTCCCTGTCTGCCTTGGCCCTCACTGACCTTTTTCATTCTTTGCATTTCTCGGTTCAACAGTGTACTTATCTGCTCAGACTGTAGGCGTACTAATTCTGTTAACTGCCTGATCACACTCAGAACGTCCCCACTTTCTCAATTTTGGCCCTATACTCAATACTTTAGGTCTTCCTAGTCGTCTAGGCATTTTGCTATATCCCTAGACAAGGTTAATTACTCTCATAAATATCTAATAACTAAGGTTAACATAAACACTTACAGTTGTTCGAGTGCTTCCGTGCGACGATCGGTACTGATAAGTAATCTTGTGAACGGTTTAACAAAATGTCTCTGATACCAAACTGTAACGCCCCAAATTTTATAAATTCAATTCGCTACTCATAACGCTGAACGAAACTATGATAATCTGGGAAGATTTAAAAAAAAAAAACTTCACTCGACGGTCAAAATTTGACCATTATTTAAAAATATCAAGAAAACTCGCAGCGAAATTCATTTGTATAAAATAGGGTTAAAAACAAAACACAAACAATATTTGTGTAACGATTGAATTAATAGAAACAATCGGTTAAAAGAACCGATGACATAAATGTGTTGAATATTTAAATGTCTTAAATTCGAACACTTCTTCCGCCAAATAGTCTCAGTGGTAAGAGCAGAAACAGAAGACATCATCTGCTAAACAGTTCCAATGGCAGAATATTTAAATGTCTTAAATTTGAACACTTCTATTTCTACTATGTTTTAACCCGATCTTTTCGGCACGTTTTGCACGTATTTTGTGCACATTTTCCTACAATTTTTGAGGGTTCGAAAAACCTGAAAATTCGAGTTGAAATTTTATCGAAAATTATTTTAAACATCGTTTTAATTGGAGTATTAGTTAGCAAAGTAGCGCACCGAGCTGGGGTGGGTTCAGAGGCGTTACAAGTTGGTATCAGAGCAAAATGGTCAAGTTGTTCAAAGAACTACCCGACAATGCCAGCCGCCATGCAACGTGCTTCATCGACTGTAAGTATGTCTTACTTTTAGTTAGTTTATACCTAAGATTAGATTGTTTTAACCTTCTCAAGAATAGAAAGATGCCAAAAAACCCTAGACAGCAGAGAGATGAACAGCCAAGGAAGGAACCCGAGGATTCAAATAGATACTTTAGAGAGTTATTAAATATACAGTCTCAACTGTTAGGGGCACTGTGGAATCAAGGAGGACTGGGAATACTTGGAGTGGGTTCTAGTGGGGAGAGATTTAGAAGGTTGAAGCCTCCTACGTTTGAAGGCAAGTTAACGGATCCCACAGCTGCGAGGAGATGGATTTATAATATTGAGAATATGTTTAAGTACGCCAATGTGGAGGAAGGAAACAAAGTGACATGTGCGACCTTCCACTTGACAAACGATGCTCAGAGCTGGTGGGAAATGGTGGAGGCTACCACATGTGTTCAAGGTCTGACTTGGAAGGAAGTTAAGGAATTATTCTACGACAAGTATTACAATCGAACAATCCAAGCTGCTAAGAGGATGGAGTTCTTACAGCTGAAGCAGACTGGATCCGTAGGAGAGTATATTAGGCAGTTTGAATCGCATTTTTGGTTTGCAAGTCATTTAGTAAGCAAGGAGGAGGATAAAGTGGTCCAGTTTATGCATGGATTAAAGCCGGAGATATATAAGTTAGTGAAAACTTTTGGGATTGAAGGAGTATCTTATACTAGAGTTGTGGCTAAAGCATTAGAAGTGGAAGAAGATGATACAAAGTGTATTAAATCGGTAGAAGTTTCAAGACAAATGTTCACAGAAATTACAACTCAGATGAGCAAAGGTGGGTCTTCTTCACAATCTCAAGGAACTAAGAGACCAGGCGGGTATTTGGATGACCAGAGAGAAAGAAAGAAGCCACGGGGAAGATACTTGTCATGTCCTAAGTGTTTGAAAGCTCATCTAGGAGAGTATGGGTAGTATGCAAGAAAATGTTACAATTGTTTCGAATTTGGCGACCTTTTCTGAGACTGTCCAAAGTCAAAAGTTAGTCAGTGTTTCAAGTGCAGCGAGCCCAGACACATGGCCAAAGACTGTCATACATCAGAGAAGGGCCAGCCAAGGTGACACTTAGGATCTTTGCCATGATTGAGCCAAATGGTGAGGATCGACCAGCTGGGATATCAGGTACGGTACTCATCGATTCAGTGCCTGTTTTTTTTTAGACTTGGTGTGTATTACTCTTTTGCGGCAACGACCTTTGTAGTAAAGTTAAATTTAGATGTGAAGCCAGCATTATGTTAGTTTTGGTGAGAAACCGTTAGGACTTCCGTAAGTATACAAGTAACGATAGAGAAGAGATTTAGGGCTACTTGTTAGGATAAATACTTGAACTGATAAGATGAAAGAGTTTGCTCCACCGCAACAAACTAGACCGGTGATTAAGGATGTAACTTTGGAGATCTATTAGAGTTGGAAAGTCGATAAACCTTGAGGCATCAAAGGATCGAAGAAAATGCAAGGTGATACTTAAGTGGAAAAAATGGTTAATCCTTAGGGAATAGGTATCATCTTAGTAGATTACTCAATCAAGGGTGGTTGTGGTTGTAGATGTGTGTAAAGACTTTGACCTGCATGATATTGGAGAATACTTAGAGAAGCTAAAGTCGGTCAATAAGTATTATAAATGTCATACTTTTGATGAAATTGACCAAGGAATGTGAGGCAAAAGCATAAAAGTTGGGACTATACTTTGAATAATTAGATAAAAAGCTAGCCTCGTGATGTAAGAGAATGTTTTAAGGTTTAGAGTAATGAGCGCGATGTTAGGAGAAGTAATGATTCAGTGAGAGTGGGTGTCAATTGTAAGAAAGTAACATGATAGGAGATTGGGATTAAAGGTGTGAAGTTAGCTACAACAAAAATTACAACAAGAAGGTTGTTTGGCGAAGTGTTATTGAGAAATTTTAAAACTGAGTCGCAGGAACAAAAGAGATATTTGTATAAATGTTGTGAAACTCGGGGAAGAGAGTAGAAGTAGATTTAGATAGAAAGGGGAAGGTTAGAATTCAAGGAGATGTAGACCTTAAATATTTAGTAATGTACAATTTGAAAAAAATATATATATATAGGAATTGTTGAATGAGAGGGACAGAAATTTGTACGAAAACATTCGAGTGTATTAAGAATAAAGCTAAGTTAGAACGTTCAAGGTTCATTTCGAAATTATGAGGTTGAAGTCGAAGTATGTATAAACCATTTACGGTGTTGAGTGTTTAGTGATGACTGAAGTAGAAATTAGACAAATCGAGTGTAGTGTACAAAATTATGGAGACTCAGAGTATATTGTGAGGGAATAGTTGATAGATTGAGCTTTAGGTGCAAGAGGTAGAAATAATAAGTTAGAAATGAGATAGTAAAATAGTAAAGTAGAGGGGAATTTGAATTTGAGGGCTTGAATAGGTTAGGTACGTGTTGATAGACACTAAAATATGAAGTAAGGGATTAGCTAAATTTAGCTTAAGGAAAAGTTAGAGTTGAAACTAAGTTAGAGAGATTTAAGAGTATAAGCAATGGGTGCTTAAGTTACAATCCATGGACGTATGAGTACTCGAGCTATGTAATGCATAGTTGGGTGAAGTCAATACTTTAGAGATGTAGGACTTGTCATTATCCGAGAGGTGATTAGGGGCACCTGATAGAGGATTAAGGCCGTAGCGTAGTTGAGAGTTTAGTATTCCAACCTAAAAGTTAAGAGCATAGCGTTGGAGTGCGTAAGTTGAGAAATAGTTAAGCCACAAATTTTGAGGACAAAATTTTATTTAAGGAGGGTGGAATGTAACACCCAAAAATTTTATCGTATAACTCAATAAATATACATAGTAGTATTAGTTACTTTTATCAATCTTAGATAATGAAATACGTTAACTAATGGCGGAAAAGTCAAAAGTTAAAAAGGGATTAGAGGGCTTTCACGTTGGAAGTGAAAGAGGAAGTGAATAGAAATGAAGAAGAAAAAAAAAATAAAATAAGAATGTATGTGATGACCCGGATGTGTAAGTATGTGTATGATGGCTGCACGAACCGGAACTCGGATGGCGGTACATCCGCACGGGCAAACCGGAAAGGTGACGGGTCGTAAAAAGGGGGTCGTCACAATCCCACATCGCTTAGGAAAGTATACAGAAATGAAACATATGTAAAGAGACCCTCCCAAAAAAGTAAGACGTGTTTTGGAGCACAATTGACGACGGATCCCATAAGAACTCCGAAGTTGAAAGTGCTTCGACGAGAGTAGTACAAGGTTGGGTGACCGACTGGGAAGTCCTCGCCAAACAAATCCGTGAGGGGAGGATATTGGGCTATGGCCCAATCCCCAGAGCGGACAATATCTTACTAGAAATAAGGGTCGTTACAAATGGTATCAGAGACTGTACCCAACCGAAAATGTGGCCAACGAGGACATTGGGGCCCCGGGGGGGTGATTGTGATGACCCAGATGTGTAAGTATGTGTACGATGGCTGCACGAACCGGAACCCGAATTGCGGTACGTCCGTACGGGCGAACCGGAAGGTGACGGGTCATAAAAAGAGGGTCGTCACAATCCCACATCGCTTAGGAAAGTATATGGAAATGAAACATATGTAAAGAGAGCCTTCAGAGAAAGTAAGATGCATTTTGGAGTACAATTGACAACGGATTTCATAAGAACTCCAAAGTTAAAAGTGCTTTGGCAAGAGTAGTTGTAATATCCGGTTTGTACGGACCTTTTATTATATTATTATTATATTATTATTGGCATTTTTTTGTAATTATGTCAAATCAGGTCCGATTTACGAAAAGAAAACGTCATTACGATCCTAGCGATTGATTAGAATTTTAAGGAATTTACGGAAATTTTCGGAGATCAAACACTGTATTCCGAGTAAATACGGTTTTCGTAATGTAAAAGACGTTCTCGTAAAAATAGCAAACGAGGTCCAAATTGCGAACGGACAGTTTTAATAAATCCCTGGCAATGAATAGAAGTTATTGGAAAAATATGAAACTTTCGAGGATCCGAATAGTTGGACGATTAACGAACCGAAGGACGAAATCAATATAAAAATCAAAGAAGGGCAAAATAGTAATTTACAAAATCAATTTATAAAATATTACAAACCATTCTTTTTCACTCATTCTCTTCTTCTTCTCCCTGGATTCCCACGACAGAGAGCGAGCTCTCTCCCTGGCGCCGGCGACTCCTCACAATCCGACCTCCGTCCGACCTCCGTTCTTCCTCCGTCCTTCACGTTTTCTTCCTCTCTCGCTACTCTCGGTATGTACCTACAACCTTGGGGCTTTTATTCCGAGTTTTACGGTATTTTAGCAAACTAGGGTTTCGTTCGGAATTCGTTAAAAACGCGAATTAGGGTTCGTAATTAATAGGTTAGCCTTGATTAAGTATGTAGTGAACGTATTGAACGTTATTGGACGAAGAAAAATCAATTTGCGAAAAAGTTAAAAATTGGTTTATTTTCCGAGTTTTTGAGAAAAACTCGTTAATTGGGATTTCGAATTATCGAACGTTAATTAACGTTATAAACGCTTTGATTGGCTAAATAAAGAATTTAGGAGAAATTCTTTAGTTAAGTTTTTAGATTTGGACGTTAATTGTTTAAATTAGTTTTAATGGTAAATATCGTGTTTTCCTCAGACACGCGACTCCCGTGGACGAAGCTAGCCATTCAGTTCGCTCCAGGTAAGTTTTCGTGACTTACTTTGACCCAAAGGTCTACACCATACTCTGTCGTCATCTCGAGAATACTCGAGGAATCGTTTGTTTTACGTTATTCTGGTTGGGTAGTTAGGTTAGTTGTTTATAGGTTATGTTATATTGTCTGCTGATATGAACTGTTTGTTTACTTTCCGCTGATATGAACTGTTCATGCATCACGGTTTTCGAAAGTCATGAAAAGGAATTTCTGCACATGTTTTTAAGAAAAGGAACGTATATCTGAAACGAAATCTGAATGAATAAACGTAATCTGTCTGTTTCTGGTCATGCGAGATGGGGCTCAGGCACGGCTGTGCGTGTTGCAAGCGTGTACCCCCCCTCTCTAACCCCACGGGGTAGTCCAACCGCCGGACGGGCCCCCTTGGGTTAGTGGGTCGAGGTCTCGGTGACAATCTGTCTGTCTGCGACGTAATGAATCTGTAATCTGTAATTCTGTATCTGTAATCTGAATCTGAGCATGATTTCTGAATGGCATACGCACGCATGCATCTGCATTTACGTAGCTTACTGAGATTTCAATATCTCATATGTGTCTGTATGGTGTAGGTGATCTGCTAGGTTACGTTGATCCAGGTGAGGACGAGGTTCCTCCTCCTGACGTAGGTGGCAGCTGATGGATGATGGCCGTGGGAGTGCGCTGAGTAGTCGAGGCGCTTTTGACCCGTGGGGATGTATGTATGGACTCTGGGGTTTTTGGGATGTGTTGATCTGATAATTGTATAGAATATGTAGGTTGTTTGGATCTGGATAGGGGTTAGATAACGTTTTGGTAATTGTATGTAAAACGTTTTGGTTAAAACTGTTTGATAAACGTTTTAAAATGTTTTGGTTTAGAACCGTTATTTAAACGTTATAGAAATTCTGGAACTGCTTGGTTGTCTAAATTAAATATTATAAGTTGTTTGTAGGTTGTTACGGATAGCTCGGTTTTTAGAGCTATCCACGCAGTTGGACTTCGCCAAGTCCGCCGTAATACGATTGAGTTTAGAATACGTTTGAGTGGGATTGAAGCTATGAGTTGGTTGATAATGTTGATGAATGAAATGTGAAAATGTTGAAGGAAAAGTGAAGTGAATTGCTCTCTGGAATCGGATTCCAGAGAGCTGAGATTGTGTTCTGCTCTCTGGAATTCCAGAGAGCTAAGTATTGAACGAAAACAGAAGGAAGAAACAAGGAGAAGTCTGATCGCTTGGGGGATCGCTGCCCTTGCTACATGCTGCAGCGATCGATCTCTGCTGAAAAGCAGAGATCGATCGCTTACTGCATGCAAGCATGCAGCGATCGATCTCTGTAAACTACAGAGATCGATCGCTTGCTACCTTTATGCAAGCAGCGATCGATCTCTGTAGTTTACAGAGATCGATCGCCCCCCCCTCTTTTTGGCAGCGAGTTCCGTTTCTGCCCTCTGTTATTAAATGTTTTAATATATTAAGTTTTAATAAATTGTTTTATAGTTTGTTTTAAAGGCTTTTAAGGTTCAAATGGAATTCCGATTTCAGTTCTCGTTTTCAACTTCAGTTTTTATTTCCGCACAAGGTTTATTTAAACTAGAAGAAAGTAAAAAGTATAAAAAAAAAATATATACGTACGAAACATACGGGTACATATTAGGGGTGTTACAGTTATGGTATCAGAGCCCCGGGTTTTTAAAATCGATTCTGTAGACTGCTCGACTGCGCAGCCCACTACGCAGGACATTCCTTCCATCAACTGTAGTCTGTTTACTGCTTGTTGATTCAGTTCTTGGGAGTACTTGTTTAAATTCTGTAGGATTTTTATAAATATGGTTCGAGGAAGAAAAAAAAAAAAACAAAAAAAAAAAAAACAAAAAAAAAAAAAGAAAAAAAAAAAAACAAAAAAAAAAAAAGAAAAAAAAAAAAAAGAAAAAAAAAAAAACAAAAAAAAAAAAAGAAAAAAAAAAAAAGGAAAAAAAAAAAAAAACAAAAAAAAAAAAAAAAGAAAAAAAAAAAAACAAAAAAAAAAAAAAAAAGAAAAAAAAAAAAAAAGAAAAAAAAAAAAAACAAAAAAAAAAAAAACAAAAAAAAAAAAAACAAAAAAAAAAAAAAGAAAAAAAAAAAAAAGAAAAAAAAAAAAAAGAAAAAAAAAAAAAGAAAAAAAAAAAAAAAAAAGGAAAAAAAAAAAAAAACAAAAAAAAAAAAACAAAAAAAAAAAAAGAAAAAAAAAAAAAGAAAAAAAAAAAAAGAAAAAAAAAAAAACAAAAAAAAAAAAACAAAAAAAAAAAAAGAAAAAAAAAAAAAGAAAAAAAAAAAAACAAAAAAAAAAAAACAAAAAAAAAAGTTCTGTTTACGGCTTGTTTGATTTTCAGTTTCTTGGGATTACTGTTTTAAATTCTGTAGGATTTTTAAAATATGGTTCGAGGAAGAGATCCTAGAGCCGACGCGATGGATCGTTCTTACAGACTTGATAGACCGCCAGTCCCAGCATACTGGACCGGCAAGCGCAGGAAATTACAGAATTAGTAAATCGGGAGGACCCAGCGAGGAGACCCAGAGAGCCAGGATTAGTGGTTCCTAGCAATCAGGGCATGCAGAAGTTCCAGAGTCTCGACCTCCTGTATTCGAGGGCCAGTCATCGGATCCGACACGTGCCGAGGAGTGGATCCGAGTTATGGAGGATATGCTAAATTACGCAGAGGTCGGCAAGGAGCAAGGTGGCTTATGCTACCTTTCACTTAGCGATGGATGCCGTTTCTGGTGGGATTCAATCAAGGTGACGACGGACGTATCTATTATGACATGGGATCGATTCAAGTTCCTATTCTTCGATAAGTATTTCAGCCGCACGATGAGAGTGGCTAAGAGGAACGAGTTCATGCAGCTGAAGCAGACCGGTTCAGTTGCTGATTATATCCGGAGGTTCGATGCACTATCTAGATTTGCACCACGCCTTGTCAGCGACAATGAGGAGAAGGTGCATCAGTTTATGGAGGGGCTTAATCCTGAGATTCGGATGCACGTGGTTGTCTCAGGTATTATTGATGTGCCCTTTTCTGACATTACAGCTAGAGCTCTGGATATAGAGGCTGCCAGGGCCACTTGTGTTCGACCGAGGGAGCCAGCTAAGGGCTTCTTCAGAGAGATCCGACCTCAGCCTCGGAATCAGGGATGGCAACCTGGAGCACCGCCACCTCAGCCACAGCCTAGGGGTGTGAAGAGACCTCTCGAGGGGGTTGTTGACCGGGGTAAGGGAAAACAGGTACAGGGTGCTTCTCAGATGCCCTGGTGCCCTAGATGCCAGAAGGAGCACAGCGGCGAGTGCCGAGTTGGCACGAACAAATGTTTTAGATGCGGAGATATCGGCCACTTTGTCAGAGATTGTCCACTACAGAGCCGAGATCAGATAGGCGGAGATCAGCGGAGAGTTATGCCGAGGGTCTTTGCGTTGATCGGGCCTGGCGATGTTGATGATGAGGCTCAGCCTGCCGTGATTGCAGGTACTATTTTGCTTATGGGCGCTACTGTGTTTACTTTGATGGATACTGGAGCTACGCACTCCTTCGTATCGACTGCATGTATGGCTAGATTGGGGTTAGAGTCTGGGCCGTCAGAGTATGAGTACAGTGTGATGCTGCCTTCGGGAGAGCATATGCGTTCAGATCGTATTCTCCAGGGCAATATCGTCTCGGTGGGGAGTATTACCCTTTATGCTCGTTTGATAGTTATGAGCATAGAGCGGTACGATCTTATTTTGGGGATGGACTGGCTAGCACAGCACTTCGCCACCATCGATTGTCGCTCCGGGATTGTGACCTTCCGACCCCCGGATAAAGCCGAGTTTTCCTATCAGGCGAGGAACCGATTGACTGGATCGCCTATCTCTTATTCTATGGAGGTCGACGAGCAGTTCAAAGGTGCGTGCTCTATTTAGTGGCCTCTGTCTTTAATTGTCAGTTGCTCAGCGGAGTGAAGCCGAGCGACATTCCTGTTGTCAGAGAGTTCTCTGGCATATTCCTTGATGATCGTCCCGGATTACCACCAGACCGGGAGATTGAGTTCACTATTGACGTATATCCTAACTCTGCACCGAGGTTTAAGAACCCATACCGGTTGGCACCAGCCGAGTTGAGTGAGTTGAGGACTCAGCTCGATGAGTTATTGGAGAAAGGTTTCATTCGACCCAGTGTTTCACCCTGGGGTGCGCCTGTTCTATTCGTCAAGAGGAATGGCGGGACCCTCAGGATGTGCATTGACTACGGGGAGTACCAAGATGTACCGGGATTTGAGACAGCACTTCTGATGGCCGAACATGAAAGAGGGAGGTTGCCATGTACGTTGGGACCTGCCTAGTATGTCAGCAAGTAAAGGCGGAGCACCAGAGACCCGCTGGAACACTGTTACCACTGCCGATTCCGGAGTAGAAGTGGGAGCAGATCTCCGTGGATTTCATTGTGGGGCTCCCGAGGACTACGCGAGGCCATGACGGCATTTGGGTTATTGTGGACCGATTGACAAAGTCGGCTCACTTTTTGCCTGTGAAGATGACGTCTTCTATGGATCAGCTCGCGGAGCTCTATGTACAGGAGATTGTGAAGTTGCACGGAGTGCCGGTTTCTATTGTCTCGGATCGAGATCCGAGGTTTACATCAAGGTTCTGGAAGAGTTTGCATAAAGCTATGGGGACTCAGCTTAATTTCAGCACAGCCTTTCATCCTCAGACTGATGGTCAGACGGAGAGGACGAATCAGATTCTTGAGGATATGCTCAGAGGGTGTGTGCTGGAGTTTCAGGGCTCGTGGAGCCGATATTTGCCCCTGATTGGGTTCTCGTACAACAACAGCTTCCAAGCTACTATCGGTATGGCTCCGTATGAAGCCTTATATGGTCGAAAATGTAGATCTCTACTATATTGGGACGAGGTTGGCGAGGCCAGCATCGTTGGTCCAGAGATCTTACAGCAAACGGCAGATAAGATTGCCATTATCCGACAGCGCATTGAGGTAGCTCAGAGCAGGCAGAAGAGCTATGCTGACACCAGACGGAGAGATCTGGAGTTTGAAGAAGGCGACGAAGTCTATCTTAAAGTTTCGCCGTTCAAGGGCATTGCGAGATTTGGAAGGAGGGGTGAGCTAAACCCTCGTTATGTGGGGCCCTTTCCTATTCTGAAGAGGATCGGGAAGATGGCGTATCGACTACAGCTTCCAGCTTCTATGAAAAGTATCCACGATGTATTCCACGTATCTATGCTTCGGAGATGTCTACGTGACCCATCGCATATTGTGGAGGCTACAGAGATCGAGATACAGCCTACCTTGAGCTATGAGGTGAGGCCGGTACGTATTTTGGAACATTCCATCAAGATTCTACGCAACGAAGAAATTCCGCTAGTCAAAGTTCTATGGCGGAATCACGAGGTGGAAGAGGCGACGTGGGAACGACAGCAGGATATGATGACTAAGTATCCTGATCTGTTTGTGTAATTTAATTTTGTGGACAAAATTCTGAATAAGGAGGGGAGAATGTAATATCCGGTTTGTACGGACCTTTTATTATATTATTATTGGCATTTTTTTGTAATTATGTCAAATCAGGTCCGATTTACGAAAAGAAAACGTCATTACGATCCTAGCGATTGATTAGAATTTTAAGGAATTTACGGAAATTTTCGGAGATCAAACACTGTATTCCGAGTAAATACGGTTTTCGTAATGTAAAAGACGTTCTCGTAAAAATAGCAAACGAGGTCCAAATTGCGAACGGACAGTTTTAATAAATCCCTGGCAATGAATAGAAGTTATTGGAAAAATATGAAACTTTCGAGGATCCGAATAGTTGGACGATTAACGAACCGAAGGACGAAATCAATATAAAAATCAAAGAAGGGCAAAATAGTAATTTACAAAATCAATTTATAAAATATTACAAACCATTCTTTTTCACTCATTCTCTTCTTCTTCTCCCTGGATTCCCACGACAGAGAGCGAGCTCTCTCCCTGGCGCCGGCGACTCCTCACAATCCGACCTCCGTCCGACCTCCGTTCTTCCTCCGTCCTTCACGTTTTCTTCCTCTCTCGCTACTCTCGGTATGTACCTACAACCTTGGGGCTTTTATTCCGAGTTTTACGGTATTTTAGCAAACTAGGGTTTCGTTCGGAATTCGTTAAAAACGCGAATTAGGGTTCGTAATTAATAGGTTAGCCTTGATTAAGTATGTAGTGAACGTATTGAACGTTATTGGACGAAGAAAAATCAATTTGCGAAAAAGTTAAAAATTGGTTTATTTTCCGAGTTTTTGAGAAAAACTCGTTAATTGGGATTTCGAATTATCGAACGTTAATTAACGTTATAAACGCTTTGATTGGCTAAATAAAGAATTTAGGAGAAATTCTTTAGTTAAGTTTTTAGATTTGGACGTTAATTGTTTAAATTAGTTTTAATGGTAAATATCGTGTTTTCCTCAGACACGCGACTCCCGTGGACGAAGCTAGCCATTCAGTTCGCTCCAGGTAAGTTTTCGTGACTTACTTTGACCCAAAGGTCTACACCATACTCTGTCGTCATCTCGAGAATACTCGAGGAATCGTTTGTTTTACGTTATTCTGGTTGGGTAGTTAGGTTAGTTGTTTATAGGTTATGTTATATTGTCTGCTGATATGAACTGTTTGTTTACTTTCCGCTGATATGAACTGTTCATGCATCACGGTTTTCGAAAGTCATGAAAAGGAATTTCTGCACATGTTTTTAAGAAAAGGAACGTATATCTGAAACGAAATCTGAATGAATAAACGTAATCTGTCTGTTTCTGGTCATGCGAGATGGGGCTCAGGCACGGCTGTGCGTGTTGCAAGCGTGTACCCCCCCTCTCTAACCCCACGGGGTAGTCCAACCGCCGGACGGGCCCCCTTGGGTTAGTGGGTCGAGGTCTCGGTGACAATCTGTCTGTCTGCGACGTAATGAATCTGTAATCTGTAATTCTGTATCTGTAATCTGAATCTGAGCATGATTTCTGAATGGCATACGCACGCATGCATCTGCATTTACGTAGCTTACTGAGATTTCAATATCTCATATGTGTCTGTATGGTGTAGGTGATCTGCTAGGTTACGTTGATCCAGGTGAGGACGAGGTTCCTCCTCCTGACGTAGGTGGCAGCTGATGGATGATGGCCGTGGGAGTGCGCTGAGTAGTCGAGGCGCTTTTGACCCGTGGGGATGTATGTATGGACTCTGGGGTTTTTGGGATGTGTTGATCTGATAATTGTATAGAATATGTAGGTTGTTTGGATCTGGATAGGGGTTAGATAACGTTTTGGTAATTGTATGTAAAACGTTTTGGTTAAAACTGTTTGATAAACGTTTTAAAATGTTTTGGTTTAGAACCGTTATTTAAACGTTATAGAAATTCTGGAACTGCTTGGTTGTCTAAATTAAATATTATAAGTTGTTTGTAGGTTGTTACGGATAGCTCGGTTTTTAGAGCTATCCACGCAGTTGGACTTCGCCAAGTCCGCCGTAATACGATTGAGTTTAGAATACGTTTGAGTGGGATTGAAGCTATGAGTTGGTTGATAATGTTGATGAATGAAATGTGAAAATGTTGAAGGAAAAGTGAAGTGAATTGCTCTCTGGAATCGGATTCCAGAGAGCTGAGACTGTGTTCTGCTCTCTGGAATTCCAGAGAGCTAAGTATTGAACGAAAACAGAAGGAAGAAACAAGGAGAAGTCTGATCGCTTGGGGGATCGCTGCATAGCATGCAGCGATCGATCTCTGCTTTTCAGCAGAGATCGATCGCTGCCCTTGCTACATGCTGCAGCGATCGATCTCTGCTGAAAAGCAGAGATCGATCGCTTACTGCATGCAAGCATGCAGCGATCGATCTCTGTAAACTACAGAGATCGATCGCTTGCTACCTTTATGCAAGCAGCGATCGATCTCTGTAGTTTACAGAGATCGATCGCCCCCCCCCCCTCTTTTTGGCAGCGAGTTCCGTTTCTGCCCTCTGTTATTAAATGTTTTAATATATTAAGTTTTAATAAATTGTTTTATAGTTTGTTTTAAATGCTTTTAAGGTTCAAATTGAATTCCGATTTCAGTTCTGTTTTCAACTTCAGTTTTTATTTCCGCACAAAGTTTTATTTAAACTATAAGAAAGTAAAAAGTATAAAAAAAAAATATATAGTACGAAAATACGGGTACAGTATTAGGGGTGTTACAGTAGTACCAGGTTGGGTGACCAACTCGGAAGTCCTCGCCAAACAAAGCCGTGAGGGGAGGATATTGGGCTATGGCCCAATCCCAGAGCAGACAAGATCATGCTGGGAATAGGGGTAGTCACAATGTAAAAGTTGAAAAGTAAAAGGGTGGGAATGTTTGGTGTTACGGAATAGGAATAAGATTGAGAATGTTCTCTCCTTTGTCAAAAACAAAGATGAAGGGTAAAAATAGGATAAGTATGAGTGTTGAGTATCAAATTAAAAAATGACACCTCATATAACGCCCCGAACCCACCTCGGCTTAGTGCGCTACTTTGCTAACCAATCTCACGTTTAAAACGTAATTTAAAATAATTTTTGACTCAATTTTAGGTTTTTTGAACCCTTAAAAATGGTTGGAAAATGTGCGTAAAATACGTCGAAAAAGATCGGGTGAAAACATATTTGAAAAATAATATTTAAAAAAAAAACCCAATTGGCCCACAAAGGGCGCATCGCGCGCGCCTGCTGCGCTCGCCGCGCGCGCTGGTGCCGATCGATCGGCGCTGGGCGCTGCCCGCGCCTGCTGCGCGCGCACCTGCCCTGGCCAGTGTGCCTCTTGCTCGGCCACCAGCACACCACTTCCTCTTTTCTTCATTTTTTCTTCAAACCACTCACCTCCAAATCACCCAAAATTTACCCCACACATTCTCGACACTCCCGACTCCTTGACACGTAAAAATCCTGGAAATTCGACTCCAAAACGTCAACAATAACCAGAAGACAATTGAAATCCGACGTCGTTTACTCTACGAAAAATCGAGCGGCATAACCGCTAAATTTTCTAAAAACCAAATCCTATAAACCAAACGTTTATACCAGAGTTCCAAAACAATATTCACAAGACTTTTAAACCACTATCATTTACGTACAAGAAATCCAACAAAAACGACCAAATGCTTGAACTATCCAAAATAGTTACAAAACTATATACAATACCAAAATACCAAACCATATACATCCCCGAAGACCATGGTCGAGACGCCCCGACAACTGCCCACCCCGGCATACCACGTACATCACCGACTGCGTCCTAATCCTAGCTTTCCTCATAGCTCTCACCTGTAAGAACGTCGACACCTACATCACAGAACACAAAATTTAAGCCTAATGCTTAGTGAGTAGGGAACAATGCAATGCAAAATGCACACACAACCCTCACACATAACCCTAACACATGTGGTTTCTAACTCTCAGTTGTGTTCACCTTGTTCTCACTTTGTTAATCTTTCACTTTCACGAGTGGGTCAAGCGGATACCTATCCTTTCAGGATGGTCACACGTTGACCCAACAGAGCTAGACAAGAGGCACACATCATGTTCACACACGGGACGGCCATACACGATCTTCTCCCACGTCGATCATAGAACCATGTTGATAATCACGACAACTTACGTATCTTCACCCGTGCCTCTCTTTCAGACACCTCCCGAATTGCCATCTTTCAGGCACTAATTCGCGATGAGGCGACTCCACAAGATACCACCGTGCATCTTTTGTTGTAATCTCCCGAATTGCCATATCTCAGGCACTATTTCGCGACGAGGCTACACCGCAAAAGACCACCATACATCTTTTGTGGAAAACCTCCCGAATTGTTTCCATCTTTCATGCACTAATTTATGACGAGGCAGCTCCACAAAAGACCCCATTACCTTACATATTTTCTTATCTGTTTACATTCCATACTTACATTTCAAATCATGCTAAAACTCATATTTTCGTAGGTCGAAACCATGATGCATGTCATACAATGCCCAACACAAAACAAAACACAACAAACAAACAAACAACCAAACATCCCTACCATTCCATGGTGTAGGCCCGAAGGCAAAAGTCACACATCCACTACTTACCTGTTGCTCTGCATGTATTTGATAACTTCGACTAGGCTAAAAGCTCGCTCGTCAATCTAGCACGTTAAGGAAATAACTTAGAAGCATTCTAAGGACATTCTAAAGAATTATGTAACCAAAATTAAAAACCAAAACTAGCAACACTTAACAAATCTACAATTGAAACCCTAAAGCCGATTTTCCCACAATTTTTGGCGTCCAACTTCAAACGGCCATAACTTACTCATTTTTCAACATATTTTGACGTGACACCCAATTCCGTGAACCTCTACACGTCTAATTTCCATTGTATTACTCAAATTAAACATCCAAACATTTTGGCCAAATAGAAATCACCAAACAGATTCGGTGCACATAATGTCCAAAATTGATTTTTCCCAAATTTATACAAAAACTCTAATCTATCCTTAAAAATAACCTAAACCATTATATTCTAAGTTTAAACCACCAATTTAGCAAGAAAACTTAGCGAAGAAAACAAATTTTTGGAATCCCCCATTACGGTTTGTAACGCCCAGAAATTTCGGTTATGGGTTTTGAGTTTAGGTTTTCGGGTTTTCGCTCTTAGGGATATTTTTGTAAATGAGCAAATTAAGCCCGTTTTGGTTAATGGGTAGTTTCGTTAGAACCCTAGGAACAAATTGGAATATTTAGAGAAATAAGAAAATTTAGAGAAAACCGAATCGATAGGTTAATTGATGAGTTTACGCAAGGAATTACAAAAAGGGCATTTAGGTAATTTTGAAGTAAAAATTGGTTTTAAAGCCAAATACCTCACTATTTCTCTCATTTTCTCCTCCCTCCCTACGTGAAGCTATTTGGCAATTCTTCCCCTCTTCCTCCACGTTTCCTTTCCGTCAAGCTTTCTCCTCCGTTCTGGCGATTTTCCTTCAAGCTTTCTTCCCCTAATCCATACTCTAGGTAAGTTCTACACTTTGGGGCAAGTTTAGTTAAGGTTTTAGGGTTGGTTTTGATTTAGGGTTTAGTATAAAATTTTTGGATTTGTGAGAAATCGATAGGATAACAATTTTATGCCCACTAATGGTACATTGGTTGTTATTTTGGTAGATTGGATGAATTGATAGTGTTAGGTTGATGGTTTTGGTTAATTTTAGTCATTATAAGGTTGTTGGACACCATTAATGAGGTTAAGTAATTGGTGAGCGCATTGTGCTCGACGAAATGCCCGAATGAAGTGAAAAATAGTTTTGGAAAAATTTGTCCTAGCTCGGGGCTTCGTTGAGTTTTGATTTTTATAGTATATAGTCGATACTAATGACGTGCTATGATAATACCTTAGGTAACCCAAGCTCTCAAAGGACGGTGCTCGGCATAGCTAGGACTCCAAGGTAAGTGGTGTTAGGTTTTCGGCTCCTAAAGCCCTACATTATATCGATGTTAGGAATTAAATGTCTTAACGATGTTTTCATGATTTAGGGGTTCTAAATGGTCGGGTAGACTAGGACGTTTCCTATGAGTAGTCGGTTAGGCTCGTTTATGTAAGTTATGAATGTTTGGATGATGGTTTGGAGCAATTCCTTCATGCATCATGTTTTCTCTTTTAAGATTTAATGAAATGTTCTTGCATGCATGTTTTCAAGTAAATGAAGTAAAGTTGGAGGATGAGTAGGGCACAGGGCACGTTAATGGCAACTCAGGGCACGATAATATGTAATGGCAACTCAGGGCAAGTGTTTGGTCTACAGGGTAGACGGGGTGGTGCCTGTGCCTACTCATGCCTAAAGATATATATGTATATGTTACGTAAAGTGAATAAATGAAAAACGAACATGTTTTGAAAAAAATCATGCATTATGTATACTCCTGTTTTAGTGAACCCCTTTACTAAGCATTAGGCTTAATGTGTTTATCGTACGATGTAGGTGACGAAATCGAAGGTGAGAAACCCCTCCTGATGATCACGTATAGTTGGTTGATGGGCGGAGCTCGTGGCGACGGGATGTGTTTTGTCTAGGCAAGAGAATTCCGTGGGTGTGCTCCAAGTTATTTGTGGTAAATAGGTGTGTATAGAATGATATTGAATGATGTGATAGATTTTAGGATGTATAGTGAAGTTTGACGTTTGAGGATTTTATATTGGAGGTAGGCTTGGAGTGGTGTTATTTTTAATGATTTTGTTTTTGGGAAAGTTTTAGGGACTCGGACGTTTATGGAGATGTTTATTTGTGGATTAAGTGGAATTATTGTTTAATGATTTTAGGTCTTTTAAACTGTAAGGATACGCTCAGGTTTTAGAGCGATCCATGCAGTTTGTTTTCATGAATTTTAAACACGTGCTCGGGTAAGTGTATGAGTCGGGATTTTTTTTGGGTTTGAAGATTTTGTGTTTAAAAAGGTTGTGGAATGAGTTTTTGGAAAGTCTAAGGTGAAGGGTAATAATTTGGGAAGCAAAGAAATTTTTAAGGGTAAGGAAAAGGGGAGGGGCGCGCAGGCCAGGTGCTGGTGCGCACTGGCCGGGTGTGGCGCGCGTGCGCGCGCAGAGGCGCGTGGCGCGTGCTCGCTGGGTGCACCTAGAATGTGGCCCCCGCGATCGATCGTGACCGAGGCGCGATCAATCATGGTTTTGGGTAAATTTTAGTCGGGAAACCCGAGCCTCCCCTATCGATTGTGCCTGAGGCGCGATCGATCGTGATTTGGGTAAATTTTAGTCGGGAAACCTGAGCTGGCCCGATCGATCGGGCTTGGGGTGCGATCGATCGCGTTGGCGCGCGCACTGGGCGAGCGCGCTGGGTGCGCGGCAGTGGCAGGTGCGCGCGCGGCAGTGGCAGGCGCGCGCGCACCGCAGGGCACTTACGTGCATTTTTTTTTATTTTCGACTTTTCAAAACCTGTTTGGACCCGACCTTTTAGAATACTTTTAAATATATTTTACAGGGCAATCCCCGTGTATTTTAAAGGATTTTAAGGGCCTAAAAACTGAGTCAACGTTTTTTCGAAAAAGAGTTTTTACTTCGTTTTAATGATTTAAAAGTTGACGACTTTCATGCCGTTGTGTTTAAGTTAAAGCTAGTCTAATTAGGGTCGATCGAGAAGAGTCATTTGTCTATGTCCGTTTTGTATTAGAGCGTTGAGGAAAAAGAAAAAAAAATTTACGTGAAAATCCGATGGTCTAAAGTTAGATTACGTCATGGTTATGCCGTAGCGGCCCTGACCGGGTTGGGGTCATCACACGATTTCCACAAATTCTCCAAAAACTCACATAACTCAATAAAAACACCATCCATCACTACGAATATGCAACCCATTAAAAACCCCAACTAAAACATACCTTAAAGCTTGCTAAAAAGGATGGAGAAGAAGAAGGGAAGCTCCTCTAATGGCATGTTGGTTCGTGGAAGAAGAAGAAAAGGAGAAGACAAACAAAACTTGCCTTTTACTCCACCATTTATCACCTTTTAAAATATCACTTAGGGTTATATTTCAATTTCCACCTCAAACTAATGAAATTTTATAAACTAACCCTCCACTCACCTTTTTCTCTTCTTACTCACGTGGAATGCTCCATTCTTTTTAACTTCACAATTTGACTTTTCAACTTTGCATAATTTTCTTCACTTTTTATTCTATTGACTTTTCAAATACTTTCCACTTTTCTTTTCATCTATTCTCTTCATCCCTTTCTTTTCTCTTCGTGAACATCACCCTTTTCTTTAATTTCTTTTGACTTTTCAAAAGGTTCCCTCATTTATTTGATACTTGAATGGTAATACAAATTTGACTTTCAACTTTACTTTTTAATCAATCCAATTTTCATTTAACTTAACACACACAATACACCAATGACCTACTATATTTTATAGTTTACACCTAAGTCTCCTCTTGTAACTCACATATTTAGAATAAATTCTAGGGTCCTTGTTATGCTCCCATAACCGTCCAATCTAAGGCTACGCAACGTTATAGGAATTTCTCGGGTGTTACAATCTACCCTCCTTACAAAAATTTTGTTCTCAAAATTTGAGCTTGGTTATTGCTCAACTTATTCACTCAAACACTACCCATTTTAGCTTTTGGTTACAATGCTAAACTTCGACTATGCTAGGGTCTTAGTTGCCTATCAGGAAATGACAATTCCCTTTGTCTTCAAAGTTTTACATTTCCTAATTATGTACTTCATTAGCTCAACTCTTTATATTGTCATTAATTTCGACCTCATCAATCTTCACCTATACTCTCAAACACTTCTCACTAAGTTTCAACTCTCACTTCTCCTTGAGCTAATTTCATCTAATTCTTCATTTTTCTAATCCAGTATCCATCAAACATATACATAACTACCTCATACCTCCAAAGCTATCTCAATAGCGTAACATCAAAAGCTACTAGTAAACTTCTTACCCTAAGTCCTCAATTTCAAATTCCCCTTTATGTTACTATCTCATCTTACACCTATCTACCTCGAACCATCAAGACATTTTGTAACGACCCTTAAACATAATTCTTGAATTCCCGTGAAAATTCTGTTTTTTTTTAAAACTTTATTCAAAATCTATGATGGGTGAACCGTTATGAAACTATCTTATAAAAGAATATTTAAGTATCAATTAGAATATTAGAAACAATCGGCCGAAGGGACCGAGAGTATAAAAGTGTAGAATATTTAAATGCCTTAAATTTGAACGCATCTACCGCTCAACAGTAACTCATAACATCTACAAAATAAATCCACCCCTCAATCCACCGCTCAACAGTAACACACAACGTCTACAAAACACATCCACCGCTCAACAGTAACACACAACGTCTACAAAACACATCCACCGCTCAACAGTAACACACAACGTCTACAAAACACATCCACCGCTCAACAGTAACACACAACGTCTACAAAACACATCCACCGCTCAACAGTAACACACAACGTCTACAAAACACATCCACCGCTCAACAGTAACACACAACGTCTACAAAACACATCCACCGCTCAACAGTAACACACAACGTCTACAAAACACATCCACCGCTCAACAGTAACACACAACGTCTACAAAACACATCCACCGCTCAACAGTAACACACAACGTCTACAAAATAAATCCACCGCTCAACAGTAACCAATCTACATCCACCACTACACTTCTACCGCCCAACTTCCGATTACATCTATCGAACACATCCACCGCTCAACAGTAACACACAACGTCTACAAAACACATCCACCGCTCAACAGTAACACACAACGTCTACAAAACACATCCACCGCTCAACAGTAACACACAACGTCTACAAAACACATCCACCGCTCAACAGTAACACACAACGTCTACAAAACACATCCACCGCTCAACAGTAACACACAACGTCTACAAAACACATCCACCGCTCAACAGTAACACACAACGTCTACAAAACACATCCACCGCTCAACAGTAACACACAACGTCTACAAAACACATCCACCGCTCAACAGTAACACACAACGTCTACAAAACACATCCACCGCTCAACAGTAACACACAACGTCTACAAAACACATCCACCGCTCAACAGTAACACACAACGTCTACAAAACACATCCACCGCTCAACAGTAACACACAACGTCTACAAAACACATCCACCGCTCAACAGTAACACACAACGTCTACAAAACACATCCACCGCTCAACAGTAACACACAACGTCTACAAAACACATCCACCGCTCAACAGTAACACACAACGTCTACAAAACACATCTACACAAAAATCCACCACTCAATAGTAACCAATCTACGTCCACCGCTACACTTCTACCACCCATCTTTCGATTACATCTATCGTACTCATCCACCGCTCAACAGTAACACACAACGTCTACAAAACACATCTACCGCTTAACAACTTATTTCTAATCTTCTATAGACTTCAAACCTCATTTCCAGAATGCTCATGTATGTAGGTTTATAGACTTGGATAGAATACGCATGGCGAAAGGTTCAAGAACAGATGAAAACATTTAATCTTATAATCCCCTTTAAAACTTATAAATATTGAACAAGTCAATTACTTATCATCATATAAGAATTCTCTTCTACTATTTTTTCTATGTCATTGTCTTATACCATAACAAACCAGTAGCACCATCCTTAGGTCAAATCACCACCCAGCACAAAATCCACGCCATGAGTACTATCCAGGAACCCGACTTAGATGTTATTGCTTGGAATGAAATCCTCACCTTTTGATTCGTCACCTACATCATAAGGTTCAAACTATAAGCCTAATGCTTAGTAAGAAGTACAACATATGCATCATTACTCATGAACATATACTCAATAAAATTATATTCTTATTCATCAAACATATGTCGTGCATTAAGAAGGGATTAGTGCCGAAGGGGCTAGGCAGAGTGCATGTACATGGCCCCTTCTTGGGCAATAATCTTGGTCCATCCCTGGATAGTGACATGGTCAAACCACCCCAACCCTCACTTAAATATAGCTGCATACATTTCATTGTCATTTATGGTTTATGAAAGGGACATGTTCATAAAATGTTTTATATTTTTGGAAGGTAAATCATAATGCGTGAAATGCACATACAAAACAGAACATTACACCAAAGAAAACTCAGACATCCTAGCATATACCGTAGTACAAACCACAAACATCCAGACATTGTCAACAACAAGCTTAACCTAATACCCTTGTGATGTAGAGCCCTAATGGCCAGAAGTCTTAACGCACTCACTTACCTGGATTCCTTTGCTATGTCGTGCCTTCACTTGAATCCTTTTCCACCTAGGACATTTCACACATCAATGTTAAATATGTCCTGAATAATCTAAACTCAGAGCTGGTAAAATTGCAGCTAAAGAAATCATCCCAGATTCTACCTTGAACCTCTAAGGCATTTCGCTGAGCACTTAGTGTGCAAAGCTTAACTTTCAAAACGTTAATGGCATCATCCCCTAAACTGCCAGATTCATATAGATTTTAGACTTTCAACTAAAACGTCGACAACGTCTAGCATTCTATACCAATGCCTATACAGAAGACTCGAAATACTGTCATTATTCAAGCATTGTCCGATTCTAAGTCTTTAAACACCGACCAGTAATCACCCTTAATCAAAAGCTTAATGAATGAATCACCTAAACCTTACCTGAGCTTGAATCGTCAAAGAAAGAGAAGGGAGGAATCGGTTGCCGAAGGAGGAAATCACCAGAAGAGGAAAGTCGGCTACATGAGAGTTTAAATGAGATTTTATGCTTTCTTCTTCCTATTTATATTGAACCAGCTCACACTAATTACAATCCTTGCCATTAAACCTACTTTCATTTATAATTTTCTTATTACATAATTTACACCATAATAATCGTGGGAAAAATAGCTAACCAAGGTGCTGGTTGTTACATATTTCCCTCCTTAAACAAAATTTTTGTCCTCAAAAATTGCTTAAACGAATAGTTCCGGATACTTGTCCATCATGTCCTATCGTCTCTCCCATGTGGCTTCCTCAATATCAGTGATTTCTCCATAACACCTTAACCAATGGAACCTCCTTGTTCCGTAACATCTTTACTGAAGAATCGAGAATTTGCACTGGTATTTCTTCACATGCTAAAGTTGGTTGAATTTCAATGTTCACCGGTTCCAAAACATGTGTCGGATCTCGTATGCATTTCCTTAACATTGATACGTGAAAGACATTGTGAATCTCGTCCATGGATGAAGGCAGTAATAACCTATATGCTATGTTTCCAATCCTTTGCCAAAATAGGAAATGGTCCAACGAATCGGGGATTGAGCTTTCCTCTCTTTCCAAACCTCATAACTCCTCTAAACGGAGAGATTTTAAGGAAAACTACATCTCTGACAGCAAACTCAAGTTCCCTTCTCCTCTGATCCGCATAACTCGTCAGTCGGCCTTGCGCAGACAACATTGTTTTTCTAATAATGGCAACCTTGTCTGACATTTGCTGTATAACTTCAGGGCCTAATAGTTTTGCTTCACCAATTTCATCCCACTATAAAGGTGACCTACATTTTCTATCATACAGTGCCTCATAAGGAGCCATACCAATGGTGGATTGGTAATTATTGTTGTAACAGAATTCAACCAAAGGTAGGTAACGGCTCCATGTTGCCTGAAATTTCAGTACACATGCTCTCAACATATCCTCGAGTATCTGAATAGTCCGCTCAGATTGTCCATCAGTTTGAGGGTGAAAAGCAGTGCTAAAGGTTAACTCTGTACCCATCGAGCCATGTAGACTTTTCTAAAACCTTGAGGTAAATCTAGGATCCCGATCCGAGACAATTGTCACAGAAATCCCATGCAATCTATTGATCTCATGCACATACAAATCAGCAAACTTGTCCATCGTATAAGTCATCTTTACTGGTAGGAAGTGAGCTGATTTCGTCAGTCTGTCAACAATGACCCAAATACTATCATGGCCTTTAATTGTATTTGGTAATCCCACCACAAAGTCCATAGCTATGTTTTCTCATTTCCATTCGAGAATCGGTAATGGTTGGAGAGTACCTCCCGGTCTTTGATGTTCTGCCTTAACTTGTTGGCATACCATGTATGCCTCCACATACATGGCAACATCACGCTTGAAATTTGGCCACTACTAAAGCAACCTCAAGTCTCGGTACATCTTGGTATTGCCTAGATGCACTGAGAAAGACGACGAGTGTGCTTTAGCCAAAACTAATTTTCGTAACTCCTCATCTTTTGGAACATACCATCGGTCCCTAAACTTCAGGATACCATCCACCGAAAGGCTAAACTCAAAAGAATCACTCACCAATTTTCTCATGATGTTATCTTTTTCCTTTGAATCCTTCTGTTGGACCTCCTTGATTCTATCCAAAATAGTTGGTCGAATGGTTACATCAGCAAGTAAGGCTGACAACACATGAACTATTTCTAATTCCAATTTATGAACTTCCATCCTCAAAGCTTCAGACATGGCTTATATAGCGGGCTGCATTGTTGTCGACATCCTGCTTAATGCGTCAGCAACCGCATTGGCTTAACCGGGGTGATACTTAATTTCAAAGTCATAATCCTTAACAAATTCCAACCAACGTCTTTGCCTCATGTTTAATTCCTTTTGAATAAAGAGATACTTCAAACTTTTGTGGTCTGAAAATACCTCGCACTGCTTACCGTAAAGATAGTGCCTCCAAATTTTTAGTGCAAAAACCACAGCGGCTAACTACAAATCGTGAGTGAGATAATTCTGTTCATAACCTTTTAGCTGTCTAGAAGCATATGCCACAACCTTGCCTTCCTGCATTAACACACACCCCAGGACAACTTTGGATGTGTCATAGTAGACACTGAACTTTCCTCCATCAACCGGGAGTGTCAATAGAGGGGCTGTTGTTAACTTCAGTTTCAATATTTTGAAACTCGATTCACAGGCCTCTGTCCAAGAGTACTTAAGGTCCCTCTTTGTTAGACTAGTTAAGGGTCTGGCTATCATTGAAAATCCTTTAATAAACTTCCTGTAATAACCTGCCAATCGAAGGAAACTTTGGACTTCGTTGACATTTCTTGGTTATGGCCAATCCTTTACTACCTGAATTTTGGTTGGATCAACAGATATGCCCTCAGCAGAAATGACATGGCCCAAAAAGTTGACTCTATCAAGCAAAAACTCGCACTTAGAAAATTTGGCATATAACTATTGTTGCACTAGGGTTGCAAAAACAATCTTTAGGTGTTCTGCATGCTCGTCCTTAGTTGAGAGTAAATTAGAATGTCTTCTATAAACACAATAACAAACTTGTCCAAATATCCTAGAAACACTCGGTTCATCATGTCCATGAAGGCTGCAGGTGCATTTGTCAATCCAAATGACATCACAAGGAATTGATAATGTCCATATCGGGTTCTGAACGCAGTCTTAGATACATCATCAGCCTTGACTTTGAACTCGTATGACACGGGATCCCTTAGAAAAGGGTCCGTGAAAACCCACTAAAATATCAAGAGTGCTCGGTGTGTGTGAGGGATGACAAATCCGTGGAATGTAGAAGCAAAAATAAGAATAAATGCAAGAGATGAAAGTGAGGTGTGTGCTAAAGGAATATGGCCGAATATTAGATGTTAGATGATGGCATGAAGCATGAAGAAAAATAAGAGAAAAATGGAGAGAAAGATGTAAGATGAAGTAATGGAATGAAGGAAATAAAATTGCAATAAAATAAATGTGGTTTGTGTGTGTTTTGTGTGGCCAAAATTTAGAGGGTGATTGTGGGTGAATGTGATAGCAAATAAAATAAAGAAATTATCCTTGGAGGTTCCTTAGAGAGATCTTAGGAGTTAGGCTCTAGGTTAAACGTTTTCCAGGAGGAAAACGACTGTCGTAGGCCGGGGATTTTCGTCCTCGATCCAACTCCCAATGGAGAAGGTGAAGCAATGAATAAGAGCTAACCTAGCAACCAAAGCTAGGCTAGCAATGGAGGCCAACTCCTCTTGGTTCAAGGAACCAAGGAAAACCACCAAAGGGACTTTGGATTTTGAGGGAAATAGTAGCGTATTGATTGGAAAAAAGTTGTCTACAATCACTAATACCATGCATTTATAGAAGTCCTAGGTGGATTAGGGCCTTTGGATCAAAAATATAATCGATGGCTAGGAGAAGAAGGCTGGCGTGCGTAGAATCAATGGTGGAGGCTTGCTGGCGCGCGCACGGATCGATGGCTGGAAGGCGCTGGCGCGCGTACTGCCCGGATTGGTGCTTCTTATAATAACCCCAGCGGGGCCGTGACATAATCATAAACATCCTTCGGTTATTTGCTAGTTAGTTATCTATTTCATCTTGTCCTCTCTTGTTATTATTATATATATATATATTTTTTGTTTCTTTCCTTAGACAGAACTCAGGGACATCACAACGTCAGACGAAACTGAACCCTTCATAAACTCGACTTCTCCATTACACTTTTGTCTTACTATATCACAGAATTGAGCGACAATGCTCGGACATCAGTCACATAACAAAATCGGGCAGAAGAGACATGCCCTCAGATCACTCGACTCCATCGTTCTCGGGCTGCATGGACATACAGGCGTTTATCGATAGGGGACACATCGCCCGATTTTCACGTGCACTTCGCGTGCCTCATTAGTCGTCGCCCGGTAGAAGACACCTACCGATGGGCATGTGAAATGCACGTGGTTCTTAGACATTGCCCAAAACACAAGACGACAAACCTTATACTTACTTCCACCGATAGCTAAACGACAACGTTTAAACCACACCTACCGATGACGTCAGTCGGATGATTTACTCATCCGATCAAAACAGCACTACTCACATCATCTGATTACTCATCATTACTCACATCATCTGATCAAAAAATGACAAAGTTTAAACTACTCCTGCCGATGATGTCAGCTGGAGGATTTACTCATCCGATCAAAACAGCACTACTCACATCATCCGATTACTCATCTTTACTCACATCATCCGATAAAAATGTGATGACCCGGATATGTAAGTATATGTAAGATGGCTGCACGAACCAGAACCCGGATGGCGGTACGTCCGCGCGGGCGAACCGGAAGGTGACAGGTCGTAAAAAAGGGGTTGTCATAATCCCACATCGCTTGAGGAAGTATGTGGAAATGAAACATATGTAAAGAGACCCTTCCAACATAGCAAGACGCGTTTTGGAGCACAATTGACAATGGATCCCATAAGAACTCCGAAGTTAAAAGTGCTTCGGCGAGAGCAATTCCAGGTTGGGTGACCTTCCGGGAAGTTCTCAGCCAAACAAAGCCGTGAGGGGAGGATATTGGGCTGCAGCCCAATCCCCAGAGCGGACAATATCTTGCTGGGATATGAGGTCGTTACAAATGGTATCAGAGCCTGTACCCAACCGGAAATGTGGCCAACGAGGACGTTGGGCCCCCGAGGGGGGATGATTGTGATGACCCGGATATGTAAGTATATGTACGATGGCTGCACGAACCGGAACCCGGATGGCGGTACATCTGCGCGGGCGAACCGGAAGGTGACAGGTCGTAAAAAGGGGGTTGTCACAATCCCATATCGCTTGAGTAAGTATGTAGAAATGAAATATATGTAAAGAGACCCTTCCAACATAGCAAGACGCGTTTTGGAGCACAATTGACAACGGATCCCATAAGAACTCCGAAGTTAAAAGTGCTTCGGCGAGAGCAATTCCATGTTGGGTGACCTTCCGGGAAGTTCTCGCCAAACAAAGCTGTGAGGGGAGGATATTGGGCTGCGGCCCAATCCCCAGAGCGGACAATATCTTGCTGGGATAAAAGGTCGGTACAAAAAAAATGACAAGGTTTAAACTACTCCTGCCGATGATGTCAGCCAGATGATTTACTCATCCGATCAAAACAGCACTACTCACGTCATCCGATAGACTTTACCCTAAAGACAGGAAACCTTAACTTATTAAACGACTCCTACTGACGTAAAACATCCATCGGTGGGCAAACACCTTTAACATTTATCCATAGGGGACATCAAAATTTTCACACACTCTCATCATGACAATATAATCCTGCTCTGATTTAAACATAAACTCAATCTGAGTATACTTAGCGGAAGACTTCATTAAAACAGACCATCACACATATATATAAATTCTCAAAATCATTCTCGAGCTCAGAAGCTAAACAGGTAATATCTAAAAAAAAATGACGCTCTTAAGAGAAACCCCATTCTACTTAGAAATTGTATCAGTCATATTCTAGTGTCTAATGACATGAGAAAACCCATCCTACTTTAACCTCAGTTTTCGTAATCCTTACTGACATCACATGAGCAGTAACTACGGTTCATAGTCGCCTTTTCCAGCCACGCACTATCACCCTGGGCACCATCCAACAACCAGCCTTAGACTTCCTCATTGAATTTTGAATCTTCACCTGTTAATTCTTCACCTACATCATAAGGTTTAAACTATAAGCCTAATGCTTAGTAAGGAATGCAATGCTAACACATATGCATGAATGCACAGTATAAAGAAACGCATGCTCATGAATCTTTTCTTATTCTTGTTCATATTCATGTTCATATTATCGTTCATATTCATCATTCATATTCTTCATTTACATTGTATGGAGTAAGAGAGGATTTGTGCCGGTAAAGGGGGTTTGACGGTGAAAGTGTACGTAGTCCCTTGCGGGTCGTATTCTTGGTCCCTCTTTTGGACAGTGACATACGCCAAACCGCCCCAACCCTCTAATAATCCATGTTGCATAGGTTTCATGTTCATATCTTGTTCATAAGAGAAAACATGCACTTAAAACACTTTCATATGCTTGAGAAATATTCGTGATGCATGAGCAGGGATACTCTTGGTTCATCATTCTACTGAATAGGTCATACATCTAGCAAGAATAATTCTTTCAGCTCAAGTATCATAACTAACAGACAAAAGCTCAGATAATCTTTAAACATCAAAAAACAGCTTCTAACTAGTACCCTATGATGTAGGGCCCTAATTGCCGGCAATCTTACACATTCACTTACCTGGTTTCCTTAGCAAATGGAGCACTTCTCTGCAATCTTCTTCACCTAGAACATTTCACATTACATAGTTAAACAAAATCCTAAAAGTCCTAACCAATAGTTATCATAAAATCTAACACATTTGTAGTCCCAGGTTCTCTAGTCAGCACCAAGTGTGCGTGGATTCAGTTTCCAGATTCTAAATAATCAGATTCAACCTAGCAGTTGTACACAGTCGATTATCTAAATGTCCAGATTCGAATCGGAATGCCATTACTAAGTGCGGACTAAAATGTCAATAAAATAACTCTGCCATTGAAGAATCCGAAACTACAGAGCTTAGCTGAAAAACAGAGCTCAAAATTGTTAACCAGCAACTACATTGACGAGTCTTACCTAGGGTGTGAATTTGTCGGGGTGGAGGCTGAAGAATCAGTCGCCGAAAGGAGACGTAGGTGGCTGAGAGAGAGCTATAAGAAGAGAGAAATCACCGAGAGTGAATGTGTCGGCTACAGTGAGGTTTTTGTGAGGTTTAAGGTTTTCATTTTCTATTTATACCAATTGCAATCCCTCAAAATTACAATTCTGCCACAACACAATTAGAAGTCAAATAAGCCTTGGTATTAAATTCAAATCAAAGGACCAAAAATAAAGGTGACAGTTAACTTGGTTAAGAAGATCACCTGGCTGGGATTGTCGGGCGTTACATCCACCCCTCCTTAAACAAAATTTTCGTCCTCGAAAATTGCTCAAACAAAGAGCTCTGGATGCCTATCCAGCATATCCTGTTGCCGCTCCAAGCTAGCTTCTTCAATACCTTGATTCATCCACAAGACTTTTACCAGCGGGATGTTTTTGTTCCGCAGAGTCTTAGTTGCAGATTCCATAATCCTTACAGGTTTCTCTTCATACATTAGCGTCGGCTCGATATTGATTTTAGTTGGTTCAACAACATGTGTCGGATCACGTATACATTGCCTTAACATTGACACATGAAAGACATTATGAACCTTTTCCAATGATGGAGGCAATTGCAGTTTGTAAGCTGTACCACCAATCCTTGCCAAGACAGGGAACGATCTAATAAATTGTGGATTAAGCTTTTCCTTCTTGCCAAATCTTAAAACTCCTTTAAACGGTGAAATTCTTAGGAACACTTCATCTCCGATGGCAAACTCAAGATCTCTTCTTCTTTGGTTTGCATAACTCTTATGTCAACTTTGAGCAGTCATCATCCTCTTCCTAATTGTGGCAATGTTGTCTGACATCTGCTGCAAAATTTCAGTACCTAGGAGTTTTGCTTTGCCAACTTCATCCCAATATAAAGGCGATCTTCATTTCCTGGCATACAGTGCTTCATAAGGTGCCATACTGATAGTGGACTGGTAACTATTGTTGTAGGAGAATTCAACCAAGGGCAGATGTCGGCTCCAAGATGTCTGGAAATCTAACACACATGCTCTCAACATATCCTCGAGTATCTAAATAGTCCTCTCGGATTGTCCATCACTTTGCGGGTGGAAAGCAGTGCTAAAGGATAACTTTTTACCTAGCGTACTTTGTAAACTTTCCAAAAGCGAGAGGTGAACCTGGGATCACGATCGGAGACAATAGACACCGGAATACCATGTAATCTGATGATTTCCTGAATATAAAGATTAGCTAGCTGGTCCATCGTGTAGGTTGTCCTTACTGGTAGGAAATGAGCTGATTTTGTCATCCTGTCAACTATAACCAAATGCTATCATGGCCTTTTGTAACGACCCAGATACTGTACCCATTTTTCCCGTACATATTTTTTTTTGCCCTTATACTTTAAATAGACTCTAAGCGGAACCTAATCCGAAATCGAAACCAGAATCGAAATCGGAATTGAAATCTAGCTTTAAACCATTTAAATAACTTAAAACAAATTAATAAAACTATGAAAACATTTAATAAAAATCATTTAAAATAAAACAGAAATCGGGAGGACAGAAATGTCCAAACCCAAAATCAAGGGGACAGCGATCAGTCGCTGCAGCATGCAGCGACTGATCGCTGCACATGCTGCAGAGACCAGCGATCGATCTCTGCAGCTTTGCAGAGATCGATCGCTGCATTGCTACATCGTGCAATGCAGCGATCAGCGATCGATCTCTGCATTGCTGCAGAGATCGATCGCTGCATTGCTGCAGCGCGCAATACAGTGATCAGCGATCGATCTCTGCATTGCTGTAGAGATCGATCGCTGCACACTTGCAGCGATCACCACGCAGCGATCGTTCCCTTCTCCTTTCTTTGCTCTCTGTGTTTTCTGTTTTACAATTACTCTCTGGAAATCCGAATTCCAGAGAGCAACACTTCATGTTTCAACCTCTCTGGAATCCGATTCCAGAGAGTAAACTCATCTATTCCCACCACTTTCTCCTCAATAAACCTGATTAACCTATAACTCAAACTTAACTAAAAACGTATTCTATACTCAACTAACTTACAGCGGACTTTGCGAAATCCAACTGCGTGGATAGCTCTTAAAACCGAGCATAACCGTATCAATCCCAAAACCATTAAAAACATTTCTATAACGTTCAAATAACAGATTAAACTAAACGTTTTACAAATCAGTTTATAAAACCTTAAAAACATCGATATGTAAACCTAACATCTACCAGAACCAAACATCCTAAAATGTCCCAAAAGACCCTCAGAAGCTATACATACTATCCCCACGGGTCGGTGAAGCCTCGACTGCTCCAGCACACCCACGCGAGCCGTCCTCCGTCAACTGCGTCACTCCTCAGGTGGAGGGATCTCGTCCTCACCTACACCATACAGACACCTATGAGATAATTAAATCTCAGTAAGCTCTACGTAAATGCAATGCGTGCTATGCATATGCAATTCAGAAAACATGCAGATACAGATACAGATTCAGATTACAGATTCAGATTCTTTACGTCGCAGACAGATTATCACTGAGGTCTACCAAGCCTCTCCGTGACCAGATAACAGATTACGTAGATTCTTTTCGTTGGTTCATTTTACTTTTTGATTAGGTCGCAGACAGATTGTCACCGAGGTCTAAACCCACCTCGCCGTGACCAGATAACAGATTACGTAGATTAATTAGGTCCATTACTTTGCTTAAAAACACGTACAGAATGATGCATGAACAATTCATATCAGACAGAAATCATATAGACAAAGCATACCATCAAAACTCCACAATCAACCTATACACATATAGACAGAACATACCATCAAAACTCAACAATCAACCTATACACATATAACTTAACTACCCAACCAAAGCGATTAAACAAAACATCACCAAGTTCCTCGAGAAGACCACGACGTACGGTGTAGGCCAATCGGCCAGAAAAAATCACGAGAACTTACCTCGTGTCCAAAGTAGCTCAAACTCCGTCCACGAGTGTTGTTTGTCTGAGGCAAAGCACAATATGCCGTTAAAATCAATTTAAGCTAATAAACGTCCAATTATCAAAACCTTAACTAAGACAATTTCCTAACGCTTTAACCCAATCCATTGAACTATTCTATCGAGCATTTTACGCCCGGCACCTAAAAATCCAAATTACGAGTTTTGCCCTAAAACCCGAAAATTAACCAATTTTTAACTTTTTCACCAATTGATTTAACCTCGTCCAATAACGTCAAATACGTGCAATATACACTTAATCACGGCTAACCTATTAATTACGAACTCTAATTCACGTTTTTAACGAAAAACTATCGAAACCCTAATTATTTAAACGTTACGAAACTCGAAATCTAACGCTCTAGAACTATAGAGACATACCTAGAACGTCGATTGGAGGAATAAACGTGAAGAAAACGGAACGAACGGAGGTCGAATCGGAGTTCGGACGGAAGAGATCGTCGGCGGCCGAGGGCTTTGCTCTCTGGAACTTGGCGCAGGCAGAGGAGAAAAGAGGAGAAGTGAGGAGAGAAGAGAAATTAGGTTAGTTTATAATATTGGTTTGGAGAATTACTAAAACGCCCTTCTTTGATCTTTATATAAATTTTGTCATTCGGTTCGTTAATCGTCTAGCTATTCGGTTTCTCCAAACTTCCTTACTTCACCAATAAGTCCAACTTATTATTTAGGATTTATTAAAACTGTCCGTTTGCAATTCGGACCCCGTTTACTATTTTTACTAAAACGTCTTTTATGTTACGATAGATGTAATTACTCGAAATATAGTGTTTAATCTCCGAAAATTCCCATAATCTCCCTAAAATTCCTATAAATCGTTAGGATCGTAATGACGCTTACTTTTTGTGAAACGGACCTGATTTGACATATTTACCAAAAATGCCATTATATAATAAAATAACAATATAATATATTATATCCGTAATCCGTACAAGCCGGATATTACACCTTTAGTTGTCCTAGGCAGTCCCACAACAAAATCCATGGCAATGTGTTCCCACTTCCATTCGGGGATCGGTAAGGGTTGAAGAGTACCCCTTGGACGTTGATGCTCTGCCTTAACTTGTTGGCAAATCAAACATGATTTCACATACTTGGCAACATCCCTCTTAAAATTCGGCCACCAATAAAGTAACTTTAAGTCCCGATACATCTTGGTGCGGCAAGGATGTACAGAAAATGGGGACGAGTGGGCCTCGGCCAAAATCATCTTATGTAATTCCTCATCACTCGGAATGTACCATCGATTTCTAAATCTTATAATACCATCCTTGGAGAGACTAAACTCAGAGGAGGCGTCCTTCAACTTACTCATTATGCTGTTATTTTCCTTTGAATCCTTTTGCTATACCTCTTTGATTCTATCCATGATAGTTGGTCTAATAGTAATATTAGCAAGTAAGGTTGACAACTCCGAAACCATCTCCAACTCGAACTTCTGAACTTCTGCCCTCAAAGGCATAGACATGGTTGACAATGCTGGCTGCATTGTCATCGACATCCTACTCAATGCGTCAGCTACAGCATTAGCCTTACCCGGGTGATACTTGATCTCAAAGTCATACTCCTTAACAAACTCCAACCAACATCTTTGCCTCATATTCAATTCCTTTTGAGTGAAGATGTACTTCAAGCTTTTATAGTCAGAAAACACCTCACACTTTTGACCTTACAAATAATGTCTCCAAATCTTCAAAGCAAAAACAACCGCGGCTAATTCCAGATCATGAGTGGGGTAATTATGCTCATAACTCTTCAGCTGTCTGGAGGCATACACCACAACCTCGCCTTCTTGCATCAAAACACACCCCAGACCAACTTTGGATGCATCACAGCAAACACTAAACTTCCCTTCTTCGGTTGGGAGAGTCAATAGTGGGACTGTCGTCAACTTCAGCTTAAGTGTCTTGAAGCTATCTTCACAAGTTTCAGTCTAAGAGTATTTGGTGTCCTTCTTTGTTAAATTAGTTAAAGGCTTAGCTATCATAGAGAATCCCTTAATGAACTTTCTATAATAACCTGCCAGACCAAGGAAACTACAGACTTCACTGACATTCCTTGGCTGTGGCCAGTCCTTAACAACCTGAATCCTGGTTGGATCTACTGATATGCCCTCAGTAGAAATGACGTGGCCTAAGAAATTGACCTTATTCAACCAGAACTCACATTTGGACAACTTGGCATAGAGTTGCTACTGTCTTAATGTCGTCAAAACCACTCTTAAATGCTCTGCATGGTCAGTTTCAGTCCGTGAGTAAATTAAGATATCGTCTATGACCACAATCCCAAACTTGTCCAAGTACTCTCGGAACACCCGATTCATCAAATCCATAAAAGCTGCAGGCGCATTTGTTAATCCAAACGACATTACAAGAAATTCATAGTGTCCATAGCGGGTTCTGAAGGCTGTCTTTGGTATATCTCCCTCTTTAACCTTTAGTTGGTAATAACCCGAATGCAAATCAATCTTTGAAAACACCTTATCTCCTTGTAGCTGGTCAAACTGATCATCAATTTTGGGTAAAGGGTATTTATTCTTAATTGTCAACTTGTTTAGCTCTATGTAGTCTATGCACATTCTAAGAGAACCATCTTTCTTCATAACGAATAAAACAGGTGCACCCCAGGGAGAACTACTAGGGCGTATAAATCCCTTGTCGACTAATTCCTGTAGTTGGACTTTTAATTCTTTCAACTCAACAGGTGCCATGTGGTAGGGGTTCTTAGACACAGGTAATGCCTCGGGGTATGTATCAATTACAACTCAATTTCTCTATCCGGTGGCAACCCGGGCAAGTCATCCAGGAATGCTTCTAGAAACTCTCGGACTATAGGAATATCTTGCAGTTCTATCATACTTTTCACCTGATCATCAATTACACTAGCTAGAAAACTCTCGCAACCCTCTTTCAACAACCGCTGAGTTTCTAGTGAGGATACAATCGGCATTTTACTTATCTTGGGAATAGCTTGGAAGAAATACCGATCGCCATTCAGGGGTCGGAACTCAACTAATCCAGACCTACAACTTATCGTGGCATGATGTCTGAATAACCAATCCATTCCTAGTATAACTTCATACCCCTTCATGTCAATTACGATCAATTCTACATACAACTTCTTATCTCCTAGGGTCACAATACCATCTTTTACTACCTGTTCTGAATGTAAAGACTTTCCTGATGGTAACATAACGCTAAATGACCTCTCGGCTGGCGAGGGTTCTAAATTATGCTTACGTACAAACAAGGTTGCCACAAACGAGTGAGTGGCTCCCGTATCTATAAGTGTGTAAACAGAAATACCATAGATCGTAATAGTACCTGTTATGACTGTATGTGGCACTGCATTCTCATCTTCCATCAAGCCATAGACTCTAGGTGCGACCCTCGCTCTATTTGGGTCAGGCGGCATGGGGCAGTCCCTGACAATGTGTCCAACTTATCACATCTATAGCAGCGGCCAGAATGTAACTTGCATTCGTCGGGGTGATTCTTCTGACAGGTGGGGCATAAGGGGAGCCAGTGGTCGTTTCCCTTTTCCCTGGTCATAGTTCTGATTGAAAGGTCTCTTAACACCTTTCTGTTGTTGCTGAGGCCCCCTATTCTGCTGTGGCTGCCAACCCTTGTTCTGTCGTGGTGGTGGTTGAGCCTCTCTGGTAAACTTCTTCGACTGCTCACGTTGTTCTTGTAATGTTACCTCAACCTCTTCCAGTTCTAAGGCCTTAGCCGCCACCTCGAAAAACGGCACATTGTGAATTCCTGCAGTCTTTACTCCTCTATACAAGCCTGGTTTTAGTCCATAAACAAATTGGTGGATCTTGTCTTCCTCATCTTCTATCATACGAGGTGCAAACCGAGATAACGCCTCAAACTTATATATATAATCGGCCACAGAACCGGTTTGACGCAGCTGCATAAATTCCATCTTCTTGCTAGTCCGAACAGCTCGGCTGAAGTACTTATCATAGAAGGCAGTCTTAAACATTTCCCAGGTCATAGTTCCTGTATTCACGGTGCTCTGGATTGAGTCCCACCAAAGCCTCGCATCCAGTTCCAAGTGGAAGACAGCACACGTGACCTTATCTCCTTCATACACCTTTGCATACTTGAACATGTCCTCCATCTTCCGGACCCATTCCTCAGCATAAACAGGATCCGAAACTTGACCATTAAACGTCGGAGGTCAAAGTCGATGGAAACGCTTGTCACCATGATCTCGAGCTGCATTAGTGCTAGAATTTCCATGTTCCTTCCTAGTGGCTACAAGTTGCTCGATCTGTCGAGATTGGCGAATGACTAACTCTGTTAGTTGGGCGATAGTATTGCTATCCACATTGTCATCTCTCTGTTGGCCTCTAACCATCTTGGGATTCGTAAACAATTAGTCATAAACACAACTTAACTTAAGGACATTGCTAAAATCATAAACACTTACAGTTGTTGGAGTGTGCTCATGTGACGGTCTGTGCTGGAAAGTAGTCTACAGAATTGATTTTAGAACCCAATTTTGCTATGATACCATAATTGTAACAACCCCAGCGGGGCCGTGACATAATCATAAACATCCTTCGGTTATTTGCTAGTTAGTTCTCTGTTTCATCTTGTCCTCTCTTGTTATTATTATATTTTTTTTTGTTTCTTTCCTTAGACAGAACTCAGGGACATCACAATGTCAGACGAAACTGAACCCTTCATAAACTCGACTTCTCCATTACACTTTTGTCTTACTATATCACAGAATTGAGCGACAATGCTCGGACATCAGTCACATAACAAAATCGGGCAGAAGAGACATGCCCTCAGATCACTCGACTCCATCGTTCCCGGGCTGCATGGACATGCAGGCGTTTATCGATAGGGAACACATCGCCCGATTATCACGTGCACTTCGCGTGCCTCATTAGTCATCGCCCTGTAGAAGACACCTACCGATGGGCATGTGCAATGCACGTGGTTTTTAGACATTGCCCAAAACACAAGACGACAAACCTTATACTTACTTCCACTGATAGCTAAACGACAACGTTTAAACCACACCTAGCCGATGACGTCAGCCGGATGATTTACTCATCCGATCAAAACAGCACTACTCACATTATCCGATTACTCATCTTTACTCACATCATCCGATCACAAAACGACAAGGCTTAAACTACTCCTGTTGATGACGTCAGCCGGAAGGATTTACTCATCCGATCAAAACAGCACTACTTACATCATCCGATTACTCATCTTTACTCAAATCATCTGATCACAAAACGACAAGGTTTAAACTATTCCTGCCGATGACGTCAGCCGGATGATTTACTCATCCGATCAAAACAGCACTACTCACGTCATCCGATAGACTTTACCCTAAAGACATGAAACCTTAACTTATTAAACGACTCCTACTGAAGGAAAACATCCATCGGTGGGCAAACACCTTTGACATTTATCCATAGGGGACATCAAAATTTTCACACACTCTCATCATGACAATATAATCCTGCTCTGATTTAAACATAAACTCAATCTGAGTATACATAGTGGAAGACTTCATTAAAACAGACCATCACACATATATATAAATTCTCAAAATCATTCTCGAGCTCAGAAGCTAAACAGGTAATATCTAAAAAAAATGACGCTCTAAAGAGAAACCCCATCCTACTTAGAAATTGTACCAGTCATATTCTAGTGTCTAATGACATGAGAAAACCCATCCTACTTTAACCTCAGTTTTCGTAATCCTTACTGACATCACATGAGCAGTAACTACGGTTCATAATCGCCTTTTCCAGCCACGCACTATCACTCTGAGCACTATCCAACAACCAGCCTTAGACTTCCTCATTGAATTTGGAATCCTCACCTGTTAATTCTTCACCTACATCATAAGGTTTAAACTATAACCTAATGCTTAGTAAGGAATGCAATGCTAACACATATGCACGAATGCACAGTTTAAAGAAACGCATGCTCATGAATCTTTTCTTATTCTTGTTCATATTCATCATTCATATTCATCATTCATATTCTTCATTTACATTGTATTGATTAAGAGAGGATTTGTGCCGGTAAAGGGGGTTCGACAGTGAAAGTGCACATAGTCCCTTGCGGGTCGTATTCTTGGTCCATCTTTTGGACAGTGACATACGCCAAACCGCCCCCAACCCTCTCATAATCCATGTTGCATAGGTTTCATGTTCATATCTTGTTCATGAGAGAAAACATGCACTTAAAACACTTTCATATGCTTGAGAAATATTCGTGATGAATGAGCAAGGATACTCTTAATTCATCACTCTACTGAACAGGTCATACATCTAGCAAGAATCATTCTTTCAGCTCAAGTATCTTAATTAATAGACAAAAGCTCAGATAATCTTTAAACATCAAAAAACAGCTTCTAACTAGTACCCCTATGATGTAGGGCCCTAATGGCCAGGCAATCCTACACATTCACTTACCTGGTTTCCTTAGCAAATGGAGCACTTCTCTGCAATCTTCTTCACCTAGAACATTTCACATTACAGAGTTAAACAAAATCCTAAAAGTCCTAACCAATAGTTATCCTAAAATCTAACACATTTGTACTCCTAGGTTCTCTAGTCAACACCTGGTGTGCATGGATTCAGATTCCAGATTCAAAATAATCAGATTCAACCTAGCAGTTGTACACAGTCGATTATCTAAATGTCCAGATTCGAATCGGAATGCCATTACTAAGTGCGGACTAAAATGTCACTAAAATAACTCTGTCATTGAAGAATCCGAAACTACAGAGCTTAGCTAAAAAACAGAGCTCAAAATTGTTAACCAGCAACTACATTGACGAGTCTTACCTAGAGTGTGAATTCGTCGGGGTAGAGGCTGAAGAATCAGTTGCCGAAAGGAGCTGTAGGTGGCTGAGAGAGCGCTCTAGAGAAGAGAGAAATTGTCGATAGTGAATGTGTCGGCTACAGTGAGGTTTTTGTGAGGTTTAAGGTTTCCATTTTCTATTTATACCAATTGCAATACCTCAAAATTACAATTCTTCCACCACACAATTAGAAGTCAAATAAGCCTTGGCATTAAATTCAAATCAAAGGCCAAAAATAAAGGTGACAGTTAACTCAGTTAAGAAGATCTAACCTAGCAACCCAAGCTAGGCTAGAAATAGAGACCAACTCCTCTTGGTTTAAGGAACCAAGGAAAAACACCAAAGGGGCTTTGGATTTTTAGGGAAATAGTAGTGTATTGTTTGGAAAAAAGTTGTCTACAATCACTAATACCATGCATTTATAGAAGTCCTAGGTGGATTAAGGCCTTTGGATCAAAAATATAATCGATGGCTAGGAGAAGAAGGCTGGCACGCGCGGAATCAATGGTGGAGGCTTGCTGGCGCGCGCACGGATCGATGGCTAGGAGGCGCTGGCGCGCGCGCTGCCTGGATTGGTGCTTCTTGCTGCCCGCCTGGTTGGCGCTCTTGCCCGCGCCACACGGCGCTGTTCTGTGCGCCAGTGCGCGCCCAATCCGAAGGCCGAGAATGAATCCATGCCAAAACCTATCCCAAGGTGGAGATTGTGCCAACTCATCAATCTAAGCCTTCACCCACATGTATACCTGCAAAAACTTACCTTTGGATGTGGGCTCTTCTTTGGGCCAAGTCTATCTTTGGGCTCGATTTGTAGAAGCCTTTTCCTTTGAACTTGTTGGATTTCCATCAACCCAAATCCACCACTATACTTCTACTCCTAACCACACAATATAATGCATGAAATGCAATTATAAAATCCTTACAATAAAGGCGAATGTATGCCAATGAGTTTAAAATTAAGAAAATTACAAATTAAGGCCTGGGAAGACAAAATTCCCATAAGGTTGCAAGGAAGCTCCGAGTGAATGCTCCAATGAATGATGTGGCAAGGTTTCTCCACTATCTTCTGATGTCGGCTCCTAAGTGAAGTCCACGATGTGATCCAAACCTGCAAAAAGAGACAAGTCATTAGAACATTGAACAATTAAAGTTTGTGACTCAGTTTGTGATCTTGTAACGGGTCTCCGAGGCATGTCATCGTAGTAGCCCGAGCGTAAGTCAATTTTTAAAAACACCGTGGCTCCTTGAAGTTGATTAAGTAGATCATCAATTCAAGGCAGTGGATACTTATTCTTCATTGTCAACTTATTCAATTCCCTATAGTCTATGCACATTCTAAGGGATCCGTCTTTCATCTTGACAAACAAAACAGGTGCACCATAGGGAGAACTGCTGGGGCGTATAAATCCCTTGTCTACCAACTCTTGCAATTGAGTCTTCAGTTCCTTCAATTCAACCGGTGCCATATGGTAGAGATTCTTAAAGACCAGTGAGGTTCCAGGTTAGGTATCAATCACAAATTATATCTCTCTATCAGGCGGTACCCCCCGCAAATCGTCTAAGAACACCTTAGGAAAATCTCAAACTAAGGGAACATCTTGAAGTTTTAGTTTATCCTTATCCCGTATATCAATTATACTAGCTAGATAACCTGTACATCCAAGTTTCAATAACTGTTGAGCCTCCAATGAAGATATAATCGGCATTTTGCTTAATTTTGGAATGGCTTGGAAGGAATACCGATCTCCATTTGGGGGTTGGAGTTTGACTAATCCAGATCTATAGCTTATCGTGGCGTAATGCCTGAATAACCAATCCATTCCCAAAATAACCTCATATCCTTTCATGTCAATTATGATTAGTTCTACATATAACTTCTTATCTCCTACTAACACGATATTCCCCTTCACTACCCGTTCTGATTGTAAGGACTCACCCGATGGCAACATGACACTATATGACTTATCAGCTGGCAAGGATCCTAGATTGTGTTTATATACAAACAGGGTTGCTACAAAAGAATGAGTGGCTCCCATGTCTATAAGTGTGTATGCGGGTTCATTGCATATTAAAATGGTACATGTTATAACCGTGTGCTGAACTGCATCTTCATCCTCCATCAAGGCAAAGACCCTAGGTGCCACTCTCACCTGATTTACATTTGACGGCATGGGGCATTCTCTGACCACGTGGCCGACCTTATCGCATCTATAAAACCGACTCGTGTACAGCTTGCATTCTCCATAATGGTTCTTCTGGCAGGTAGAACACAGAGGGGCTTGAGGAGCCTGTGGAACCCCTTGAGGTCGCTTCCCTTTTCTTGGCCTTCATTTGGATTAAAGGACCTTTTAACACCCTTTGGCTATTGCTACCATCCCCTCGTGTCCTGCTGTGGCTGCCCACTCTTATCAAACTTCCTTGGCGGCTCCCATTGTCCCTGTATTGTCACCTCTACATCCTCCAATTCCAAAGCCTTAGCTGCCACCTCGGAATATCGTATGTTATGAATTCTAGCGGTTTTCACTCCCCTGAAGAGATTCGGCATCAGTCCTTGAACAAATTGGTGAATCTTGTCTTCCTCGTCATCCACCAGACGTGGTGCAAATCGGGACAAGGCCTTGAACTTACAAATATAATCTGCCACAGAACCAATTTGGCGTAGTTGCGTAAACTCCATCTTTTTCCTGGCCCGAACCGCTCGGCTGAAATACTTGTCAAAGAAAACCGCTTTGAACCATGCCCAAGTCATAGTTTCCACACTAGTAGTGCTTCGAATTGAGTCCCACCAATGCCTTGCACCCAGTGCAAGATGAAAAACAGCGCATGTGATCTTGTCCCCCTCTTCGACATTGGCATACGTAAACATGTCCTCAATTGTTCGAATCCATTCCGCCGTATAGATAGGATCTGAAACTTGACCATTAAATACTGGAGGTCGAATTCGGTGAAAGCGCTTGCTTCCATGGTCATGAGTTGCGCTTGAGCTAGAGTTGCCCTGTACCACTCTAGTAGCCACTAGTTGCTCAATCTGGCGGGATTGGCATAGAACCAATTCCGTTAGCTGGGAAATCGTGTTACTTTCTTCATTGGTTTCCCTTTGTTGACCTCTCACCATCTTGGAAATCCTAACATATTAACATAAATACGTCTTAACTTTAAAAGACATTACTAAAATCGTAAACACTTACAGTTATTGGAGGGTATTCATGCGGAATTTGTGTTGGCAGGCAGTCTGCATAATCAATTTTAGAACCCAGTTTTCCTTTGATACCATAATTGTAACGACCATTAAACATAATTCTTGAATTCTCGTGAAAATTGTTTTTTTTTTTTTGAAAACTTTATTCAAAATATATGGTGGGTGAAATCGTTTTAAAACTATTTGATAAAACAATATTTAAGTATCAATTAGAAAATTAGAAACAATCGATCGAAGGGACCGAGGGTATAAAAGTGTAGAATATTTAAATGCCTTAAATTTGAACGCATCTATCACTCAACAGTAACTCACAACATCTACAAAACACATCCACCGCTCAACAGTAACCAATCTAAATCCACCGCTACACTTCTACTGCCCATCTTCCGATTACATCTATCGAACACATCCACCGCTCAACAGTAACACACAACATCTACAAAACACATCCACCGCTCAACAGTAACCAATCTACATCCACCGCTACACTTCTACCGCCCATCTTTCGATTACATCTATTGAACACATCCACCGCTCAACAGTAACACACAACATCTACAAAACACATCCACCGTTTAACAGTAACCAATCTATATCCATCGCTACACTTCTACCGCCCATCTTCCGATTACATCTATCGAACACATCCACCGCTCAATAGTAACACACAACGTCTACAAAACACATCCACCGCTTAGCAGCTTATTTCTAATCTTCTATAGACTTCAAACCTCATTTCCAGAATGCTCATGTACGTACGTTTATAGACTTGTAGAATACGCATGGCGAAAAGTTCAAGAACAGATGAAAACATTTAATCTTATAATCCCCTTTAAAACTTATAAATATTGAACAAGTCAATTAATTATCATCATACAAGAATTCTCTTCTACTATTTCTTCTATGTCATTGTCTTATACCATAACAGACCAGGAGCACCATCCACAGGTCAAATCGCCACCCAACACAAAATCCACGCCATGAGTACTATCCAGCAACCCGACTTAGATGTTGTCGCTTGGAATGAAATCCTCACCTTTCGATTCGTCACCTACATTATAAGGTTCAAACTATAAGCCTAATGCTTAGTAAGAAGTACAACATATGCATCATTACTCATGAACGTATACTCAATAAAATCATATTCTTATTCATCGATCATATATCGTGCATTAAGAAGGGATTAGTGACGAAGGGGGGTAGGCAGAGTGCGTGTACATTGCCCCCTCTCGGGCAATAATCTTGGTCCATCCCTAGACAGTGACATGGCCAAACCACCCCAGCCCTCACTTAAATATAGTTGCATACATTTCATTGTCATATATCGTTCATGAAAGGGACATGTTCATAAAACGTTTTACATTTTTGGAAGGTAAATCATAATGCGTGAAATGTACATACAAAACAGAACATCACACCAAAGAAAACTCAGACATCCAGCATATACCGTAGTACAAACCACAAACATCCAGACATTGTCAACAACAAGCTTAACCTAGTACCCTTGTGATGTAGAGCCCTAATGGCCGGAAGTCTTAACGCACTCACTTACCTGGATTCCTTTTCTATGCTGTGCCTTCACTTGAATCCTTTTCCACCTAGGACATTTCACACATCAATGTTAAATATGTCCCTAATAATCTAAACTCAGAGCTGGTAAAATCTCAGCTAAAAAAATCATCCTAGATTCTAGCTTGAACCTCTAAGGCATTTCGCTGAGCACTTAGTGTGCAGAGCTTAACTTTCAAAACGTTAATGGCATCATCGCCTAAACTGCCAGATTCATATAGAATTTAGACTCTCAACTAAAACGTCGACAATGTCTAGGATTCTATACCAACGCCTATATAGAAGAGTCAAAATACTGTCATTATTCAAGCATTGTCTGATTCTAAGTCTTTAAACACCGACCAGTAATCACCCTTAATCAAAAGCTTAATGAATGAATCACCTAAACCTTACCTGAGCTTGAATCGTCGAAGAAAGAGAAGGGAGGAATCGGTTGCCGAAGGAGGAAATCACCAGAAGAGGAAAGTCGGCTACATGAGAGTTTAAATGAGATTTTATGCTTTCCTCTTCCTATTTATATTGAACCAGCTCACACTAATTACAATTCTTGCCATTAAACCTACTTTCATCTGTAATTTTCTTATTAGATAATTTACACCATAATAATCGCCGAAAAAATATCTGACCAAGGTGCTGGTTGTTACACATTTTGTTATTCCTTCTAACATCATCCCCTTACTCTGAACTCTCCCTATCTAAATCAATCTACTATGCTCACAAAGTACTAACAGAATTCTCATAATTACCTTCACTACACTCAATTTATCCACTTCTACTTTAGTCCGCACCACACTACTCTTAAAATCTTAGATTTGGTGTATACCCACTTCAACTCCAACTCATACTCCCTACTCAACACTTTCATAAATCCATATCCCCAAAATTTTCTTCTCAAATTCTTATCTCCAGGTTTCCTTTTCATGATTCTTCAATGAGGATTTCTTTATCCATTCACTCCAAACTAATCCTCATAGCTACCTTCACTGTTCTGAATCTCATCCATAACAATCTCGATCATTCTTCGAGGATCGTCAACTCTATATGACTTTAATTTGGGTCATTCTAAACTATACACCGCAACGCTCAATAATTTCCACAATTATTGACTTCACTATACTTAACTATCACTTAACTTACAAAATTTTCTAACTTAAACTTCCTTCTAGGTTTTTCTCTAATAGCGTCCATCCGATTTCCCCGCCTTTCTAAATCCTCAAGCCTAGCACTACTCTTGCAGGTCCTCTAATTTAATGTTGGGCAGTCCGTAGAGATCTAACCTTTTTCATTACGATTAATATATCGGTCCGATCTTACCTCGCACACACCACCACGAAACTCATTTGAATACCTCCAACTTCAATCCTCGGCCACCTATCTAGTTTGTCACGCCATAGCAAACTCTTTAAAGCGTTTACGTAACCAACAGCCTTAAATTTCTTCCATATCCTAGCGTTATACTACCAACCAACATCTAGCTAACTTTAACTCTCAACTAAACTTTACTACAAAATCCGCTATCACCAAGAATATACTACACACCCCAACCTATCCATGTAAAAAAAAATACACACTAAATTACAAGTACCGCACCTGAGGTCACGGTTGGATCTTGTGTGTCACTTTAGCCGGACCCTTCTTTGCTATAGGACAATTCTTAGCTATATGCCCAAGCTCATTGCAATTGAAGCACAGGTTGGTCTTTGGCTTTGGACAATTTCGGGCAACATGGTCAGCTCCAAAGCAGTTAAAACATCTTTCATCATATTGTCCACACTCTCCTAGATGAAATTTCAAACACTTGGGACATCGCGAAAAACTTCTCCTTTGCTGCTGTCGCGGCTTCTTTCCTTCTCTTTGGTCAGTTAAAATTTCTCCCGGCCTTTTAGTCCCCTGAGGCTGTGAAGAAGATCCATCTCGACTCATCTAGGTTGTAATTTCCTTAAACATTTTTCTCGGACTTCAGCTGGTTTAACAACTTTGTCAGCGGCCTCTTTCACCTCTAAAGCTTTAGCCACCACTCTAGTTAACGACACACCATCAATCCCGAAAGTTTTCACCAACATATATATCTCTGGCTTCAGGCCTTGCACAAACTAGAGTACCTTATCCTTCTTCCGACTCATCATATGGCTGGCAAACCGCGACAGAAACTCAAACTATCTAATGTACTCCCCAACTGGGCCAGTCTACTTTAACTGCAATAATTCTAGCCTCTTAGTAGCTTGGACCGTCCGGTTGTAGTACTTGTCGAAAAACAAATTCTTGAACTCTTGCTAAGTTAAACCCTGAGGACTGGTGGTAGCCTCCATCGTTTCCCACCAGCTCTGCGCGTCGTTAACCAAGTGGAATGTTGTGCACTTTACTGTGTTTCCTTCTTCCACATCAGCAAGCTTAAACATGTTCTCTATAGTGTATATCCACCTCTCAGCAGCTGTCGGATCTGTTAACCGGCCCTCAAACAACGGAGGCTAGAATTTCATAAACTTGTCCCCACTAGAACTTGCTCCGATATTTCCCAGTCCTCCCTGACCTATCAACGATCCAACCAATTTGACTTGCCTCCCAACCATCTCCGCTTGCCTACTGACCAACTAAGTAAGAAGCTTGACTGACTCTTCAAGTTCACTTCTAGGGTTGCCTAGGCTATCTTTTGTTTCTCGGCAATTTGATCTAATCCTGTACAAGGTTTAAAACATTCTAATCTTAGATATATAACTAACTGAAGGAAAGAAATACTTACAATCTGTGAAGCATGTTGCATGGCGGCTGACATTGTCGGGTAATCGTTTGAACGACTCGACCATTTTGCTCTAATACCATCTTGTAACGCCCCCGAACCCACCCCGGCTTGGTGCGCTACTTTGCTAACCAATCTCACGTTTAAAACGTAATTTAAAATAATTTTTGATAAATTTTTTACTCGATTTTTTGGGTTTTTCGAACCCTAAAAAATGGTTGGAAAACGTGCGTAAAATACGTTGAAAAAGATCGAGTGAAAACATTTTTGAAAAATCAAATTTTTGAAAAGAAACCAAATTGGCCCACAAAGGGCGCTGTGCGCGCCTGCTGCGCTCGCCGCGCTGCCACAGCGTCTGCGCTGGTGCCGATCGATTGGCGCTGGGCACTGCTCGCGCCTGCTGCGTGCGCGCCTGCCCTGGCCACGCGGCCACCTGCTCGGCCACCAGCACACCACTTCCTCTTTTCTTCAAATCACTCACCTCCAAATCACCCAAAATTTACCCCACACATTCCCTGACACTCCCGACTCCTTCAAGCGTAAAAATCCCAAAAATCCTACTCCAAAACGTCAACGAAAACTAAAGGGCAATTTAAATCTGACGTCGTTTACTCTTACGAAAAATTGAGCGGCATAACTGCTAAATTTTCTAAAAACCAAACGTTTATACCAGAGTTCCAAAACAATATTCACAAGACTTTTATACCACTATCATTTACATACAACAAATCCAACAAAAACGACCAAATGCTTACTCGTTTTTTTCAAACGGCCATAACTTACTCGTTTTTCAACAGATTTTGACGTGCCATCCCATTCTGTAAACCTCTACACGTCTACTTTCCATTAAAATACTCAAATTCAACTTCCAAACATTATGGCCAAACAGAAATCACTAAAACAGATTCAGTGCACATAATGTCCAAAATTAGTTTTTCACAAATTTACACCGAAATTCTAATCTATCCCTAAAATAGCCTAAGCCATTCTATCATAAGCTTAAACCACTAATTTAGCATGAAAACATAGCAAAGAAAACAAATTTTTGGAATCCCTCATTTCCACAAATCCTCCAAAAACTCACCAAACTCACTAAAAACACCATCCATCACTACCAATATGCAACCCATTAAAAACCCCAACTAAAACATACCTTAAAGCTTGCTAAAATGGATGGAGAAGAAGAAGGGAAGCTCCTCTAATGGCTGCTGGTTTGTGGAAGAAGAAGAAAAGGAGAAGACAAACAAAACTTACCTTTTACTCCACCATTTATCACCTTTTAAAATATCACTTAGGGTTATATTTCAATTCCCACCACAAACTAATGAAATTTTATAAACTAAACACTCCACTCACCTTTTTCTCTTCTCACTCATGTGGAATGCTCCATTCCTTTTAACTTCACAATTTGACTTTTCAACTTTGCATAATTTCCTTCACTTCTTATTCTATTGACTTTTCAACAACTTTCCACTTTTCTTTTCATCTATTCTCTTCATCCCTTTTCTTTCTCTTCGTGAACACCACTCTTTTCTTTAATTTCTTTTGACTTTTCAAAAGGTTCTCTCATTTATTTGATACTTAAATGGTAATACAAATTTGACTTTCAACTTTACTTTTTAATCAATCAAATTTTCATTTAACTTAACACACACAATACACCAATGACCTACTCTATTTTATAGTTTACACCTAAGTCTCCTCTTGTAACTCAAATATTTAGAATAAATTCTAGGGTCCTTGTTATGCTCCCATAACCATCCAATCTAAGGCTACGCACGTTATATGAATTTTTCGGGTGTTACACCTCACCACTCTTATTAAATTAAAGTTACTTTTCTTTTGAAGTCTCAACAACACCTAATTCCTTATCTCCCTCTTCAGCAGCCGTTTTCCACGAAAACCCTCCCCTGTTCTTCCATACCCGATCACCACTCTTCAATTTTATGCTTCCACCCCTGAAGTTTTTAAGGTAAAAATAGTTGGGTTACCATTTTTAGGTATTATAAGAGCAATATTGTGGGTTTTATAAGGTTTTATGTTAGGGTTTACTTGGGCTATTTGTGATGCACAAATTTGTGAATTCCTTACTGATTTTCTCTGTTATTTTATGCTTATTGATGTTATAAAAATGTGTGGATGATTTATACGGAGAGATTTCACGTTTGATCGATAGTTGGAGAAAAATTGGAAACCCTAATGGGAAAAGTCTGAAAATTCTATTTCTTTGGTGATGTTTTCTTGATAATTATTTCTTTGGTGATTTTTTCTTGATAATTGATGGATTAAACATTATATAAAGTAGTATAGATCCATTCTATAGAAAGAGTAGACGTTTGGTTGAATATCATTAAAAAAAACAAACTGGAAATTTGGCAAGATGTAGCCGATTCTGTTCTGTGATTTCTAACTGAGTGGGTTGTTTAGTTTTGTAAATTTGATTGAAGCATTAGATAGTAGACATGTAGAGGTTTACGGAAAGTATTGGAGCGTTCAAATCTGATGTAAAATAAGGGAGATATGGACGATTGAAGTTTGGGCACTGAAAATAGGTAACATTCGGGATTTTGGAGTTTGAATGTTTGTAGTTAGTTAGTTGTTGATAAAAATTGGGTAAATGTTCTTTAGGTTTAGTTTGATGCTTACTAAGTGATTCTCTTATTATGCTAGGTGAACGAGCGAGTGATTAGTATACTCGGAGTAAGCCAATACGTGCGGGGAAACCAGGTAAGTAGAGGTTGTTTGTGATTGTGCGCTCGAGCTTACACCATGGAATGGTAGGGATTGCTTGCTTGTTTGTTTGTTCGTGTTTGTTTTGTGTCGAGTATTTGTGTGACATGCATCATTGTTTTTGAACTACGAAAAAACTTGTTTTGAGCATGGTTTTTGAACGGTGAGTATGAAACGTGTGGGGATTTGGTAGTGTCATTCTTGGAGCTAGACTCAGATGTATGCTAGGAGATTGGGTTATGCCATCCTTGGAGCTAGACTCGGATGGAAACACATTCTTGGAGCTGGTCTCGGATGTGTGCCTGTTGCCATTCTTGGAGCGGGACTCGGATGGAAAATACATCTTTGGAGCTGGACTCAGATGTATACCAGGATTTTGGGGTAGTGCCATTCTTGGAGCGGGACTCGGATGGAAATGCATCCTTGGAGCTTGACTCGGATGTGTGCCAGAAGATCGGGTATGGCCATCTTGGAGCTGGCCTCAGATGTGGGCTCTGATATCGCACTGTTGGGTCAAAGTGGGGCCATCCTAGATGATATAGGATGTGCGTCTACTTGATCCACACAGTTAGGTGATAGATTACTATTACGGAACCAAAACAAGAACAACAGAGCGAGTAGAAACTGAATGTGTTAGGGTGTGTGTGCATTGTATGTGTTTACATCCATTATTCCCTACTTACTAAACATTAAGCTTATGTTTTTGGTTATGTGGTGTAGGTGGCGATGTCTTTACAGGTGAGCTAGATGAGGGAGCCCGAGACTAGGGAGCAGTCGGAGACGCACAGGGAATGCCGGTGTGGGCAGTTGTTGTGGTGTCTCGACCATGGTCTTCGGGGTGATGCGTTGGGAGCGGTATTTTTGATTTGTATATAGTTTTTAACTATTTTGGATGGTTGTGGATTTTGGAGGTTTGTTGAATTTTGTTGGACGAATGATAGTGTTTATAACTTTTGGGAATGTTGTTTTGAATTGTTATATAAAATGCTTGATTTTCAGGTTTTGGTTTTAGAAAATATAGTCGTTATGCTGCTTGATTTTTCGTAGAGTAAACAACGTTTGTTTTCAACTATTTTCACGTTTTCGCTAACATTTTTGAGTCGATTTTCTGGGATTTTCACATGTCGGGAAGTGGGAAATGTCGGAAAAAGTTTGGGATAATGCATTCATTACAGACATTAAACTTCGCAAAATCAATGGAATTTAAAATTCCATTTGACACAAGTCGTTCAACTCTATTTCTAGAGATGTGACCTAAGCGCTTGTGCCACAATTCACCCGAATTTTCATTATTTAGCTTTTGTTTTGTACCTTTTGATTCAACATTTAGGGTTTCATGATATGAAACATTTGTATCAAGCAAACAGAGAGTGTCATATTGCATAAGCAAACCAGTTCCAACAACATTAGAATTAATAGATAACATAAACGGATTGTTTCCTAAAGAAACAAGTGTAACCAAATTTGTCCAACTAACAAACATAAACCAAGTTCCGTATAAACGACGGTATAACAAAAGTATCCATTAAATCCAAATAGAAACCAGTACTACGCAACAATATAAAATGACCAATTGTTTCCACTTCTACCAATTTTCCATCGCCCACATAGATACTTCTTTCAGCATCACTTGGCTTTTAGTAGCTCAGGCAACCCTGCATTGAAAAACTTATGTTAGTAGTAGCAACGGAATCTAACCACCAAGTATTTCTAGGTACTGAAGCTAAGTTAACTTCATAACAAACAAAATTAAGAAATGCACATTTCTTCTCGTGCCACGTGCGATATTTGGCACACCTCTTCTTTATGTGTCCGGGTTTATTGCAAAAGAAACAAAGGTCACCACCTTTATGTTGTTTCTTCTCATTCTGTAACACCCTTAATACTGTACCCGTATTTCCCGTATTATATATATATATATATATTTTATACTTTTTACTTTTCTATGCTTTAAATAAAACTTCATGCGGAATCTAAACTGAAGTTGAAATCAGAACTGAAAACGGAATTGAAACCGAACCTTGAAATCATTTAAAACATAAACTAAAACATTTTAAATAAAACTTAAAACATTTAAATATTTAATAGAAATTAAAACAGGAGCAGAATCGGAACCAATCGCTGCCAGGAGGCAGCGATCGATCTCTGCAAACTACAGAGATCGATCGCTGCAGCATGTAGCAAGGGCGGCGATCGATCTCTGCTTTTTCAGCAGAGATCGATCGCTGCACACTATGCAGCGATCCCTCCCTTCCTTCATCAATACCAGAGACTTTATCACTTCATACTTTTCGTACTTCACAGCATCTAACACATCGAACAAACTTCACAGCATCTAACACATCGATTTGTTTTCTTGAATCCGATTTCCAGAGAGCAAATCATCATCTTTCCTTCACCAGTAATCACCATAACTCACAACTTGCACTCAACCGATTAAAACATAATCTATACTCAATCGACTCGCGTCGGACTTTGCGAAGTCCAACTGCGTGGATAGTTCTAAAAACCGAGCTATCTGTAACAACCTAAACCAATCAAAACATTTTCAAAACATTCAGTAAACAGTTTAAACCAAAGCGTTTTACAGACAATTACCAAAATGTTATCTAACCCCTATCCAGAACCAAACACCCTAATATGTTCTATACAATTTAACATCAGCCCATACGTCACAGAAAGCCAAAAATCTATACATACTTCCCCACGGGTCAAAACGCGCCTCGACTGCTCAGTGCACTCCCACGGCCATCATCCATCAACTGCACCCTACGTCAGGAGGAGGAACGTCGTCCTCACCTGGCTCAATATCTCCTAAAATATCACCTACACCATACAGACACATATGAGATATTGAAATCTCAGTAAGCTACGTAAATGCAGATGCATGCGTGCAGTGCATATGAAGTTCAGAAAACATGCATATCAGACATATCAGGTCATTTCATACAGATTGCCACCGAGATATCAGCCCTCTAAATGGAAAGGATACATCCCGCGGTCGGACTACCACTTTCGATTTAGAGGAGGGGGTACATGCTCACAAACCCTACAGCCATACCTGAGCCCCATCCCGCGTGACCAGATACAGATTACGTATTTTCGTTCATTATTCATTTCATTTGAAAACTTGTGCAGAAATCCATTTTCATGCCATTTTGAAACACGTGATGCATGAACAGTTATAAGCATAATGTAACCATACAATAAACAAACACATATATACCATCAAGACCGAAATAAACTAACCTATAAACAATTAAACCTAACTACCCAACCAAAAGCCAGATTAAACAAACAACTCTTCAGGGATCCTCGATACGACATCGAAGTATGGTGTAGACCGATTGGTCAAAGTAAGTCACGAAAACTTACCTCGAGCGCGCAGAATCTCAAGCTTCGTCCACGGGAGTCGTGTGTCTGAGACAAAACATGATATTCGTCGTTAAAACCAATTTAAGCTATTAACGTCCAAATTACAAAATCCTTAACTATTGAATTTTTCCTAAATTCCTCACTTAGCTAATCAAAGCATTTAGAACGTCAATTAATGCTCGATAACTTGAAATTCCTATTACGAGAAATTTCCGAAAACTCGAAAATTCTCAGATTTATACTTTTTCACAAATTGGTTTATCTTCGTCCAATAACGTCCGATATGTTCAATATATACCTAATCACGGCTAACCTATTAATTACGAGTCCTAATTCGCAGTTTTTAACGAGATTTAATCGAAACCCTAATTATCTAAAACGGCGTAAACGTTGAAATAAAAGCTCTAAGATTGTAGGTACATACCGAGGATAGCGAGAGGAGAAGAAATGACGAGAAACGGAGGAGAAACGGAGGTCGGAACTGTTGGACTCGTCGGCGGCCGAGAGAGGAGGGAGCTCTCTGTCGTGCGATCCAGAGAAGAAAAGAGAGAAAGTGAGGGAGAGAAAGAATTTGTGATGTTTAAATAAAAATTGATTTTCAAATTACCATTTTGCCCTTCTCACTTAATTCAATTCGTTTCGTCGTTCGTTTCGTTAATCGTCCAACGATTCGGATTCTCGAAAATTCCATATTTTGCCAATAACTCATATTTATCACCAGGGCTTTATTAAAACTGTCCGTTCGCAATTTGGACTTCATTTACTATTTTTACTAAAACGTCCTTTAAGTTTCGAGAAACACAATTACTCGAAATATAGCGTTTAAACTCCGAAAATTCTCGTAATTTCCTTAAAATTCCAATTATTCCTTAGGATCATCATGACGCTTTCCATTTACGAAACTGATTTGATTTGACACATTTACTAAAAATGCCATTAAACAATGAAATAATAATATAATATAATATATCCAAAAAGTCCGTACAAGCCGGATATTACATTCCACCCTCCTTATTCAGAATTTTGTCCACAAAATTAAATCATACAAACAAATCAGGATACTTAGTCATCATATCCTGCTGTCGTTCCCATGTAGCCTCTTCCACCTCGTGATTCCGCCATAGAACTTTGACCAGCGGAATTTCTTTGTTGCGCAAGACTTTGGTGGAATACTCCAAAATGCGTACCGGCCCCACCTCGTAAGTCAAGGTAGGCTGTACCTCGATCTCTGTAGTCTCCACGACATGTGACGGGTCACGTAGACATCTCCGAAGCATAGATACGTGGAACACATCGTGGATACCTTCCATAGAAGCTGGAAGCTGCAGTCTGTACGCCAACTTCCCGATCCTCTTCAGAATAGGAAAGGGCCCCACATAACGAGGGTTTAGCTTACCCCTCCTTCCAAATCTCGCAACGCCTTTGAACGGAGAAACTTTCAAGTAGACCTCATCGCCTTCCTCGAACTCCAGCTCTCTCCGTCTGGTATCAGCATAGCTCTTCTACCTGCTCTGTGCTACCTCTATACGCTATCGAATGATGGCAATCTTCTCTGCCGTCTGCTGTAGAATCTCAGGACCAACAATGCTGGCCTCGCCAACCTCGTCCCAATACAACGGAGACCTACACTTTCGACCATATAAGGCTTCATACGGAGCCATGCCGATAGTAGCCTGGAAGCTGTTGTTGTACGAGAACTCGATCAGTGGCAGATACCTGCTCCACGATCCCTGAAACTCAAGCACACACGCTCTGAGCATATCCTCCAAAATCTGATTTGTCCTCTCTGTCTGACCATCAGTCTGAGGATGAAACGCTGTGCTGAAGTTAAGCTGAGTCCCCATAGCTTTGTGCAGACTCTTCCAGAATTTCGATGTAAACCTCGGATCTCGATCCGAGGCAATAGAAACCGGAACTCCGTGCAACTTCACAATCTCTTGTACATAGAGCTCTGCGAGCTGATCCATAGAAGACGCCATCTTCACAGGCAAAAAGTGAGCCGACTTTGTCAATCGGTCCACAATAACCCAAATGCCGTCATGGCCTCTCGTAGTCCTCGGGAGCCCCACAATGAAATCCATGGAGATCTGCTCCCACTTCCACTCCGGAATCGGCAGTGGTAACAGTGTTCCAGCGGGTCTCTGGTGCTCAGCCTTTACCTGCTGACATACTAGGCAGGTCTCAACGTACTTGGCAACCTCCCTCTTCATGTTCGGCCACCAGAAGTGCTGTCTCAAATCCCGGTACATCTTGGTACTCCCCGGGTGCACAGAATATGCCGAAGAATGTGCCTCGGCCAATATCTCCTTCTTTAGATCCTCTTCACTAGGCACGTACCACCTATGCCTGAAATTCAGAATACCATCCTCTGACAAATGGAAATCTGACGAGTCTCCCAACGTCATGCTCGATCGAAGCTCCATACACTCCGTATCACTCTGCTGAGCCTCGCGTATACGATCAAGAATAGTCGGCCTGAGAGAAATGTTGGCAAGCATATAGGACAACTCTGCCACTATCTCCACGTCGAATCTCTCAATCTCAGACCGCAGCGTAACTGACATCGCTGCAAGTGAAGGCTGACTCGCAGAAGGCACTCTTCTCAAGGCATCAGCAACCTTGTTTGCCTTCCCCGGATGGTACTTGATGTCGAAATCATAATCTTTGACGAACTCAAGCCATCGTCTCTGTCGCATGTTCAGCTCCTTCTGCGTAAATAAGTACTTCAGGCTCTTGTGGTCAGAAAAAATCTCGCACTGCTGCCCATATAAATAATGTCTCCATATCTTCAGTGTGAAGACCACAGCTGCTAACTCAAGGTCGTGCGTAGGGTAATTCTGCTCATACGGCTTCAACTGCCGAGAAGCATAAGAAATAACTCTCCCCTCCTGCATTAACACACAACCGAGTCCGACTCCAGATGCATCACAATAAATACTGAACCTGACACCTTCCGCAGGTAGCGCCAGTACTGGAGCAGTGGCCAATCTCTGCTTCAACTCCATAAAACTATCATCACAAGCAGCCGACCATACAAACTTCTCGTTCTTCTGAGTCAATCGTGTAAGAGGAAGTGCGATCTTCGAGAATCCCTCTATAAACTTCCGATAATAACCGGCCAATCCGAGAAATCCACGCACCTCACGTACGTTCTTCGGCTGTGGCCAATCTCTGACCACCTGTATTTTGCTCGGATCCACAGAAACTCCGTCCTGTGATATAATATGGCCCAGAAAACTCACTCTGTCAAGCCAGAACTCGCACTTAGAAAACTTTGGATACAGCTGGCGCTCACATAGAATACTCAGAACAATCCTCAGATGCTCCTCGTGTTCTTCCTTCGTCTTGGAGTAAATCAGAATATCGTCGATGAAAACCACCACGAACCTGTCCAGATACTCCTTGAAAACACGGTTCATCAAATCCATGAACGCTGCAGGGGCATTAGTGAGTCCAAAAGACATAACAAGGAACTCATAGTGCCCATACCTCGTTCGGAACGCCGTCTTCGGTATATCATCCTTCCGAACCTTCAGCTGATTGTAACCCGAGCGCAGGTCGATCCTGGAAAATACTCGGGCACCCTGTAGCTGATCAAATAGGTCATCTATCCGAGGCAGTGGATACTTATTCTTCACTGTCAGTTTGTTCAGCTCTCTATAATCGATGCACATTCTGAGGTTCCCGTCTTTCTTCTTAACAAACAGAACGGGCGCACCCCAAGGAGAAACACTGGGTCGAATAAAACCCTTCTCTAGCAACTCATCAAGCTGAGTCCTCAACTCTCTCAACTCAGCAGGTGCCAACCGATACGGGTTTTTGAACCTTGGCGCGGAGTTTGGATAGACATCAATAGTGAACTCAATCTCCCGGTCTGGTGGTAAACCTGGAAGATCATCGAGGAATATGCCAGAGAACTCTCTAACAATAGGAATGTCGCTCGGCTTCACTCCGCTGAGCAACTGAATATCAAAAACCGAGGCCAAATAAATAGAGCACGCACCTTTGAATGACTCGTTGACCTATCATGGAATAAGAAATAGGCGAGCTACTCAGTCGGTTCATCGCCTGATAGGAAAACTCGGCTCTGTCCGGGGGTCGGAAGGTCACAATCCCGGAGCGACAATCGATGGTGGCGAAGTGCTGTGCTAGCCAGTCCATCCCCAAAATAAGGTCGTACCGCTCTATGCCCATAACGATCAGACGTGCGTAGAGGGTAACGCTCCCAACTGAAATAATATTCCCCTGAATAACATGACTGGACTGCATACGCTCTCCTGAGGGCAGCAATACACTATACTCGCACTCTGCCGACTCAGACTCTAACCCCAATCTAGCCATACATGCAGTCGATACGAAGGAGTGCGTAGCTCCGGTATCCATCAAAGTAGAAACAGTAGCGCCCATAAGCAAAATAGTACCTGCAATCACGGCAGGCTGAGCATCATCATCAACATCCTCAGGCTCGATGAAGGCGAAAACCCTGGGCATAATCTTCCTCTGATCTCCGCCCAACTGATCTCGGCCCGGGTGGGGGCAGTCTCTAACAAAATGGCCAACTCCACCACATCTGTAGCATTTGTTAGAGTCCACACGGCACTCTCCACTATGTTCCCTCTGACACAAGGGGCACCATGGCATCTGAGAAGCGCCCTGAACTTGCTTCCCCTTGCCCCGATCATTACCTCCCTCAAGAGGTCTCTTCACACCCCTCGGCTGCTGCTGAGGCGGCTGTGCTCTAGGCTACCATCCTCGGTTCTGTGACTGAGGACGGATCTCTCGAAAGAAGCCCTTCGCTGGCTCCCTCGGTCTAACACAAGTGGCCCTGGCGGCCTCGATATCCAGAGCTCTAGCTGTGATGTCAGAAAAGGGCACATCAATAATACCTGAGACAACCACGTGCATCCGGATCTTCGGATTAAGTCCCTCCATAAACTGGTGCACCTTCTCCTCATTATCGCAAACAAGACGAGGTGCAAATCTGGATAATGCCTCAAACTTCCGAATATAATCAGCAACTGAACCAGTCTGCTTCAGCTGCATAAACTCGTTCCTCTTGGCCACCCTCACCGTGCGGCTGAAATACTTATCGAAGAATAAAAACTTGAACCGATCCCAAGTCATAATAGATACGTCCGTCGTCACCTTGATCTAATCCCACCAGAAACGGGCATCCATCGCTAAATGAAAGAAAGCATACGCCACCTTGCTCCCGTTCCCTACCTCGGCGTAAGCTAACATGTCCTCCATAACTCGGATCCATTCCTCAGCACGTGTCGGATCCGATGACTGGCCTTCGAATACTGGAGGCCGTAGGCTTTGAAACCTCTGCATACCCTGATTACTGGGAACTACCAAGTCTTGGGCCCTCTGATTCTCTCGCTGGTTCTCCCGATTTACTAATTCCGTAATCTGTTGCGCCTGCCTGTCCATATGCTGAGACTGGCGATCGATCAACTCCGTAAGACGATCCATCGCGTCATCTCTCGGATCCCTTCCTCGAGTCATATTTCTAAAAACTCCTATAAAATTTAAAAACAAGAAATCCTAAGAAACTGAAATCAAACGAAGCAGTAAACAAACTTACAGTTGATGTAGGATGTCTGCGTAGTGGCTGTGCAGTCGAGCAGTCTACAGAATCGATTTTAAAACCCGGGGGCTTGATACCATAAATGTAACACCCCTAATACTGTACCCGTATTTCCCGTATTATATATATATATATATATATATATATATATATATATTTTTTTTTTTTTTACTTTTTACTTTTCTATGCTTTAAATAAAACTTAATGCGGAATCTAAACTGAAGTTGAAATCAGAACTGAAAACGGAATTGAAACCGAACCTTGAAATCATTTAAAACATAAACTAAGACAATTTAAATAAAACTTAAAACATTTAAATATTTAATAGAAATTAAAACAGGAGCAGAATCGGAACCAATCGCTGCCAGGAGGCAGCGATCGATCTCTGCAAACTACAGAGATCGATCGCTGCATGCTTGATGCAGCAAGCGATCGATCTATGCTGAAAAGCAGAGATCGATCGCTGCAGCATGTAGCAAGGGCGGCGATCGATCTCTGCTTTTTCAGCAGAGATCGATCGCTGCACACTATGCAGCGATCCCTCCCTTCCTTCATCAATACCAGAGACTTTATCACTTCATACTTTTCCGTACTTCACAGCATCTAACACATCGAACAAACTTCACAGCATCTAACACATCGATTTGTTCTCTGGAATCCGATTTCCAGAGAGCAAATCATCATCTTTCCTTCACCAGTAATCACCATAACTCACAACTTGCACTCAACCGATTAAAACATAATCTAAACTCAATCGACTCGCGTCGGACTTTGCGAAGTCCAACTGCGTGGATAGTTCTAAAAACCGAGCTATCCGTAACAACCTAAACCAATCAAAACATTTTCAAAACATTCAGTAAACAGTTTAAACCAAATCGTTTTACAGACAATTACCAAAATGTTATCTAACCCCTATCCAGAACCAAACACCCTAATATGTTCTATACAATTTAACATCAGCCAATACGTCACAGAAAGCCCAAAATCTATACATACTTCCCCACGGGTCAAAACGCTCCTCGACTGCTCAGCGCACTCCCACGGCCATCATCCATCAACTGCACCCTACGTCAGGAGGAGGAACGTCGTCCTCACCTGGCTCAATATCTCCTAAAATATCACCTACACCATACAGACACATATGAGATATTGAAATCTCAGTAAGCTACGTAAATGCAGATGCATGCGTGCAGTGCATATGAAGTTCAGAAAACATGCATATCAGACATATCAGGTCATTTCATACAGATTGCCACCGAGATATCAGCCCTCTAAATGGAAAGGATACATCCCGCGGTCGGACTACCACTTTCGATTTAGAGGAGGGGTGTACATGCTCACAAACCCTACAGCCATGCCTGAGCCCCATCCCGCGTGACCAGATACAGATTACGTATTTTCGTTCATTATTCATTTCATTTGAAAACTTGTGCAGAAATCCATTTTCATGCCATTTTGAAACACGTGATGCATGAACAGTTATAAGCATAATGTAACCATACAATAAACAAACACATGTATACCATCAAGACCGAAATAAACTAACCTATAAACAATTAAACCTAACTACCCAACCAAAAGTAGATTAAACAAACAACTCTTCAGGGATCCTCGATACGACATCGAAGTATGGTGTAGACCGATTGGTCAAAGTAAGTCACGAAAACTTACCTCGAGCGCGCAGAATCTCAAGCTTCGTCCACGGGAGTCGTGTGTCTGAGACAAAACACGATATTCGTCGTTAAAACCAATTTAAGCTATTAACGTCCAAATTACAAAATCCTTAACTATTGAATTTTTCCTAAATTCCTCACTTAGCTAATCAAAGCATTTAGAACGTCATTAATGCTCGATAACTTGAAATTCCTATTACGAGAAATTTCCGAAAACTCGAAAATTCTCAGATTTATACTTTTTCACAAATTGGTTTATCTTCGTCCAATAACGTCCGATACGTTCAATATATACCTAATCACGGCTAACCTATTAATTACGAGTCCTAATTCGCGTTTTTAACGAGATTTAATCGAAACCCTAATTATCTAAAACGGCGTAAATGTTGAAATAAAAGCTCTAAGATTGTAGGTACATACCGAGGATAGCGAGAGGAGAAGAAATGACGAAAACGGAGGAGAACGGAAGAGAAACGGAGGTCGGAACTGTTGGAATCGTCGGCGGCCGAGAGAGGAGGGAGCTCTCTGTCGTGCGATCCAGAGAAGAAAAGAGAGAAAGTGAGGGAGAGAAAGAATTTGTGATGTTTAAATAAAAATTGATTTTCAAATTACCATTTTGCCCTTCTCACTTAATTCAATTCGTTTCGTCGTTCGTTTCGTTAATCGTCCAACGATTCGGATTCTCGAAAATTCCATATTTTGCCAATAACTCATATTTATCACCAGGGCTTTATTAAAACTGTCCGTTCGCAATTTGGACTTCATTTACTATTTTTACTAAAACGTCCTTTAAGTTTCGAGAAACACAATTACTCGAAATATAGCGTTTAAACTCCGAAAATTCTCGTAATTTCCTTAAAATTCCAATTATTCGTTAGGATCATCATGACCCTTTCCATTTACGAAACTGATTTGATTTGACACATTTACTAAAAATGCCATTAAACAATGAAATAATAATATAATATAATATATCCAAAAAGTCCGTACAAGCCGGATATTACACATTCGGACCCGCAACTTTAACATTCTTTCTTTTCTTGCACTTGTCCTTAAAGGTGCTTGCCAGATGAGCACTTTCTATCTTCTCTTGCTTCAATCTTTCTTCCTCTTGGACACAGTGAGAAATCAGCTCATTCAAACTCCACGTTTCCTTCTGACAGTTAAAACTGACCTTAAAGTGGTTGAACTGAATCGGAAGAGAAATCATGATGAGATGCACAAGTAAATCCTCATGCAAATCAAGTTCATTGCTTTCAGTTTCGAATCAAGATGAGACATATCCATGATGTACTCCCTTATGTTTCCCTTGCCCTTATACTTCATTGAAATCAAGCTCTTCAGGTTAGTGCTTGTTTCAGCCTTATCGCTTTTAGCAAAGTGTAACACCCGATGAGTTTGACCAGGTGACTTTCTTAATTGTTTTAACGGCCATGTTTATTTTGATCTTTTCAGTTTGGAATTTTATGCCAAGGATTAATTAATGTGCATGTGTCATAAATTAGGTTAGGTGGCAGGATTTGTAATTAAGAACGGTTGGATTAAGTATAAATAGGAAATTGAAACTTTTAAACCTCACTGTAGCCGACATTCCCTTCTGCGTTCTCTCATTTCCCCGAGCTGTCTCCCTCTTTGCCAGCGACTCTCTCTTTGACGATCGATTCCTCCAACCTCCACTCCGATAACCAACGTTCGAGGTAAGATTTAGTCAATGTAGTTGCCGTGTAGTTATTTGGAACTCTGTTTTCAACTAGAAGCCAATGTTTCAAGATTCTTCAATGGCCGAATAATAGGAACATTTTTAATCGGTGTTTGGTAATAGCATTTCCGAATCGATTCTGGACATTTAATATAACCGACTCTGATTAATCGTTAGTTGAACCTATCTGTTTTTGTTTTGGATTTCAGACTGCACACAGAGAACTAGACTAAGGGATTCGGGAATGACTTTAGTTATTAGATTCTAGGATGACTTGTGATTAGGACTATTAGGATTTTCATTTTAACTACTGCAATGTAAATATTTTAGGTGAAGAAGTCTGAAGAAAAGGAGTTCAAGTTGCTAAGGAAACCAGGTAAGTGAATGTGAAGGATTCCCGGCTATTAGGGCCCTACATCACAAGGATGCTAGGTAGAAACTGATACGATGATTAGAAGTTATTTAAGCTACTGTCTGTTACTTATGTTGATGTTTGATTTAATGGTATGATTTCACGTCGGATGAATGCACTATTCTGTAGCTAGATGAGTTAAGAGTTCTCATGTTCATGCATCATGAATATTTTATGCATATGAAATTGTTTTAAGAGCATGTTTTCCTCATGAACAAGATAAGAATATAAAACTTATGCAACGTGAATTCAGCGAGGGTTGGGGCGGTTTGGCGTATGTCACTGTCCAAAAGGAAGGACCATGATTATGACCCGCAAGGGACTATGTACACTCTCACAACCCCTTTTACCGGCACAAATCCTCTCTTAATCCACACAACATGAACGAAGGATATAATTGATAAACATGAATGATGAATATGAATGATGAGCATGAATCATGATTATGAACGATGAATACGAACGATGAGCAAGAATGAAGACTTTGAGTATGAATATGAAGAATAAAAGATTCATGAGCATTTGTTTCTTAAAATGAGCATTCATGCATACTTGTTAGTATTGCATTCCTTACTATGCATTAGGCTTATAGTTTAAACCTTATGATGTTGGTGAAGATTTAGCATGTGAGGATTCAAAATTCAATGATGATGTCTAAGGCTGGTTGTAGGATGGTGCTCAGGGTGGAAGTCTGTGGCTGGCAGGCGAATATGACCCATAGTTATGCTCACAATGTGTCAGTAAGATTTATGATGAACTGATGTTTAAGTAGAATGAGATTTTCTTTAGAAAATTGGATTATGTGATTGTCTAGTTTGGTTACCAAATTTGGGAATGATTATAAGAGTATAGAATGATCTGTTTTAATTAAGTCTTCCGCTACATGTATTCTAGATGAGTCCATGATTCATGTCTGCCTATGTTTATGTCTACGAGTATGAGATCTGTGGAGGTCAGATTATCTTTCTGTCGATATGAGTTGTTTGAAGTTTTCTGTATTTTACTGTTGTATGATAGAAGTTCGATGAATACATCATCCGGCAGACGTCACCGGTGTGAGTTGAATGATAAAAGCTGGATGAATGAATCATCCGACTGATGTCACCGGTAGGTGTAACACCCGAAATACGACTAGGTAATTTTCCTAACTATATTAACGGTCATGAATATTTAATCTTCGCGGTTTAGAATTTTATGACAAGTTTAATTATTTACATGTGGGTTTTAAACTAGGTTGAGTGGCAATATTGTAATATTGGAAGTTGAGATCAGTATATAAAGAAGAAGGAAAAGTTTTAAATTTCACTCAAGCCACTGTAGCCCACACACTCCCTTCCACGATTTCTTCACTCTCCAGAGCTCTCTCTCAGCCGGCGACTTCTTCACCAACGAACGATTTCTCCAGTATTCACTCCGAAAACCCACGTTCGAGGTAAGGTTCAGACAATGTAGTTGTTGAGTAGTTATTTAGAGTCCTGTTTTCAGCTAGAAACCCGAAGTCCCGATTCTATATTGACAGAGTAATAATAGGAACATTGTTAATCTTAGTTTGATAATAGTATTACCGATTCGAATCTGAACTTTGACAACCGACTGTAAGTAGCTGCTAGGTTGAATCTGAATGTCCGGAGTTTCGGAGCTTAAACCGCGCACACAAGGTGCTTGGCGGAAAGGACTAAGAAATACAGATTTTAGGATGACATTTAGTTAGGACCTTACTAGTTTTGAGTTTTAAGTTATTTAGAATTTTATTCTAACTACGAATATGAAATGTCATAGGCGAGGAAAGCTCAAGTGAAGGTGCTGCTCAGCTAAGGAATCCAGGTAAGTGGATGTATTAGGATTTCAGGCCACTAGGGCCCTACACCACAAGGATACTAGGAAAAATTGTTGAAATGTTTATCTGATGATTATGACTAGTAGTTTGCCATGGTATGAAGTAATTGGGTAGGAAGATGTTAAGTTACATGGTGTTTTTACTCGTTCATACTGTATGACATTCCTCTGCGAAAATTCATGTCCATGCATTATGTGCTCGTTTATGATTAAGTTAAGAACATGAAAAGAAAAACAAATGTAAGCATGATTAAGCGCGGAACGGGGGAAATGACTATGATATGTTCACAAGGCTTAAGTATGGCTCGCGAATTCTCCCACTGGTGGAGGCCGAGTTAATGATAAGTATGGCTCGCGAATTCTTCCACTGGTGGAGGCCGAGTTGATGATAAGTATGGCTCGCGAATTCTTCCACTGGTGGAGGCCGAGTTGATGATAAATATGGCTCGCGAATTCTTCCACTGGTGGAGGCCGAGATGATGATAAGTATGGCTCGCGAATTCTCCCATTTGTGGAGGCCGAGCCAGTATTTACTATGATTGCCCGATTGGCAATGATCATGTGCCCTGTCTTTCTCCCTCGTTTCCTCCCTTAATACATGCTATGTAAATGATGAAAATGAGCATGAATGAAGAAAGATTTACGAACTTATGTTTCTTTAATTTGTACACTCATGTATGTCTGTCAGCATGCATTCCTTACTAAGCATTAGGCTTATAGTTAAACCTTATGTTGTAGGCGAAGAGACTACAGGTGAAGATACTAATTTCAAAGAGGATATTTAAAGCTGGTTGCTAGAGGATGCTCAATGTGATAGTGCGGGACTGGAGAGGCGATTATGACCCCTGGTTATTTCTTCCTTATGTCAGTAAGAATACAAGAACTGGAATTATGTAGGATAGTGTTAGTATTGTCTAAGTTAACTTCTGAGTCTGGAATTAATTTTAAGGGTTATCGAACGGTCTATTTTTCTTAAGTCTTCCGCTACGTGTATTCTGAACGAGTCCTTGATTTTCTATACGTATGAATGTTAAGTCATTGAAATTTTAAGTCTGTGAAGATTATGTCTATCGGATGATGTCGAGTGTATTAGTCATCCGGTGATGTCGAGTTTTTTGCTCGCCGGATGATAAGGGTTAAGTCGTTTGTCGTATAGTTCTCGGATGATGAGGGTATTTACAATACCGGGCGATGTGAGTGTTATTTTGTCGTTAGTGCTCGGGTGATGTGAGAGTTGAAGTGTGTTTAGTTGCCGGATGATGAAAGTATGGTTTGTCGTCTAGTGACCGGGTGATGTAGAGTATCTCTTCACCGGAAGATGAAAAATGTTATTTTGTCATCTAGTGACCGGTGGAGGAAGTATAATTATTTACCGGATGATGTAGACGATGTTTGTCGTTTAGTGGCCGAGTGTGATTTTAATAAGTCATGTGCTATGCACGTGCTCACCGGATGATGTTTCTTATCTAGTGAGATTTTAAAGAGTCACGTGTTTGACTCGTGTTCACCGGTGGATGTCCACTACTGGGCGATGTATAATTGAACATGTGAAACCCACGTGCCCACCGGAAGATATCTTCTATTAGGCGACGATAAGTGAGTCACGTAGAGTACACGTGACAAATCGGATGGGGCACACCTTGCCAGCCGATGCATGCAAATCCATGCAAACTCGAGTAGAATCATGTTAAGTGATTTGAGGGCATTTCTTCCCTATCCGATTATATTTTGGAACTGACGATCGAGCTTAATCGACTGATCCTGTCGATGAATGAGTTATTAGAAACATGAAGGAGTCAAGTTCAAGTCCTAAGTTTTAAAAAAAAAGAAGAGAGAAATACTAATAATGAACAGGGTGTAGAAATTAAGAAGTAAATGATCACGATTGTCATGTTTACGTGGCGATCCCATCGGGGTCATTACAATTATGGTATCAGAGCAAAATCGGGTCTAAAACCGATTCTGCAGACTGCCTTCCAGCACTGACTGTCACATGAGCACACTTCAGCAACTGTAAGTATTTATGATTCCAGTATATGTCATTAAGTTAAGATATATCTGTAATGATTTGTCTAGGAATCCCAAAATGGTTAGAGGTCAGCAGAGAGAGACCAATGAGAATTGCAATGCTATTGCTCAGTTGACTGAGGTAGTCATGCGCCAATCTCACCAGATAGAACGACTGATGACAGCTAGGGAGGAACAAGGCAACTCCAGTACTAATGCAACTCATGATCATGGGGGTGAGCGTTTCCACCGGCTTCGACCCCCGGTGTTCAATGGATATGTTTCAGATCCTATTCATGCTGAGGAGTGGATCCGAAAGATAGAAGACATGTTTAAGTATGCAAAGGTTGACGAAGGGGATAAGGTTACCTATGCTGTCTTCCATTTGGAGTTAAGCGCAAGACATTGGTGGGACTCGATCCAAAACACCGCTAATGCCAAAGCTATAACCTGGGAGATGTTCAAGACTGCTTTCTTTGACAAGTACTTCAACAGACTGTTCTGGCCAACAAGAAAAAGGAGTTCAGGAATCTACGACAAACTGGCTCTGTGACGGATTACATATGCAAATTTGATGCCTTATCCCGATTTGCTCCCCGTATGATTGAGGATGACGAGGACAAGATTTACCAATTTGTTCAAGGACTGAAGCCAAGTCTGTATATGAAAGTGAAGACTGCTGGGATACACAATGTGCCTTATGGTGAAGTGACGGCTAAGGCCTTGGAGTTGGAAGAGGCAGAAATGATAGCTTATGCACAGCGGGAACAGCTGAGAAAACTCACAAAGGACACTCAGCCGCCACCACGTCACAACAAAGGTTGTCAGCCGCAACAGAACAGGGGACCACAGCAACAACAACAAGGAATAAAGAGACCCCTCAACCAGAATGATGGCCAGAGAAAAGGAAAAAGACCTCTGGCACCCCTATGCCCCACTTGCCAGAAGAACCATCTTGGTGAGTGCAAGTTGCTTTCTGACCGCTGTTTCAGGTGTGATAAGGCTTGACACCTAGTCAGAGACTGTCCCATACCGCCAGACCCGAACCGTGCAAGAGTAGTACCCAGAGTTTATGCCATGTTGGAAGATGAGGATACAGTGCCACATACAGTCATAACAGGTACCATTATGATCTGTGATTTTGCTGCTTACACACTTATAGATACAGGAGCCACGCACTCATTTATATCTACATTGTTTGTGTGCAATCACAACTTAGAACTTTTGCCAGCCGAAAGGCTATATGATGTTATGTTACCATCAGGGAAATCTCTACATTCTGAACAGATTGTTAAGGAGATGTTGTGTCCTTAGGAAGTAAGAAACTATATGCAGAACTGATTGTAATTGACATGAAAGGGTATGAGGTGATATTAGGAATGGATTGGTTATTTAGGCATTATGCCACAATAAGTTGTAGATCTGGAATGGTTGATTTTCGACCCCCAAATAGTGATCATTATTCCTTCCAAGCTATCCCTAAGATAAGTAAAATACCAATCATATCCTCACTAGAAATTTATCGGTTATTGAAAAACGGTTGTGAGAGTTACTTAGCTACCATAATGGATGTCCGGGTGAAGAATAAGATAGAGTTACAAGATATCCCCATAGTCAGAGAGTTCCCTGAGGCATTTTTGGATGACTTGCCAGGATTACCACCTGAAGAGAAATAGAGTTTGTAATTGATACATACCCCGAGGCATTACCTGTATCTAAGAACCCTTACCGTATGGCACCTGTTGAGTTAAAGGAGTTAAAAGCTCAACTACAGGAATTAGTAGACAAAGGGTTTATACGCCCTAGTAGTTTCCCTTGGGGTGCACCTGTCTTATTTGTCAAGAAGAAGGATGGTTCCCTTAGAATGTGCATAGACTACAGGGAACTAAATAAGTTGACAATTAAGAATAAGTACCCCTTACCTCGGATTGATGAGTTGTTTGACCAATTGCAAGGAGCTAAGGTGTTTTCGAAAATAGATTTACGTTCGGGTTATTACCAACTGAAGGTTAAGGAAGGAGATATACCGAAGACAGCCTTCAGAACCCGTTATGGACACTATGAATTCCTGGTCATGTCATTTGGACTGACCAATGCACCTGCGGCCTTTATGGACTTAATGAATCGTGTGTTTTGGGAGTATTTGGACAAATTTGTAATTGTGTTCATAGATGATATCCTGATATACTCACGGACAGAAGCTGACCATGCAGAACATTTAAGAGTGGTTTTGACAACATTGAAGGAGCACCAGCTTTATGCCAAATTGTCTAAGTGTGAATTTTGGTTGGACAAGGTAAATTTTCTTGGACATGTAGTTTCTGCTAATGGAATATCTGTGGAACCGATAAAAATTCAGGCAGTAGAGGATTGGCCACAACCAAGGAATGCCAGTGAAGTCCGCTGTTTCCTTTGATTGGCAGGCTATTACAGAAAGTTCATCAAAGGATTCTCTCTGATAGCTAAGCCCCCTGACGAATTTGACAAAGAAGGACAATAAATATTCTTGGACCGAAGCTTGTGAGAATAGCTTCCAGACATTGAAGGTGAAGTTAACAACAGCCCCGGTATTGACCCTTCCAACCGAAGAATGAAAGTTTAGCGTATATTGTGATGCATCTAAAGTTGGTTTGGGCTGTGTTTTGATGCAAGAGGGTAAAGTTGTTGCGTATGCCTCTAGGCAGTTAAAGAGTTATGAACAGAACTATCCCACCCATGATTTAGAATTAGCCGCTGTCGTTTTGCCTTGAAGATATGGAGACACTACTTATATGGACAGCAGTGTGAGCTGTTTTCTGACCATAAAGTCTGAAGTACCTCTTTAATCAAAAGGAATTGAACATGAGGCAGAGGCGTTGGTTGGAATTTGTTAAGGATTACGACTTTGAGATCAAGTATCACCCGGTAAGGCTAACTCTGTAGCCGACGCATTGAGCAGGATGCAATCAACTATGCCAATCCGTCATGTCCACCTATGTCTAGTAACGTTGAGGACAGAGTTCAAGGTTTAAAAGAGTTGGAGATAGTGTCCGAATTATCAACGTACTTTGCCGATTAGGACCATTCAACCGATGGTTTTTGAAAAGATCAAAGAAGAACAACAGAGGGACTCTGCAGGAGAAATAACAGTAATGATGAACAATGTGAAGGACACAAAACCACCGAGTTTAGTCTTTCCAAGGATGGGATTCTGAAGTTTAGAAATAGATGGTATGCCCTAATGAGTGAAGGATTACGTAAGCTATCTTGGCTGACGGCGCATTCGTCTCCCTTTTCTGTGCATCCCTGGAAGCAACGCAAGAGTACGAGACCTGAATTACTCTAGTGTGGCAAACTTAAAGAGAGATGTTGTTAAGTATGTAGAGTCATGGTGTTGGGTTTGCCAACAGGTTAAAGCCGAGCGACCAAACGTCCAGGAGGTACCCTTCAACCTTTCCTATCCCCGAGTGGAAGGGGAACACGTGGCAAGGGATTTCGTTGTAGGATTACCTAAGACAACTAAAGGACATGATAGTGTTTGGATTGTGATTGATAGACTGACGAAATCGGCCCCTTTCTTATACCACCGTAAAGACAACTTACCACAATGGAACCAGTTGCGATCTCTAATGTGCAAGAAAATCATTAATTACATGAGAAGTCCCCCCGTATCTATTGTCTCTGGATCGTGATTCCCAGATTTACCTCTCGATTTTGGAGAAGTTTGCATTGGGTACATTCAGGAGCGAAGGTTATCCTTCTCACTGCTTTCAGCCTAGCAACAAGTCTTCCGCTACATGTATTCTAGATGAGTCCATGATTCATGTCTGCCTATGTTTATGTCTACGAGTATGAGATCTGTGAGGTCAGATTATCTTTCTGTCGATATGAGTTGTTTGAAGTTTTCTGTATTTTACTGTTGTATGATAGAAGTTCGATGAATACATCATCCGGCAGACGTCACCGGTGTGAGTTGAATGATAAAAGCTGGATGAATGAATCATCCGACTGATGTCACCGGTAGGTGTAACACCCGAAATACGACTAGGTAATTTTCCTAACTATATTAACGGTCATGAATATTTAATCTTCGCGGTTTAGAATTTTATGACAAGTTTAATTATTACATGTGGATTTTAAACTAGGTTGAGTGGCAATATTGTAATATTGGAAGTTGAGATCAGTATATAAAGAAGAAGGAAAAGTTTTAAATTTCACTCAAGCCACTGTAGCCGACACACTCCCTTCCACGATTTCTTCACTCTCCAGAGCTCTCTCTCAGCCGGCGACTTCTTCACCAACGAACGATTTCTCCAGTATTCACTCCGAAAACCCACGTTCGAGGTAAGGTTCAGACAATGTAGTTGTTGAGTAGTTATTTAGAGTCTTGTTTTCAGCTAGAAACCCGAAGTCCCGATTCTATATTGACAGAGTAATAATAGGAACATTGTTAATCTTAGTTTGATAATAGTATTACCGATTCGAATTTGAACTTTGACAACCGACTGTAAGTAGCTGCTAGGTTGAATCTGAATGTCTGGAGTTTCGGAGCTTAAACCGCGCACACAAGGTGCTTGGCGGAAAGGACTAAGAAATACCGATTTTAGGATGACATTTAGTTAGGACCTTACTAGTTTTGAGTTTTAAGTTATTTAGGATTTTATTCTAACTACGAATATGAAATGTCATAGGCGAGGAAAGCTCAAGTGAAGGTGCTGCTCAGCTAAGGAATCCAGGTAAGTGGATGTATTAGGATTTCTTGCCACTAGGGCCCTACACCACAAGGATACTAGGAAAAATTGTTGAAATGTTTATCTGATGATTATGACTAGTAGTTTGCCATGGTATGAAGTAATTGGGTAGGAAGATGTTAGTTACATGGTGTTTTTACTCGTTCATACTGTATGACATTCCTCTGTGAAAATTCGTGTCCATGCATTATGTGCTCATTTATGATTAAGTTAAGAACATGAAAAGAAAAACAAATGTAAGCATGATTAAGCACGGAACGGGGGAAATGACTATGATATGTTCACAAGGCTTAAGTATGGCTCGCGAATTCTCCCACTGGTGGAGGCCGAGTTAATGATAAGTATGGCTCGCGAATTCTTCCACTGGTGGAGGCCGAGTTGATGATAAGTATGGCTCGCGAATTCTTCCACTGGTGGAGGCCGAGTTGATGATAAGTATGGCTCGCGAATTCTTCCACTGGTGGAGGCCGAGATGATGATAAGTATGGCTCGCGAATTCTCCCACTGGTGGAGGCCGAGCCAGTATTTACTATGATTGCCCGATTTGCAATGATCATGTGCCCTGTCTTTCTCCCTCGTTTCCTCCCTTAATACATGCTATGTAAATGATGAAAATGAGCATGAATGAAGAAAGATTTACGAACTTATGTTTCTTTAATTTGTACACTCATGTATGTCTGTCAGCATGCATTCCTTACTAAGCATTAGGCTTATAGTTAAACCTTATGTTGTAGGCGAAGAGACTACAGGTGAAGATACTAATTTCAAAGAGGATATTTAAAGCTGGTTGCTAGAGGATGCTCAATGTGATAGTGCGGGACTGGAGAGGCGATTATGACCCCTGGTTATTTCTTCCTTATGTCAGTAAGAATACAAGAACTGGAATTATGTAGGATAGTGTTAGTATTGTCTGAGTTAACTTCTGAGTCTTGAATTAATTTTAAGGGTTATCGAACGGTCTATTTTTCTTAAGTCTTCCGCTACGTGTATTCTGAACGAGTCCTTGATTTTCTATACGTATGAATGTTAAGTCATTGAAATTTTAAGTCTGTGAAGATTATGTCTATCGGATGATGTCGAGTGTTTTAGTCATCCGGTGATGTCGAGTGTTTTGCTCGCCGGATGATAACGGTTAAGTCGTTTGTTGTATAGTTCTCAGATGATGTGGGTATTTACAATACCGGGCGATGTGAGTGTTATTTTGTCGTTAGTGCTCGGGTGATGTGAGAGTTGAAGTGTGTTTAGTTGCCGGATGTTGAAAGTATGGTTTGTCGTCTAGTGACCGGGTGATGTAAAGTATCTCTTCACCGGAAGATGAAAAATGTTATTTTGTCATCTAGTGACCGGTGGAGGAAGTATAATTATTCACCGGATGATGTAGACGATGTTTGTCGTTTAGTGGCCGAGTGTGATTTTAATAAGTCATGTGCTATGCACGTGCTCACCGGATGATGTTTCTTATCTAGTGAGATTTTAAAGAGTCACGTGTTTGACTCGTGTTCACCGGTGGATGTCCACTACTGGGCGATGTATAATTGAACATGTGAAACCCACGTGCCCACCGGAAGATATCTTCTATTAGGCGACGATAAGTGAGTCACGTAGAGTACACGTGACAAATCGGATGGGGCACACCTTGCCAGCCGATGCATGCAAATCCATGCAAACTCGAGTAGAATCATGTTAAGTGATTTGAGGGCATTTCTTCCCTATCCGATTATATTTTGGAACTGACGATCGAGCTTAATCGACTGATCCTGTCGATGAATGAGTTATTAGAAACATGAAGGAGTCAAGTTCAAGTCCTAAGTTTTAAAAAAAAAGAAGAGAGAAATACTAATAATGAACAGGGTGTAGAAATTAAGAAGTAAATGATCACGATTGTCATGTTTACGTGGCGATCCCATCGGGGTCGTTACAATTATGGTATCAGAGCAAAACCGGGTCTAAAACCGATTCTGCAGACTGCCTTCCAGCACTGACTGTCACATGAGCACACTTCAGCAACTGTAAGTATTTATGATTCCAGTATATGTCATTAAGTTAAGATATATCTGTAATGATTTGTCTAGGAATCCCAAAATGGTTAGAGGTCAGCAGAGAGAGACCAATGAGAATTGCAATGCTATTGCTCAGTTGACTGAGGTAGTCATGCGCCAATCTCACCAGATAGAACGACTGATGACAGCTAGGGAGGAACAAGGCAACTCCAGTACTAATGCAACTCATGATCATGGGGGTGAGCGTTTCCACCGGCTTCGACCCCCGGTGTTCAATGGATATGTTTCAGATCCTATTTATGCTGAGGAGTGGATCCGAAAGATAGAAGACATGTTTAAGTATGCAAAGGTTGACGAAGGGGATAAGGTTACCTATGCTGTCTTCCATTTGGAGTTAAGCGCAAGACATTGGTGGGACTCGATCCAAAACACCGCTAATGCCAAAGCTATAACCTGGGAGATGTTCAAGACTGCTTTCTTTGACAAGTACTTCAACAGGACTGTTCGGGCCAACAAGAAAAAGGAGTTCAGGAATCTACGACAAACTGGCTCTGTGACGGATTACATATGCAAATTTGATGCCTTATCCCGATTTGCTCCCCGTATGATTGAGGATGACGAGGACAAGATTTACCAATTTGTTCAAGGACTGAAGCCAAGTCTGTATATGAAAGTGAAGACTGCTGGGATACACAATGTGCCTTATGGTGAAGTGACGGCTAAGGCCTTGGAGTTGGAAGAGGCAGAAATGATAGCTTATGCACAGCGGGAACAGCTGAGAAAACTCACAAAGGACACTCAGCCGCCACCACGTCACAACAAAGGTTGTCAGCCGCAACAGAACAGGGGACCACAGCAACAACAACAAGGAATAAAGAGACCCCTCAACCAGAATGATGGCCAGAGAAAAGGAAAAAGACCTCTGGCACCCCTATGCCCCACTTGCCAGAAGAACCATCTTGGTGAGTGCAAGTTGCTTTCTGGCCGCTGTTTCAGGTGTGATAAGGCTTGACACCTAGTCAGAGACTGTCCCATACCGCCAGACCCGAACCGTGCAAGAGTAGTACCCAGAGTTTATGCCATGTTGGAAGATGAGGATACAGTGCCACATACAGTCATAACAGGTACCATTATGATCTGTGATTTTGCTGCTTACACACTTATAGATACAGGAGCCACGCACTCATTTATATCTACATTGTTTGTGTGCAATCACAACTTAGAACTTTTGCCAGCCGAAAGGCTATATGATGTTATGTTACCATCAGGGAAATCTCTACATTCTGAACAGATTGTTAAGGAGATGTTGTGTCCTTAGGAAGTAAGAAACTATATGCAGAACTGATTGTAATTGACATGAAAGGGTATGAGGTGATATTAGGAATGGATTGGTTATTTAGGCATTATGCCACAATAAGTTGTAGATCTGGAATGGTTGATTTTCGACCCCCAAATAGTGATCATTATTCCTTCCAAGCTATCCCTAAGATAAGTAAAATACCAATCATATCCTCACTAGAAATTTATCGGTTATTGAAAAACGGTTGTGAGAGTTACTTAGCTACCATAATGGATGTCCGGGTGAAGAATAAGATAGAGTTACAAGATATCCCCATAGTCAGAGAGTTCCCTGAGGCATTTTTGGATGACTTGCCAGGATTACCACCTGAAGAGAAATAGAGTTTGTAATTGATACATACCCCGAGGCATTACCTGTATCTAAGAACCCTTACCGTATGGCACCTGTTGAGTTAAAGGAGTTAAAAGCTCAACTACAGGAATTAGTAGACAAAGGGTTTATACGCCCTAGTAGTTTCCCTTGGGGTGCACCTGTCTTATTTGTTAAGAAGAAGGATGGTTCCCTTAGAATGTGCATAGACTACAGGGAACTAAATAAGTTGACAATTAAGAATAAGTACCCCTTACCTCGGATTGATGATTTGTTTGACCAATTGCAAGGAGCTAAGGTGTTTTCGAAAATAGATTTGCGTTTGGGTTATTACCAACTGAAGGTTAAGGAAGGAGATATACCGAAGACAGCCTTCAGAACCCGTTATGGACACTATGAATTCCTGGTCATGTCATTTTGGACTGACCAATGCACCTGCGGCCTTTATGGACTTAATGAATCGTGTGTTTTGGGAGTATTTGGACAAATTTGTAATTGTGTTCGTAGATGATATCCTGATATACTCACGGACAGAAGCTGACCATGCAGAACATTTAAGAGTGGTTTTGACAACATTGAAGGAGCACCAGCTTTATGCCAAATTGTCTAAGTGTGAATTTTGGTTGGACAAGGTAAATTTTCTTGGACATGTAGTTTCTGCTAATGGAATATCTGTGGAACCGATCAAAATTCAGGCAGTAGAGGATTGGCCACAACCAAGGAATGCCAGTGAAGTCCGCTGTTTCCTTTGATTGGCAGGCTATTACAGAAAGTTCATCAAAGGATTCTCTCTGATAGCTAAGCCCCTGACGAATTTGACAAAGAAGGACAATAAATATTCTTGGACCGAAGCTTGTGAGAATAGCTTCCAGACATTGAAGGTGAAGTTAACAACAGCCCCGGTATTGACCCTTCCAACCGAAGAAGGAAAGTTTAGCGTATATTGTGATGCATCTAAAGTTGGTTTGGGCTGTGAGTTTAGCGTATATTGTGATGCATCTAAAGTTGGTTTGGGCTGTGTTTTGATGCAAGAGGGTAAAGTTGTTGCGTATGCCTCTAGGCAGTTAAAGAGTTATGAACAGAACTATCCCACCCATGATTTAGAATTAGCCGCTGTCGTTTTTGCCTTGAAGATATGGAGACACTACTTATATGGACAGCAGTGTGAGCTGTTTTCTGACCATAAAAGTCTGAAGTACCTCTTTAATCAAAAGGAATTGAACATGAGGCAGAGGCGTTGGTTGGAATTTGTTAAGGATTACGACTTTGAGATCAAGTATCACCCGGGTAAGGCTAACTCTGTAGCCGACGCATTGAGCAGGATGCCATCAACTATGCAATCCGTCATGTCAACTATGTCTATACCTTTGAGGACAGAAGTTCAGAGGTTTGAGTTGGAGATAGTTCCAGAGTTATCAACCTTACTTGCCGATTTGACCATTCAACCGATGGTTTTTGAAAAGATCAAAGAAGCACAACAGAGGGACTCTGAGGAGAATAACAGTATGATGAACAAGGTGAAGGACACCACCTCTGAGTTTAGTCTTTCCAAGGATGGGATTCTGAAGTTTAGAAATAGATGGTATGTCCCTAATGATGAAGGATTACGTAAGCTAATCTTGGCTGAGGCGCATTCGTCTCCCTTTTCTGTGCATCCTAGAAGCACCAAGATGTACCGAGACCTGAAGTTACTCTATTGGTGGCCAAACTTAAAGAGAGATGTTGTTAAGTATGTAGAGTCATGTTTGGTTTGCCAACAGGTTAAAGCCGAGCACCAACGTCCAGGAGGTACCCTTCAACCTCTGCCTATCCCCGAGTGGAAGTGGGAACACGTGGCAATGGATTTCGTTGAAGGATTACCTAAGACAACTAAAGGACATGATAGTGTTTGGATTGTGATTGATAGACTGACGAAATCGGCCCATTTCTTACCCGTAAAGACAACTTACACAATGGACCAGTTTGCTGATCTCTATGTGCAAGAAATCATTAAATTACATGGAATCCCCGTATCTATTGTCTCTGATCGTGATCCCAGATTTACCTCTCGATTTTGGAGAAGTTTGCATGGTACATTAGGTACAAGGTTATCCTTCAGCACTGCTTTTCACCCACAGACAGATGGCCAATCAGAGAGGACTATTCAGATACTTGAGGATATGTTGAGAGCATGTGTGTTGGACTTTCAGACGACTTGGAGCAGACATCTACCCTTGGTTGAGTTTTCTTACAACAATAGTTACCAGTCCACCATAGGTATGGCACCTTATGAGGCGTTGTATGGTAGGAAATGTAGATCACCTCTGTATTGGGATGAGGTTGGTGAAGCAAAACTTCTTGGACCCGATATTCTGCAGCAGATGTCGAATAAGATTTTTGTTATCAGGAAAAGGATGATGACGGCGCAAAGTCGACAGAAGAGTTATGCTGATCGAAGAAGGAGGGATCTTGAGTTTGCAGTCGGTGATGAGGTGTTCTTAAAGATTTCACCATTTAAAGGAGTCCTAAGATTTGGCAAGAAAGGAAAACTCACTCCACGGTTTATTGGACCCTTCCCTGTCTTGGCTAGAATTGATGGTACAGCTTACAGACTGCAATTGCCCCCATCATTGGATAAAGTTCATAATGTCTTCCATGTGTCAATGCTAAGGAAATGCATACGAGATCCGACACAAGTTATTCAACCAACAGGCATTGAGTTGGAGCCGACGCTGGCATATGAAGAGAAACCAGTACAAATATTGGATTATGCAGTTAAGACTCTGAGGAACAAAGAAATTCCATTGGTGAAAGTTTTATGGACAAACCACGGTATTGAAGAAGCCACATGGGAGTGACAGCAAGACATGCTAGACAAGCATCCGGAGTTATTTGTTTGAGCAATTTTCGAGGACGAAAATTTTGTTTAAGGAGGGGTGGATGTAACACCCGAGATACGACTAGGTAATTTTCCTAACTATATTAACGGTCATGAATATTTAATATTCGCGGTTTAGAATTTTATGTCAAGTTTAATTATTTACATGTGGGTTTTAAACTAGGTTGAGTGGCAATATTGTAATATTGGAAGTTGAGATCAGTATATAAAGAAGAAGGAAAAGTTTTAAATTTCACTCAAGCCACTGTAGCCGACACACTCCCTTCCACGATTTCTTCACTCTCCAGAGCTCTCTCTCAGCCGGCGACTTCTTCACCAACGAACGATTTCTCCAGTATTCACTCCGAGAACCCACGTTCGAGGTAAGGTTCAGACAATGTAGTTGTTGAGTAGTTATTTAGAGTCCTTTTTTCAGCTAGAAACCCGAAGTCCCGAGTCTGTATTGACAGAGTAATAATATGAACATTGTTAATCTTAGTTTGATAATAGTATTACCGATTCGAATCTGAACTTTGACAACCGACTGTAAGTAGCTGCTAGGTTGAATCTGAATGTCTAGAGTTTCGGAGCTTAAACCGCGCACACAAGGTGCTTGGCGGAAAGGACTAAGAAATACAGATTTTAGGATGACATTTAGTTAGGACCTTACTAGTTTTGAGTTTTAAGTTACTTAGGATTTTATTCTAACTACGAATATGAAATGTCATAGGCGAGGAAAGCTCAAGTGAAGGTGCTGCTCAGCTAAGGAATCCAGGTAAGTGGATGTATTAGGATTTCTGGCCACTAGGACCCTACACCACAAGGATACTAGGAAAAATTGTTGAAATGTTTATCTGATGATTATGACTAGTAGTTTGCCATGGTATGAAGTAATTGGGTAGGAAGATGTTAAGTTACATGGTGTTTTTACTCGTTCATACTGTATGACATTCCTCTGTGAAAATTCGTGTCCATGCATTATGTGCTCGTTTATGATTAAGTTAAGAACATGAAAAGAAAAACAAATATAAGCATGATTAAGCACGGAACGGGGGAAATGACTATGATATGTTCACAAGGCATAAGTATGGCTCGCGAATTCTCCCACTGGTGGAGGCCGAGTTGATGATAAGTATGGCTCGCGAATTCTTCCACTGGTGGAGGCCGAGTTGATGATAAGTATGGCTCGCGAATTCTTCCACTGGTGGAGGCCGAGATGATGATAAGTATGGCTCGCGAATTCTCCCACTGGTGGAGGCCGAGCCAGTCGTTACTATGATTGCCCGATTGGCAATGATCATGTGCCCTGTCTTTCTCCCTCGTTTCCTCCCTTAATACATGCTATGTAAATGATGAAAATGAGCATGAATGAAGAAAGATTTACGAACTTATGTTTCTTTAATTTGTACACTCATGTATGTCTGTCAGCATGCATTCCTTACTAAGCATTAGGCTTGTAGTTAAACCTTATGTTGTAGGCGAAGAGACTTCAGGTGAAGATACTAATTTCAAAGAGGATATTTAAAGCTGGTTGCTGGAGGATGTCAATGTGACAGCGCGGGACTGGAGAGGCGATTATGACCCCTGGTTATTTCTTCCTTATGTCAGTAAGAATACAAGAACTGGAATTATGTAGGATAGTGTTAGTATTGTCTGAGTTAACTTCTGAGTCTGGAATTAATTTTAAGGGTTATCGAACGGTCTATTTTGCTTAAGTCTTCCGCTACGTGTATTCTGAACGAGTCCCTGATTTTATATACGTATGAATGTTAAGTCATTGAAATTTTAAGTCTGTGAAGATTATGTCTATCGGATGATGTCGAGTGTTTTAGTCATCCGATGATGTCGAGTGTTTTGCTCGCCGGATGATAAGGGTTAAGTCGTTTGTCGTATAGTTACCGGATGATGCGGGTATTTACAATATCGGGCGATGTGAGTGTTATTTTGTCGTTAGTGCTCGGGTGATGTGAGAGTTGAAGTGTGTTTAGTTGCCGGATGATGAAAGTATGGTTTGTTGTCTAGTGACCGGGTGATGTAGAGTATCTCTTCACCGGAAGATGAAAAATGTTATTTTGTCATCTAGTGACCGGTGGAGGAAGTATAATTATTCACCGGATGATGTAGACGATGTTTGTCGTTTAGTGGCCGAGTGTGATTTTAATAAGTCATGTGCGATGCACGTGCTCACCGGATGATGTTTCTTATCTAGTGAGATTTTAAAGAGTCACGTGTTTGACTCGTGTTCACCGGTGGATGTCCACTACTGGGCGATGTATAATTGAACATGTGAAACCCACGTGCCCACCGGAAGATATCTTCTATTATGTGACGATAAGTGAGTCACGTAGAGTACACGTGACAAATCGGATGGGGCACACCCTGCCAGCCGATGCATGCAAATCCATGCAAACTCGAGTAGAATCATGTTAAGTGATTTGAGGGCATTTCTTCCCTATCTGATTATATTTTGGAACTGACGATCGAGCTTTATCGACTGATCCTGTCGATGAATGAGTTATTAGAAACATGAAGGAGTCAAGTTCAACTCCTAATTTTTTAAAAAATAAAGAAGAGAGAAATACTAATAATGAACAGGGTGTAGAAATTAAGAAGTAAATGATCACGATTGTCATGTTAACGTGGCGATCCCATCGGGGTCGTTACAGTAGGTGGTGAATGTTTGTCGATTACCGGATGATGTCTCTTACCGGATGATGTCCCTTACCGGATGATATAAGTATTGTTTGTCATCTGGCGATCGGACGATGTAGTGTATTTCAAATACCGGATGATGTAAGTATAGTTTGTCGTCTAGCGATCGGGCGATGTAGTGTATTACAAATACCGGATGATGTAAGTATTGTTTGTCGTCTAGCGATCGGGTGATGTAGTGTATTTCAAATACCAGATGATGTAAGTATTGTTTTGTCGTCTAGCGATCGGGCAATGTAGTGTATTTCGAATACCGGATGATGTAAGTATTGTTTTGTCGTCTAGCGATCGGGCGATGTAGTGTATCGCTTGTGTCAAGTGATGTTTAATGAGTCACGAGAGATGCACGTGCCCACCGAAAGATGTCTTCTATTGGGCAACGATAATTGAGTCATGCAGAGTACACGTAATAAATCGGAAGATGTGTAGCCTATCAGCCGATGCATGCAAACCCATACAGCCCAAGCAAAATGCTGTCGTGTGATCTGAGGGCATTTCTTTTCTGCTCGATTATGTCATGGAACTGATAACCGAGCATAGTCACTCGATTCTGTGAACAAATGAGTTATTACATCTATGAAAGAGTCGAGTTTTGGATGGTTTAGTTTTTGTCAGATGATATATTGTCCGCGAGTCAAGTTTTAAGTTCTAAGTTTCGAGAAATAAAAAAAAAATAATACTGATAATGAACAAGGTGCTCAAAGTAAGAATTAAATGATTTAGAAAGTCATGAATTATGTCTCGGCCCTACTGGGGTCGTTACAAAAAGCGCTTCTCGAACTCTGCAAGGTACTCCTTGGTATTGGTGGTGTCCTCAGACACTGCACCACTAAACACCTCTTGAATGGCACGCTTGATGATCATCTGTGATGACCCGAATGTGCACGTATAAGTACGACTGCGGGGAAAACCTTGAGTTGCGGGGCAAACCTCGGGACCTAAGCTGAGTGTAGGCGAATCCCGGACTCGAGTATAGGCGAATCCCGAGTCGTAAAGAGGGGGTCGTCACAATCCCACATCGCTTAGGGAAGTACGTGGAAATGAAACATATGTAAAGAGACCCTCCTAACATAGCAAGACGCGTTTTGGAGCGCGATTGGCAACGGATCCCATAAGAACTCCGAAGTTAAAAGTGTTTCGGCGAGAGCAATTCCAGGTTGGGTGACCTTCCGGGAAGTTCTTGCCAAACAAAGCCGTGAGGGGAGGATATTGGACTACGGCCCAATCTCTAAAGCAGACAATATCTTGCTGGGAAAAAGGGTCGTTACATCATCAGACTCATGCGGTTGGAGCGATCCCACTTCTCAAATCTAGCTCTCTCTTCAGAGGAGCTAGTTGTCGTAGGAGTAGTTGGTTTCTTCGTCTGAATCGCAAGGTACATGTCCATTCACCCTAGAACTATCTGAATGTTCTCCTTCCAGTCCTTAAAGTTAGTTCCATTAAGGATCGGCACTTAACTTAGTTTGGCAGAAATATTCACAAGATTTGCTGAAACAGAACTTTATAAATCATAAATAACATGCTTACAACCATAATTATAAATAAAATTAAAAAAAATTGGCAAATCCCATCTCAAGATACCTAGCGCACCATTATTTTCAAGTCTTTGAACAGTAAAATTAACTGCAAGTGATACTCTTGTTGTAATAATCAAACACTAACAATGATGCATGAAAAATAATAACCTCTTTGGATTGACTTATTATTCTCATGTAAAATCCTTATAATTGTTACGTGTTTACTATCACAGGTAATTATGCAGTCCGACCAACTATTAATCTTCCTTTGTGCCGATTAATAATCGCATGAATTTACACACTTACATACATTCAAAATTCATTATGAACAATTTACGTAAGAGAGGTCACTTTGGCGACATCTTATTTCAATTTATTCAATCAGAATGATGAACTATAATAATGTTATAATATGGTAAGCCGATTAACAGAAAATAGGGGTTTGGTCGACGTAACCTTCGGTCGACTTAACTTTCAAGTGCCACTATCTCTGCCCAAACTACCGATGAGAAGTCAGTCGACGTTATCTTCGATCGACGTAAGCTTCAGTCGACAAAACCTTCGGTCGATGTAAGCTTCGGTCGACGTAACCTTCGGTCGACTTAAGCTTCGGTCGACGTAAGCTTCGATCGACCTAACCTTTTGTCGACGTAACCTTCGGTCGACGTCAGCTTCGGTTGACGTAACCTTAGGTCGACGTAACCTTCGGTCGACGTAAGCTTTGGTCAACGTAAGCTTCGGTCGATGTAAGCTTCAGTCGACGTAACCTTCGGTCGACGTAAGCTTCGGTCGACGTAAACTTCAGTCGACGTAACCTTCGATCGACGTAAGCTTTGGTCGACGTAAGCAGCCGATCGATCGGCCATTTCAGCCACTCGTTCGACTAATGCTCTAGAAATTTCAGAACACTTAGCCAGCCAAACATCAACCAATCGACATCTTCTGATTTCACACATCTGCCAATTTTTATATCTACCGATTTCAGCATCTACCTCAACATTGACCATGTTACATCTACGCTCATCAACAAATAGTGAGCGTCATTTCATCGCAAAGAAACTGGGCAACAGAGTAAGGGCTTCATCAACAGAAAGAAATTTTTTTTTAGGATCACACCAAAAATTAACTTTAGCATCCTCAAATCAAGAACAAGATGAAAATGGCTCTGATACCAATTGTTAATAAATTTCTCTAGAATTAATGTGTTTCTAATCCCAAATGAAACTACACTAGAGAATCACAATCATATTCTTGATTAAATATAAAAACGAATGCGGAAGCGTACCTGAATCTTTAGCCATGGCTTATAGTTGTTTTGATCTTCTAAAATGTAGAATAGTCGGGTTCCTAATTCTCTCTGTTGATGGGGATACGAAAAGATGCCTTTTATTCTACCTTTTGGGGATCATAACCCAACTGCCTTATAGCAGTTATAAAACTTTGCCTATTTCTAATTGGCTCTTTCATCAAATTAGAAATTCCACATATGGTATCCACGATGAATATTAATGACATTTATGCCAAGAAGTCAAATTCCTTATTTCAAAATAGACCACATAATTTTCACTTATTAAAATTGATGACCATATACATTCATTTAATTATATAAGTGTCCTAAAAATTCTAACAGCGCACAGTCTCTTTTCGAACAACACCCACTCTTCTTGGCCGTTGACTCGTCTTATTTTCTTGTGGGTTGCTCAGGGGGTCATTCTAGCTCGACATATAGGCTCTTCAAAAGTCTTGTCATCACCAACTTCCTCCCTAAGCCACCTCCTTTGCACTTCAGTTCTCACCTTGTGTGATTGCTTAGATGTTGCACACAACTCTTTGTGCTCCATGGTGTGTGCCTTCTGCACCCACCCCGCGAGCCTCGACTACCAGTTTCTCATAGTAAATTGTCAACTCGTACAACTACTATGAACTAGCTTGACTTTTGCCTCTTGTCCACCAGCCTAGTTCAACAGTGCGCTGGCTCACTACTTGCACTTTCGAGTCTGTCGTTGTGCCTCTTGCACTTGGCTATGCACCCACCTAGTGCACCTTGATCAAACACTTGACCATTTCCCAGCACGTGCATTATTGCTTGCACTTGCTTTGCTTATTTTGATGCTCCCCCAACGTTCTGCATGCCCAGCTACTATGCCTCTTGCCTTGAGGCTAAATTTGGGGATGTGACAACTAGTCATTGCGAATTTTGCCAAAAGAGAGAGATTGAAAGGTCACAATAGTGCAAGAGGGAGAGGAAGAGAAGCCACAACGATGGGTGGGAGAGGAGAAAAGAGGTAGAAAAGGTGGTTGAGACAAGAAAGGAGAGAGAAAATATAATGCCCCCGAAACCACCCCCGCTCGGTACGCTACTTTGCTCACTAACCCCACGTTTAAAATGTAATTTAAAATAAGTTTTGATAAAATTATGACTCGATTTTTGGGTTTTTCGAACCCTCGAAAACGGTTGGAAAATGTGCGTGAAATACATGCCAAACGTGTCAAAAAAGATCGGGTCAAAACATATTTGCAACACCAAAAATTTTAAAAAAAAACCGGGCTTGCCATCATGGGCGCCGTGCGTGCCACATCGTGCGCGCTACTGCCGATCGATCGGCGCCAGATGCCGATCGATCGGCACTGGGCACCTAGCAAAGCGCACTGCGCTCCTGCTGCGCGCGCCACGCCCCTCCTTACTCGCAACACTTCAACCACCGGCGCCCTTCTTCCATTTTTTCATTTTTTCTTCAAACCATTCACACCCAAATCACCCAAAACTTACCCCAAACGTTCTCGACATTCCCGACTCTTTGGCACGTAAAAATCACGGAAATCCGACTCTAAATCTTTCACGAAAATGTGGAAATCGTTAAAAACTTATGTCGTTTGCTTTAATAAACACCGAGCAGCATAACGACTAAAATTTTCTAAAACCCCAAAATAGAAAATCAAGCTTTTATACAAGAGTTTTAAAAAAATTTCAAACAAAATTTACAAAATTCTAAAACCACCTTTCATTTATACAAATAAAAGCCAACAAACTACCAAAATACCGAATCCCACAAATTTCCCCGAGGACCATGGTTGAGACGCCCCTACAACTGCCCGCACCAGCATGCCCCGTACATCACCGACTGTGTCCCAATCATAGCTTTCCTCATAGCTCTCACGAGTAATGACGTCGTCACCTACACCACAGAAAACAAAACGTAAGCCTAATGCTTAGTAAGTAGGGAACAATGCAATTTAAAACAATGCACAATGCTCACACAACCATCACACACAACCCTAACACATGCGGTTTCTAACTCTTGGTTGTGTTCATTTCATTTTCTTTACATTACTCTTTCACTTTCACGTGTGAGTTAAGCGGATACCTATCCTATCAAAATGCGTTTTGGAGCACAATTAGCAACAGATCCCATAAGAACTCTGAAGTTAAAAGTGCTTCGGCGAGAGTAGTACTAGGTTGGGTCACCGACTGGGAAGTCCTCGCCAAATAAAGCCGTGAGGGGAGGATATTAGGCTACACCCAATCCCTAGAGCAGACAATATGTTGCTGGGAAAATGGGTTGTTACAAATTGTATCAGAGCCTGTACCCAACAGAAAATATGGCCAACGAGGACGTTGGGCCTCCGAAGGGGGGTGATTGTGATTACTCGGGTATGTAAGTATGTGTATGATGGCTGCATGAACCGGAACCCGGATGGCCGTACGTCCACGTAGGCAAAACGGAAGGTGACGGATCGTAAAAAGGTGGTCGTCACAATCCCACATCGCTTGGGAAAGTATGTGGAAATGAAACATATGTAAAGAGACTCTCACAAGATAGCAAGACGCGTTTTGGAGCACAATTAGCAATGGAACCCATAAGAACTCCGAAGTTAAAAGTGCTCCGGCGAGAGTAGTACCGGGTTGGGTGATCGACTTTGAAGTCTTCGCCAAACAAAGCCATGATGGAGGATATGGGGCTACGACCAAATCCCCAAAGCGGACAATATCTTGCTAGGAAAATGGGTCGTTACAAATGGTATCAGAGCCTGTACCCAACAGGAAATGTGGCCAATGAGGAAGTTGGGCCTCCGGGGGGGGTGATTGTGATGACCCGATGTGTAAAGTATGTGTAGTGATAGCTGCATGAATCGGAAACACATATGGCGGTACGTCCGCGCGAGGCCAAATAGGAAGGTTCCGGGTCGTAAAAAGCGTGGTAGGTAACAATCCCAAATCGCTTGGGGAAGTATGGGAAATGAAACATATGTAAAGAGACCGTCCTTCTAAGATAGCAAGAGGAATTTGGAGTAAATTGGCAGGACCCATATAGACTCTGAAGGTAAAAGTGTTTCGGCGAGCGTCGTACCAGGTAGGTGATCGACTAGGAATGCTCACAAACAAATCCGTGAGGTGGGATATGGGCTACGGACTCAATCCCCAGAGCGGGACATACTCTGCTGAAAAAAGGGTGTCAGCCCCCAGTTTCAATGATTACGAACTAAATGACATCAATATCAATGTAATTACAGAGCCGACTGATGTCGCAGAAAATAGAGGGACAAAATGTGACAAACACAGAGATCACGAAGTAAACGATATATCTATATGAGTTCGCATATTGTATTTGCCATTGCGCGATATTCTACTTCAGCAATATAGCGAGAAACAATACGCTATTTGTTTGACTTCCATGAAATTGAACAGTTGCCAAGAAAAATGTAGAACCTTGTAACAAAACGTCTAGTTTGGGAGTATGTTGCCCAGTCTGAATCAGAAAATGCCTTACGATGTAGAAAAGAAGAAGATGGATAGAATAGACCTTGACCAGCAATAGGGGTGGGCACGGTTCGGTCCGATCCCGATTCCAAGTTGGGATCGGATCAGATTGGGAAGTTTCGGGAGCTGCAAGCTAAAGGTATTAGGTCTATGTTTACTCACTTTTAATGACATTTTTGGTTCCATTGAGTATATCAAATTGTTGAGTTGAAAAGTTATAGCTTTACTCTCTGTAAATATTGGTTGAAATAAATGATAAAATCTTGGGTTTTTGGAAAAACCATTTGCTATTTTGAAATAGTAGAAATACTATTGAATGAGAGTTTTTATAATGAATTCTAGGTGGATGCGAGTTGGCTCTAGCTGGACCGCGATTCAACTTTCTTTGGACCAGATGTGATATCTTGGCAGAAATTTCAAGGCTTAATTAACAAAATTCATTATGAACAATTACGTCAGAGAGGCATGTGGCGACATCTTATTCAATTATTCAATCAGAATGATGAACTATAATAAGTGATAATAGGTAAGACGATAACAGAAAATAGGGGTTTGGGCGAAGTAACCTTCGGTCGGACTTAACTTCAAGTGCACTATCTATGCCCAAAATACCGATGAGCAAGTCAGTCGTGTTATCTTCGATCGACGTAAGCTCCGTCGACAAAACTGCGGGATGTAAGCTCGGTCGACGTAACCTTCGTGACTTAAGCTTCGGTCGCGTAAGGCTTCGATCGAACCTAACCTTTGGCGACGAAACCTTGCGGTCGACGTAAGCTTCGGTTGACGTAACATTAGGTCGACGTAACCTTCGGGCGACGTAGCTTTGGTCACGTAAGCTTTCGGGCGATGTAAGCTTCAGTCGACGTAACCTTCGGTCGACGTAAGCTTCGGTCGACGTAAACTTCAGTCGACGTAACCTTCGATCGACGTAAGCTTTGGTCGACGTAAGCAGCCGATCGATCGGCCATTTCAGCCACTCGTTCGACTAATGCTCTAGAAATTTCAGAACCACTTAGCTAGCCAAACATCAACCAATCGACATCTTCTGATTTCACACATCTGCCAATTTTATATCTACCGATTTCAGCATCTACCTCAACATTGACCATGTTACATCTACGCTCATCAACAAATAGTGAGCGTCATTTCATCGCAAAGAAACTGGGCAACAGAGTAAGGGCTTCATCAACAGAAAGAAATTTTTTTTTAGGATCACACCAAAATTAACTTTAGCATCCTCAAATCAAGAACAAGATGAAAATGGCTCTGATACCAATTGTTAATAATTTCTCTAGAATTAATGTGTTTCTAATCCCAAATGAACTACACTAGAGAATCACAATCATATTCTTGATTAAATATAAAACGAATGCGGAAGCGTACCTGAATCTTTAGCCATGGCTTATAGTTGTTTTGATCTTCTAAATGTAGAATAGTCGGGTTCCTAATTCTCTCTGTTGATGGGGATACGAAAGATGCCTTTTATTCTACCTTTTGGGGATCATAACCCAACTGCCTTATAGCAGTTATAAAACTTTGCCTATTTCTAATTGGCTCTTTCATCAAATTAGAAATTCCACATATGGTATCCACGATGAATATTAATGACATTTATGCTAAGAAGTCAAATTCCTTATTTCAAAATAGACCACATAATTTTCACTTATTAAAATTGATGACCATATACATTCATTTAATTATATAAGTGTCCTAAAAATTCTAACAGCGCACAGTCTCTTTTCGAACAACACCCACTCTTCTTGGCCGTTGACTCGTCTTATTTTCTTGTGGGTTGCTCAGGGGGTCATTCTAGCTCGACATATAGGCTCTTCAAAAGTCTTGTCATCACCAACTTCCTCCCTGAGCCACCTCCTTTGCACTTCAGTTCTCACCTTGTGTGATTGCTTAGATGTTGCACACAACTCTTTGTGCTCCATGGTGTGTGCCTTCTGCACCCACCCCGCGAGCCTCGACTACCAGTTTCTCATAGTAAATTATCAACTCGTACAACTACTATGAACTAGCTTGACTTTTGCCTCTTGTCCACCAGCCTAGTTCAACAGTGCGCTGGCTCACTACTTGCACTTTCGAGTCTGTCGTTGTGCCTCTTGCACTTGGCTATGCACCCACCTAGTGCACCTTGATCAAACACTTGACCATTTCCCAGCACGTGCATTATTGCTTGCACTTGCTTGCTTATTTTGATGCTCCCCCAACGTTCTGCATGCCCAGCTACTATGCCTCTTGCCTTGTGGCTAAATTTGGGGATGTGACAACTAGTCATTGCGAATTTTGCCAAAAGAGAGAGATTGAAAGGTCACAATAGTGCAAGAGGGAGAGGAAGAGAAGCCACAACGATGGGTGGGAGAGGAGAAAAGAGGTAGAAAAGGTGGTTGAGACAAGAAAGGAGAGAGAAAATATAATGCCCCCGAAACCACCCCCGCTCGGTACGCTACTTTGCTCACTAACCCCACGTTTAAAATGTAATTTAAAATAAGTTTTGATAAAATTATGACTCGATTTTTGGGTTTTTCGAACCCTCGAAAACGGTTGGAAAATGTGCGTGAAATACATGCCAACGTGTCAAAAAAGATCGGGTCAAAACATATTTGCAACACCAAAATTTTAAAAAAAATCGGGCTTGCCATCATGGGCGCCGTGCGTGCCACATCGTGCGCGCTACTGCCGATCGATCGGCGCCAGATGCCGATCGATCGGCACTGGGCACCCAGCAAAGCGCACTGCGCGCCTGCTGCGCGCGCCACGCCCCTCCTTACTCGCAACACTTCAACCACCGGCGCCCTTCTTCCATTTTTTCATTTTTTCTTCAAACCATTCACACCCAAATCACCCAAAACTTACCCCAAACGTTCTAGACATTCCCGACTCTTGGCACGTAAAAATCACGGAAATCCGACTCTAAATCTTTCACGAAAATGTGGAAATCGTTAAAAACTTATGTCGTTTGCTTTAATAAACACCGAGCAGCATAACGACTAAAATTTTCTAAAACCCCAAAATAGAAATCAAGCTTTTATACAAGAGTTTTAAAAAAATTTCAAACAAAATTTGCAAAATTCTAAAACCACCTTTCATTTATACAAATAAAAGCCAACAAACTACCAAAATACCGAATCCCACAAATTTCCCCGAGGACCATGGTTGAGACGCCCCTACAACTGCCCGCACCAGCATGCCCCGTACATCACCGACTGTGTCCCAATCATAGCTTTCCTCATAGCTCTCACGAGTAATGACGTCGTCACCTACACCACAGAAAACAAAACGTAAGCCTAATGCTTAGTAAGTAGGGAACAATGCAATTTAAAACAATGCACAATGCTCACACAACCATCACACAGAACCCTAACACATGCGGTTTCTAACTCTCGGTTGTGTTCATTTCATTTTCTTTACATTACTCTTTCACTTTCACGTGTGAGTTAAGCGGATACCTATCCTATCAAAATGCGTTTTGGAGCACAATTAGCAACAGATCCCATAAGAACTCTGAAGTTAAAAGTGCTTCGGCGAGAGTAGTACTAGGTTGGGTCACCGACTGGGAAGTCCTCGCCAAATAAAGCCGTGAGGGGAGGATATTAGGCTACACCCAATCCCTAGAGCAGACAATATGTTGCTGGGAAAATGGGTTGTTACAAATTGTATCAGAGCCTGTACCCAACAGAAAATGTGGCCAACGAGGACGTTGGGCCTCCGAAGGGGGGTGATTGTGATTACTCGGTATGTAAGTATGTGTATGATGGCTGCATGAACCGGAACCCGGATGGCCGTACGTCCACGTAGGCAAAACGGAAGGTGACGGATTGTAAAAAGGTGGTCGTCACAATCCCACATCGCTTGGGAAAGTATGTGGAAATGAAACATATGTAAAGAGACTCTCACAAGATAGCAAGACGCGTTTTGGAGCACAATTAGCAACGGAACCCATAAGAACTCCGAAGTTAAAAGTGCTCCGGCGAGAGTAGTACCGGGTTGGGTGATCGACTTTGAAGTCTTCGCCAAACAAAGCCATGATGGGAGGATATGGGGCTACGACCAAATCCCCAAAGCGGACAATATCTTGCTAGGAAAATGGGTCGTTACAAATGGTATCAGAGCCTGTACCCAACAGGAAATGTGGCCAATGAGGAAGTTGGGCCTCCGGGGGGGGTGATTGTGATGACCCAGATGTGTAAGTATGTGTATGATAGCTGCATGAATCGGAACCCATATGGCGGTACGTCCGCGCGGGCAAATAGGAAGGTTACGGGTCGTAAAAAGGTGGTCGTCACAATCCCACATCGCTTGGGGAAGTATGTGGAAATGAAACATATGTAAAGAGACCGTCCTAAGATAGCAAGATGCATTTTGGAGTACAATTGGCAACGGATCCCATAAGAACTCTGAAGTTAAAAGTGTTTCGGCGAGAGTAGTACCAGGTTAGGTGATCGACTGGGAAGTGCTCACCAAACAAATCCGTGATGTGAGGATATTGGGCTACGACTCAATCCCCAGAGCGGACAATATCTTGCTGGAAAAATGGGTCGTTACAGCCCAGTTTCAATTGATTACGAACTACATGACAATCAATATCAATGTGTTTCATATGTTCATGAAACATCGAATTTTCTGCAATATACAGAGCCGCCTGATTGTCGCAGAATAATAGAGGAACAAAATGTTGACAAACAAATAGATCACGAAGTAAAGACTATATCTATATGAGTTCGCATATTGTATTTGCCATTGCGCGATATTCTACTTCAGCAATATAGCGAGAAACAATACGCTATTTGTTTGACTTCCATGAAATTGAACAGTTGCCAAGAGAAATGTAGAACCTTGTAACAAAACGTCTAGTTTGGGAGTATGTTGCCCAGTCTGAATCAGAAAATGCCTTACGATGTAGAGAAGAAGAAGATGGATAGAATAGACCTTGACCAGCAATAGGGGTGGGCACGGTTCGGTCCGATCCCGATTCCAAGTTGGGATCGGATCAGATTGGGAAGTTTCGGGAGCTGCAAGCTAAAGGTATTAGGTCTATGTTTACTCACTTTTAATGACATTTTTGGTTCCATTGAGTATATCAAATTGTTGAGTTGAAAAGTTATAGCTTTACTCTCTGTAAATATTGGTTGAAATAAATGATAAAATCTTGGGTTTTTGGAAAAACCATTTGCTATTTTGAAATAGTAGAAATACTATTGAATGAGAGTTTTTATAATGAATTCTAGCGTGGATGCGAGTTGGACTCTAGCTGGACCGCGATTCAACTTTCTTTGGACCAAGATTTGACTATATTTTGGCAGAAAATTTCAAGCTAATTTACCAAATACGACAAATAAATCTCTTTAAAGAAAAGAAAGTTCGGAATTTATGATAAAAATTTTAACCCAAAAATTTCCAATCTAATTTTGGATAGGTACCCACCTATTAAATGAATATTTGGACTCTTGAAATTCAAACCATTGAATATATTGAGTTCTGACCTGTTGTAAGTTCACTTGAGGTAGGAGTTTATTTTATTTTCGGTTTAGTATATTTAAAGCATAAAATATCTATCTAATTTTATGTCATTGTTTTACTCACATTCATTTTTATCAATTGCATACTCCTATCAATTGATGCAAACTGCAATTTTAACTAAAAGTAATAGGACAGCTATATGACCGTGTCATTGGGCGCGAAACCCTAAACCTGATCAGGGTAATTTTAGCGTGCGACCGCTGAGCATTGATGTTTTTAATCTCTTTTATAAAATATTATAAATTGTTGAACATAAGTATACATATTTATTACTGCCGAAAATAAACTCTATCCCTATTGAGTTTAGTCGACTCCCCCCAAACGACTCCTATTTTTTTTTTAGGATCTAATCAAGAAGAGCTTTATTTACCAGATCGGAGGCAAGAAGTCTCTAAATAAATAATTTTTCCATAGAAGACTCATTTTAAATTTTAAGGTTGGACATTTATTGAAAACGTGTAAGCTTTATTTGTTTACTACACACTGTAATTTATTTGGACTTATATCATCATATTATTTAGTGTCACTCGATGGACTAGTTTTAATTCAACTGTTCTGGGCCCGGGCTTTATATTTAATTATAAAACTTTTTCACTACGTTTTCTGAGTAAATAAGATTGAGAGTCGGACGGTTGACCCGATTTTTAGGTTGGTCGCTCCTCATTCTGTTGCGGGTGCCATTTAGGGGCGTGACAATAGTTGTAACGACCCCAGTGGAGGAATCGCCACACAATTCATTACTTAGCCTCTTAATCATTGAGTTCTTACTTTCTTTAGCTTATTCGTTGTTAGAGTTATTATTTTTTTTTGAACATCTCTTAAACTGGGTCTGCCAACAAAGAAATAAACTTAAATCGACCGGTGGTCATGTGTACTTCACGTGACTGATTTAAAACATTACCTGAACATTAAACAATAAGAAAATACTCACATCATCCGGTCGCTAGACGACAAATTAACATTTACATCATCTGGTGAAGAATTACACTTCATCCACCGAATGCTAGACGACAAAATACCATTTACATCATCCGGTGAAGGAATACACTTCATCCACCGAACGCTAGACGACAAAATACCATTTACATCATCCGGTGAGGAAACATACTACACCATCCGGTTACTCAAATACATTTCATCCACCGAACACTAGACGACAAAATAACATTCCCAGCATCCGGTGAAGAAATACACTTCATCTACCGAACGCTAGACGACAAATTAACATTTACATCATCGGGCGAGGAAACATACTACATCTTCTAGTGACGTCATACTACATCTTCCGGTGACGTCACCCGGAAGACTCAATCGTTCAACTTCCATCATTTGACATCCGCCGATGACGTCAGCCGGATGATTACCTCATCCAGCTTCTATCATACGGCAGTAAAACACTATAATCATCAAACATCTTCATCCGATAAAATATATCACAACTCACCCGATTCTTAACTTAGTAACTATAAACCTCAAAGAGTAAGGATCATAAACTCATCCAAACTACGCATAGCGGAAGACTTAAGCAACAAACACCATTCAATAATCCTTAAAGTCGTATTTAGACTCTAAAGTCAAACCATTCAAATCCGAATCTCATTGTTATAAGAAATTCTGTTCTACTTAGTCATTTGTTCATCATAAACTTTTTTGACTTACTATGAGCATAACCAGGGAACTTAATCGCCTATCCAGCCTTGCACTGTCACACTGAGCATCCTCCAGCAACCAGCTTTAAACGTTCTCTTGGAATTGGGAATCCTCACCTATTAACTCTTCTCCTACATCAAAAGGTTCAACTATAAGCCTAATGCTTAGTAAGGAATGCAACAATAGCATGAATGCATAATTCGGAGAAATACATGGTCATAAGTCTTTTCTTGTTAATAATCATAATCCATAATCATGAATCATATTCATCATTCGTAATCATTATTCATAATCATTGTTCATATTCATCATCCGTACAGAGTGGAATATTCATCCAGTATGAAAACTTACCATTAAACTAAACGTCAACATAAGTACTAGACTGTAGCATAATATTCTCTAATCGTCATATCAGTTACTATCTAGAATGCTTGTGATGTAGGGCCCTATTGGCCGAAAATCCTATACATTCACTTACCTGGTGTCCTTAGCAATGAGAGCTCATTTTCCTCAGACTTCTTTACCTAAAACATTACATTACAGTAGTTAAAACAAAATCCTAAAAGTTCTACTCGTGAGTCATCCTAGGGTCTAATAGCTAAGAGTCATTCCTGAATTCTTAGTTTAATACTCAATGCAGTCTGAAATCCCAAAACCAAAACAGACAGATTCGATTATCGATAACTCAGGGGTGGTTGTTAAGCATTCCCACTCTTAGATTTCAAATGTTCTTATTATTAGTAGGCCATTTGAAAATCCAAAACTCTAATGCCGAGTAGAAAACAGGGCTAACAAACTAACAGATAGCTACGTTGTCTATTGCATACCTTGGGCACAGAGTAGTCGAGTAGTGGCAGAGAAAATCGATCGTCAAAGAGAGTATGCAGAAAGCAGAGAGCAGGAGCTCGGGAGAGAAGAAATCGCCGAAAAGGAAGGTGTCGGCTACAGTGGTTTAAATGAGGTTTAACACATTTCCTTTTTCTTTATATACTGGTCATCACCCTCCATTATTACAACTTTGCCACCCAACTTAGTTTAAATCCACATGAAATTAATTATTCTTGGTATAAAACTCTAAACCGTGAAGATTGAATATGTAACGACCCCGGCCAGGAGCCGTCACGTGTTCATATTCTTTCATTAATCGTTTGCTTGGCTTTTACTATTATTACATTCACTTACTATCTCTCAACAGACTTTCACATTTTACATATATATTTTTTTTCTAAACTAGTAATAGAGACGCAGAACCATTAAGGAAGACGAACCCTCTCGTGCCCGACTTCCCGTGCCTCGTCGGCTCAACTTTCACAGAGTCGAGCGACTAGACTCGGTCCTTGGTTTCTTGACAATTTCGGGAAAAGAGGAAGTGCCCTCAATTCTCTTAACAAAATACCACTCGGGTTTGCATGGGTTGCATGCGTTGACAACCCTCAGAAACTTAGTCGTCCGGTCATCACGTGCATTACGCGTGACTCGCTTAACATCACCTAAAAGGAGACATCTTCCGGTGGGCACGTGGGCCTCGCGTGCTAAATTAAAACATCATCCGGTCACTAAATGGCAAAAACACATTTTACATCTTCCGGTCGCTAAACGACAAAACACATTTTACATCTTCCGGTCGCTAAGCGACAAATCACATTTTTCATCTTCCGGTGACTAAGCGACAAAACACATTTTACATCTTCCGGTGACTAAGCGACAAAACACATTTTACATCTTCCGGTGACGTCATCCGGAAGACTAAACCATCATACAACTATCCTTCGGCATCTGCCGATGACGTCAGCCGGAAGACTAAACCAACAAACAACTACCCTTCGGCATCTGCCGATGACGTCAGCCGGAAGACTAAACCATCAAACAATTAACTCTCGGCATCTGCCGATGACGTCAACCGGAAGATTGCCTCATCCAACTTCCGTCTTACGGTAGATAACACTAAATCATCAAATGACTCCTCCCAACAGAAAGAAGACACAACTCATTCAAAATGCATATAGCGGAAGACTTAAGCAACAGATCATTTATAAATCTATATAATCATTCCCTGACTCAGTGATCCACTAGACAGTTTCAAGGCTCAACGTTTTAAAATAATCTCATCCTACTTAAGCTACCATATCCTTTAACATACTGTAACATAAGAGTCTTAACCCGGGGTCATAAATCGCCTCTCCAGTCCCGCACTGTCACCTTGAGCATCCTCCAGTAACCAGCCTTAAGCATCCTCTTTGAACATAACATCCTCACCTGAACCTTCTTCACCTACACCATAAGGTTTAACTATAAGTCTAATGCTTAGTAAGGAATGCATGCTGACGGATATACATGAGTACACAATTTAGAGAGACATAAGTTCATAAATCATTCATCATTCGTGTTCATCTTTATCATTTACATAACATGTATTAAGGCAGGGAACGAGGGAGGAAGACAGGGGTACATAGTCATTTGCCTATCGCGGCAGTCGTACATAATCATTTGCCTATCTCGGCAATCATGATAAATCACTCGGCCTCCCCAGTGGGAGAATTCGCGAGCCATACATATCATTAACTCGGCCTCCACCAGTGGGAGATTTCGCGAGTCGTACATATCATTAACTCGGCCTCCACCAGTGGGAGATTTCGCGAGTCATACATATCATTAACTCGGCCTCCACTTGTGGGAGAATTCGCGAGTCATACATAACATAGTCTTTCCCCGCTCTGCACTTAATTTTGGTTACATTTGCTTTTCATATTCTCAACTTAATCATAACAGGGACACAGTGCATAGACATAAAGTTCATAGAGAGAAGTCATATCATGAGGACAAGTAAAACATCTTGTAACTTTACATTTACTTACACAACTTCTTCATATCGTGGAAATAACAAATCATAGTCAATAAGCTAACATCTCAGTGATTTCCTAATACCCTTGCGGTGTAGGGCCCTAGTGGCCGGAAATCTTAATACATTCACTTACCTGGATTCCTTAGCAATCCGAGCTTCTTTCCTTTAAACTTCTTCACCTAAAACATGTACATTACAGTAGTTAAAACAAAGTCCTAATAGTCCTAATCATAAACCATCCTAGGATCTAATAGCTAAAGTCATTCCGATTCCTCTGTTTGACACACTGCAGTCTGAAATCCGAAACTAGGTGGACAGGTTTTACCATTGATTAAATCCGAGTCGGTTACTTAAAATGCTCAGAATCGATTCGGGATGACATTTCTACTCTCAGATTTTAAAAAAAGGTCTTAAATTACTCGGCCACTGCTAAAAATCCGAACTCAGTGCCGAGCTGAAAACAGAGCTCTATTTACGAATGAATGACTACATTGTCCATTTCATACCTCGGGTGTGGATTTGCAGAGAAGAGCAAGCTCGAAACCAGCCGTCGGTAAAGGGAATTTCTGGTAGCCGAGAGCAAGAACTTGGGAAAGAAGGAATCGCCAAGAGGGAATGTCGGCTACAGTGGTAATAAATGAGGTTTAAGGTTTCCATTTCCTATTTATACTAAATCCATCGATTTTAATTACAAAACTGCCACCCAACCTAGTTTCACACAACTTGTAATAAATTTGTCTTAACATTAAATTTTAAATCATAAAGGTTAAATAAGAGGGTGACAATGAAAATGGTCAGAAAATCACCTGGCCGAGATGTCGGGTGTTACAGAATATTTATGACCGTTAATACAGTTAGGAAGTCACCTGGCTGAAGTTGTCGGGTGTTACATCCACCCCTCCTTAAACAAAATTTTCATCCCCAAAAATTGATCAAACAAATAACTCTGGATACTTGTCTAACATGTCCTGTCGTCGCTCCCAAGTGGCTTCTTCAATGCCATGATTCTTCCATAAGACTTTGACCAACAGAATCTCTTTATTCCTCAGAGTCTTAACTGCGGATTCCAATATCTGCACTGGTCTCTCTTCATAGATTAATGATGGTTCAATCTCAATATCCACTGGCTTAACAACTTGCGTTAGATCTCGTATGCATTTCCTTAACATTAACACGTGAAAGACATTATGAACTTTATCCAATGATGGAGGCAACTGCAGTCTGTAAGCCGTACTACCGATCCTAGCCAAAACAGGGAATGGTCCAATGAATCGTGGATTAAGCTTTCCCTTCCTGCCAAATCTTAGTACTCCTTTAAATGGTGAAACCTTTAGGAAAACATCATCACCAACAGCAAATTCAAGATCTCTCATCCTTTGGTTTGCATAACTTTTCTGTCGGCTCTGTGCAGTAATCATTCTCCTTTTAATAGTGGCAATCTTGTCTGACATCTGCTGCAACATCTCGAGACCTAGGAGTTTTGCTTCACCAACTTCATCCCAATACAGAGGTGATCTACATTCCCTACCATACAGCGCCTCATAAGGTGTCATTCCGATAGTGGACTGGTAACTATTGTTGTAAGAGAATTCAACCAATGGCAGGTATCGACTCCATGATATCTGGAACTCAAGCACACATGCCCTCAACATATCTTCAAGTATTTGAATTGTCCGTTCAGATTGTCCATCTGTTTGTGGGTGGAAGGCAGTGCTGAAAGATAATTTTGATCCTAATGTGCCTTGTAAGCTTTGCCAAAACCTTGAGGTGAATCTTGGATCACGATCGGATACAATAGATAAAGGAATTCCATGCAACCTAATAACTTCTTGTACATAAAGATCAGCAAGCTGGTGCATCGAGTAGGTTGTCCTTACTGGTAAGAAATGGGCTGATTTCGTCAATCTATCAATCACAACCCAAATACTATCATGTCCCTTAGTTGTCTTAGGTAATCCTACAACGAAATCCATAGCTATGTGTTCCCACTTCTACTCGGGAATAGGTAAAGGCTGAAGGGTACCTCCTGGACGTTGGTGCTCAGCTTTAACTTGTTGGTAAACCAAACATGACTCTACATACTTAGCAACATCTTTCTTTAAGTTTGGCCACCAATAGAGTAACTTCAGATCTCGATACATCTTGGTGCTGCCAGGATGCACAGAAAAGGGAGACGACTGTGCCTCAGCCAAGATTAGCTTACGTAATCCTTCATCATTAGGGACATACCATCTATTTCTAAACCTCAGAATCCCATCCTTGGAAAGACTAAACTCGGAGGTGGTGTCCTTCACCTTGTTCATTATACTGTTATTCTCCTCTGAGTCTTTCTGTTGTGCTTCTTTGATCTTTTCCAGAACCGTCGGTTGAATGGTCAAATTTGCGAGCAAAGCTGACAACTATGGAACTATCTCCAACTCCAATTTCTGAATCTCTGTCCTCAAAGGTATAGACATAGTTGATATAACGGGTTGCATTGTTGATGACATCCTGCTCAATGCGTCAGCTACAGAGTTAGCCTTACCCGGGTGATACTTGATCTCAAAGTCGTAATCCTTAACAAATTCAAACCAATGCCTCTGCCTCATGTTCAATTCCTTTTGTGTAAAGAGGTACTTCAGACTTTTATGGTCAGAAAACACCTCACACTGCTGTCCATATAAATAGTGTCTCCATATCTTCAAGGCAAAAACAACAGCGGCTAATTCTACATCATGGGTGGGATAGTTCTGCTCATAACTCTTTAACTGCCTAGAGGCATACGCTACAACCTTGCCTTCTTGCATCAAAACACAGCCCAAACAAACTTTTTATGCATCACAAAATACGCTAAACTTTCCTTCTTCGGTTGGAAGGGTCAATATCGGGGCTGTTGTTAACTTCACTTTCAATGCCTGGAAGCTATCCTCACAAGCTTGGGTGCAAGAATACTTATTGTCCTTCTTTGTCAAATTCGTCAGGGGCTTAGCTATCATAGAAAATCCTTTGATGAACTTTCTGTAATAGCCTGCCAATCCAAGGAAACTGCAGACTTCACTGGCATTCTTTGGTTGTGGCCAATCCTCTACTGCTTGAATTTTGGTCGGGTCCACTAATACACCATTAGCAGAAACTACATGACCAAGAAAATTAACCTTGTCCAACCAAAATTCACACTTGGACAATTTGGCATAAAGCTGGTGCTCCTTCAATGTTGTCAAAACTACTCTTAAATGCTCTGCATGGTCAGCTTCAGTCCATGAGTATATCAAGATATCATCTATGAACACAATTACAAATTTGTCCAAATACTCACGAAACACTCGATTCATTAAGTCCATAAAGACTGCAGGTGCATTGGTCAGTCCAAATGACATGACCAAGAATGCGTAGTGTCCATAACGGGTTCTGAAGGCTGTCTTTGGTATATCTCCTTCCTTAACCCTCAGTTGGTAATAACCCGAACATAAATCTATTTTTGAAAACACCTTTGCTCCTTGCAATTGGTCAAACAAATCATCAATCCGAGGTAAGGGGTACTTATTCTTGATTGTCAACTTATTTAGCTCCCTATAGTCTATGCACATTCTAAGGGAACCATCTTTCTTCTTAACGAATAACACAGCTGCACCCAGGGAGAACTACTAGGGCGTATAAATCCCTTGTCTACTAATTCCTGTAATTGGACTTTTAACTCCTTTAGTTCGACAGGTGCCATACGGTAAGGGTTTTTAGATACAAGTAATGCCTCGGGATATGTATCAATTACAAACTCTATTTCTCTATCAGGTGGTAATTCTGGCAAGTCATCCAAAAATGCTTCAGGGAATTCTCGGACTATGGGAATATCCTATAATTCCACTCTATCCTTCATCTGAACATCCATTATACTAGCCAGATAGCTCTCACATCCATTTTTCAATAATCGATGAATTTCTAGTGAGGATATAATTGGTATTTTGCTTATCTTAGGAATATCTTGGAAGGAATAATGATCACTATTTGGGGGTCGAAAATCAACCATCCCAGATCTACAACTTATTGTGGCATAATGCCTAAATAACCAATCCATTCCTAATATCACCTCATACGCTTTCATGTCAATTACAATCAGTTCTATATATAGTTTCTTACTTCCTAAGGATACAACATCACCTTTAACAATCTGTTCTGAATTTAGGGACTTCCCTGATGGTAACATAACATTAAATGGCCTTTCGGCCGGTAAAAGTTCTAAGTTGTGATTGCATACAAACAAGGTTGATATAAATGAGTGCGTGGCTCCCGTATCTACAAGTGTGTAAGCAGCAAATCAACAGATCATAATGGTACCTGTTATGATTGTATGCTGCACTGCTTCCTCATCCTCCATCATTGCATAGACTCTAGGTGCTACCCTTGCACCGTTCGGATCTGGCGGCATGAGGCAGTCTCTGACTATATGTCCAACCTTATCACATCTGAAACAGCGGCCAGAACGCAACTTGCATTCGCCGGGGTGGTTCTTCTGACAGGTGGGGCATAAGGGTGCCAGAGGCCTCTTTCCTTTTTCTTGGTCATCATTCTGATTGAGGGGTCTCTTTATACCTTGTTGTTGTTGTTGTGGTCCCCTGTTCTGTTGCGGCTGCCATCCTTTGTTCTGACGTGGTGGTGGCTGAGTTTCCTTCGTGAATTTTCTTGGCTGCTCACGCTGTGCATATGCTGTCATTTCTGCCTCTTCCAGCTCCAAGGCCTTAGCCGTCACTTCACCATAAGGTACATTGTGTATCCCAGCAGTCTTTACTTTCATGTACAAACTCGGCTTCATACCTTAAACAAATTGGTAAATCCTGTCCTCATCACCTAAATCATTCGGGGAGCAAACTGTGATAAAGCATCAAATTTGCATATGTAATCCGTCACAGAGCCAGTTTGTCACAGATTCATGAACTCCTTCTTGTTGTTCCGAATAGTCCTGTTGAAGTACTTGTCAAAGAAGGCAGTCTTAAACATTTCTCAGGTCATAGCTCCGGCATTAGCGGTGTTCTGGATTGAGTCCCACCAATGTCTTGCACTTAATTCCAAATGAAAGACAGCATATGTGACCTTATCTCCTTCATCAACCTTTGCATACTTAAACATGTCTTCTATCTTTCGAACCCACTCCTCAGCGTAAATAGGATCTGAAACATGTCCATTAAACATCATGGGTCGAAGCCGGTGGAAACGCTCACCCCGATGATCATGAGTTATACTGGAGTTGCCTTGTTCCTCTCTAGCAGTCATCAGTTGTTCGATCTGGCGAGATTGGCGCATGACCAACTCTGTCAACTGAGCAATGGCATTGCTATCCTCATTGGTCTCTCTCTGCTGACCTCTAACCATTTTGGGATTCCTAGACAAATAATTATAGATACATCTTAACTTAGTGACATTTACTAAAATCATAAATACTTACAGTTGCTGGAGTGTGCTCATGTGACAGTCAGTGCTGGAAGGTAGTCTGCAGAATCGGTTTTAGAACTTGGTTTTGCTTTGATACCATAATTGTAACGACCCCAGTGGAGGAATCGCCTTTACCCAATTCATTACTTAGCCTCTTAATCATTGAATTCTTACTTTCTTTAGCTTATTCGTTGTTAGAGTTATTATTATTTTTTTTTTGAACATCTCTTAAACTGGGTCTGCCAACAAAGAAATTAACTTCCATCGACTGGTGGTCATGTGTACTTCACATGACTGATTTAAAACATTACCCAAACATTAAACAATAAGAAAATACTCACATCATCCGGTCGCTAGACGACAAATTAACATTTACATCATCCGGTGAAGAATTACACTTCATCCACCGAATGCTAGACGACAAAATACCATTTACATCATCCGGTGAAGGAATACACTTCATCCACCGAACGCTAGACGACAAAATACCATTTACATCATCCAGCGAGAAAACATACTACACCTTTCGGTGACTCAAATACATTTCATCCACCGAACACTAGACGACAAAATAACATTCCCAGCATCCGGTGAAGAAATACACTTCATCCACTGAACGCTAGACGACAAATTAACATTTACATCATCGGGTGAGGAAACATACTACATCTTCCAGTGACGTCATACTACATCTTCCGGTGACGTCACTCGGAAGACTCAATCGTTCAACTTCCATCATTTGACATCCACCGATGACGTCAGCCGGATGATTACCTCATCCAGCTTCTATCATACGACAATAAAACACTATAATCATCAAACATCTTCATCCGATAAAACATATCACAACTCACCCGATTCTTAACTTAGTAACTATAAACCTCAAAGAGTAAGGATCATAAACTCATCCAAAATACGCATAGCGGAAGACTTAAGCAACACAAACCATTCAATAATCCTTAAAGTCGTATTTAGACTCTAAAGTCAAACCATTCAAATCCGAATCTCATTGTTATAAGAAATTCTGTTCTACTTAGTCATTTGTTCATCATAAACTTTTTTGACTTACTATGAGCATAACCAGGGAACTTAATCGCCTATCAAGCCTTGCACTGTCACACTGAGCATCCTCCAGCAACCAGCTTTAAACGTTCTCTTGGAATTGAGATTCCTCACCTATTAACTCTTCTCCTACATCAAAAGGTTCAACTATAAGCCTAATGCTTAGTAAGGAATGCAACAATAGCATGAATCCATAATTCGGAGAAATACATGGTCATAAGTCTTTTCTTGTTCATAATCATCATCCATAATCATGAATCATATTCATCATTCCTAATCATTATTCATAATCATTGTTCATATTCATCATTCGTAATCATTGTTCATAATCATTGTTCATATTCATTATTCGTAATCATTGTTCATAATCATTGTTCATATTCATCATTCGTAATCATTGTTCATAATCATTGTTCATATTCATCATTTAAGTTGTGTGGAATGAGAGAGGATTTGTGCCGGTAAAGGGGGTTCGACAGTGAGTTTGATCATGGTCCCTAATGCGGGTCGTATTCATATGTCCTTCTTTGGAGTGTGACATACGCCGAACCGCCCCCAACCCTCACTCAACCACGTTGCAGGGATTTTATTATCTTATCTTGTTCATGAGAAAACATGCTTTTAAAACATTTTCATGTGCATAAAACATTGATAATGCATGAACATGGAAATTCTTAACTCATTTAAGCTACAGAGTGGAACATTCATCTAGTATGAAAACTTACCATTAAACTAAACGTCAACATAAGTACTAGACTGTAGCATAATAACCTCTAATCGTCATATCAGTTACTATCTAGCATCCTTGTGATGTAGGGCCCTATTGGCCGAAATCCTATACATTCACTTACCTGGTGTCCTTAGAAATGAGAGCTCTTTTTCCTCAGACTTCTTTAACTAAAACATTTACATTACAGTAGTTAAAACAAAATCCTAAAAGTTCTACTCGTAAGTCATCCTAGGGTCTAATAGCTAAGAGTCATTCCCGAATTCTTAGTTTAATACTCAATGTAGTATGAAATCCCAAAACCAAAACAGACAGATTCGATTATCGATAACTCAAGGGTTGTTGTTAAGCATTCCCACTCTCAGATTTCAAATGTCCTTATTATTAGTCGGCCATTGGAAAATCCAAAACTCCAATGCCGAGTAGAAAACAGGGCTAAAAAACTAACAGATAGCTACGTTGTCTATTGCATACCTTGGGCACAGAGTAGTCGAGTAGTGACAGAGAATACCGATCGTCGAAGAGAGTATGCTGAAAGCAGAGAGCAGGAGCTCGGGAGAGAAGAAATCGCCGAAAAGGAAGGTGTTGGCTACAGTGGTTTAAATGAGGTTTAAAACATTTCCTTTTTCTTTATATACTGGTCATCACCCTCCATTATTACAACTTTGCCACCCAACCTAGTTTAAATCCACATGAAATTAATTATTCTTGGTATAAAACTCTAAACCGTGAAGATTGAATATTTATGACCGTTAATACAGTTAGGAAGTCACCTGGCTGAAGTTGTCGGGTGTTACAATAATCTTCTTGTGCATTTTTATTTTTGTCTTTAGCGATAGCAAGCAGCTCTTCAGTTGAACATTGTTCAAGCGAATTTTTCGTCTCTGAATTTTAACAGACGCCCTCCCTTTCCTGTATACTCTACCACTCTGCCATTATTACCTTCTTTACCGAGTCTTCTTGGCAAGCCCTCTACTAATCAACGTCAATGGCAATCTCCTTAACCTAAAGACAGAAATTCGTTTAAACCAAAGCGTCAAATATGTTTTAAAGTTGGACAAACACTGCGGTTTGTTATCATTTGGGGAAATTTTTCTTATATGCCTCCTCCGCCACGTTCTCTCAAAACTATGGTCACTGCTTCAAATGTTTCCACTCAAACAGTGCCTCCGGTAACAAATTATTCTCCCTGGTTTTTGGATTCAAGTCCACACATCATTTTACCCTAGACTCTACTTCACTTTAGAACTCAACTCCATACACTGGTTTTGAAAATGTCATGGTCGGCAATGGTACATTTTTTTCTATTGTTAGTTCTTGGCATACTACTCTTCCGACATCGTCTAAGTCACTCTCTCAAAATGTTTTACACTCTCCCTCCGTGACAAATAAGCTTGTTAGTGTTTCTAAATTGTGTTCTGATAATGATACTTGGTTGAATTTTATGCCACCCATTTTCTAATCAAGGAAGTTCTTACCAATCAGATTCTCCTTAAGGGTCCTATGATTAATGGTCCCTACCGATTCTTGTCTGTGTCTCCATCCTCATCATCGATAAGTGCTTTTCCAACTACTCTTCACTCACAACCATCCAATATTTTGTCTATCTGGCATCAGAGACTCGGTCACTCAACTTTTTCAACAGTACGTCAAGTCTTGCATCCATGTGATGTCTCAGTTTCTACAACTTCTTCCTCTGTCTTTTGTAATATTTGTCCCTTGGGAAAATCTCATTCTCTACCTTTTTCTCTTTCAATGTCTCATGCTACTTCTCCTTTTGAATTAATACACTCAGACGACCGTTTCTTCAAATGCTGGTGATCGCTACTTTCTAACTTTTATAGATGATTTTAGTATATATACTTGGCTGTTTATTCTAAAATCTAAATTGTACGTGCTTCGTGTTTTACAAACTTTTCATGCCATTATTTAAATCAATTTCAAACTTATATAAAAACGTTTCACCTACCACTGCTCGCTCCATGACTAACAGACCTGAGTCTGGCATTACCAAATCAAAGGTTTTTATGCAATCTACCATTTCTTCTCTTGAACCACATACTTATCTTCAAGCCAGACGAGATCTGTCACGACCCTAATACTGTACCCGTATTTCCCGTACTATTTTTTTTTATCCTAATATCTTTAACTAAACTCTAGGCGGGACCTAAACCGAAATCGAAACCAGAATCGAGATCGAAATTAAAATCTAAGTTTAAAAACCGTTTAAAACAAATATTAAAACTATTTAATAAAATATTTAACAAACAGGTTAAAACTATTAATAAACTTGGGAGGGCAAAGTGGGCATTCTGCCCGATGAAGGTGAGCAGCGACCACGACCCTAATACTGTACCCGTATTTCCCGTACTATTTTTTTTTTATCCTAATATCTTTAACTAAACTCTAGGCAGGACCTAAACCGAAATCGAAACCAGAATCGAGATCGGAATTAAAATCTAAGTTTACAAACCATTTAAAACAAATATTAAAACTATTTAATAAAATATTTAATAAACAGGTTAACACTATTAATAAACTTGGGAGGGCAAAGTGGGCATTTTGCCCGATGAAGGTGAGCAGCGACCAGTCGCTGCTGCATGCAGCGACTGATCGGTGCATTCGCTGCAGCGTGCAGCGATCGCTCAGCGATCCCTTGTCTTTCTCTTCCTATTCCTTCTTTCTGCCTTTTCTTTACTATTGCTCTCTGGAATTCAAGAGAGCATACACTTAAACAAAACACAACTCTCTGGAATCCGATTCCAGAGAGTAACCACACGTCCTTTTTACCAATTTCTCATCAATAACATAATCTACTTATAGCCTATACTCAATCAACCAAAACGTATACTAGACCTAACCAACTTGCAGCGGACTTTGCGAAATCCAACTGTATGGATAGCTCTAAAAACCGAGCATATCCGTAACGTTCCTAAAACCGTTCAAAACATTTCAATGACATTTAATCAACAGTTAAAACCAAAACATTGGAAACATTAAACATAAAACCTATCAACTACTAGTACCAAACATCCTATAATTTCTATACAATTTTCCTATTCTATCCAAAATAACTTAAAACCCTCAAAATCTATACATACTGTCCCACGGGTCAAATAAGCCTCGACTGCGCCAGCACACCACCGCAGCCATTCTTCGTCAACTGAATCATGCCTCAGGGGGAGGGATCTCATCCTCACCTGTGTCCTCGTAATCACCTACACCATACAATACACTATGAGATGAAATCCCCGTAAACTCTACGTAAATGCAATGCATGCTGTGCGTATGAGTTCGATAAATCATGCTTTATTTTATCTTTACTATGCAATGCTCAATAGGTGTCACCGAGATCCTATCCCTCTAACCAGAGAGAGCTCATCCTGCGGGCGGACTACTCTTTCCAGCTAGAAGCGGGGGGTGCACGCTTACAACACGTACAGCCGTGCCTGAGCCCCACCTCGCGTGACCAATACGCCTTTCGGCCAATACGCCTTTCGGCCAATAAGCCTTTCGGCCAATGCTATGCTTTACCTTATCTTTAAAACTCTGTGCGGAAGTTCATTTTCATGCTTTTCTTTAAAACAAGTGTTGCGTAAACAGTTTAATATCTTAAAGTAAACAAACAATAACATGTACCATCAAGACTGTAAAGCATAAACTATAAAACCCTAAAACCTAGCTACCCAAACCAAGTACAATTAAACAAAAGGCATCTCCAAAACTCCTCGAGACGACATTCGACGTACGGTGTAGGCCAATCGGCCAGAGAAGAATCACGAGAACTTACCTCGTGTCCAAAGCAGCTCAAGCTCCGTCCACGAGCATTGTTTGTATGAAGCAAAACACAATTTCGACGTTAAAACGAGTTTAAGCTATCGATCGTCAAAATTTACAAAACCTTAACTAAGGATACTTCCTATAGCTCTAATCTAATTCATTGGGCTATTATTCGAGCAATTCGCGCTCAGCACCGCAAATTCCAATTTACTAGTTATTCCTAAAATCTCAAAAATTCCTAATTTTTAACATTTTCACAATTCGATTTAACTTCGTCCAATAACGTCAAATACGTGCAATATATACTTAATCACGGCTAACCTATTAATTACGATCCCTAATTCGCGTTTTTAATCGAAAACCTAACGAAAACCCTAAACGTATAACTTCGTAAAACTCGAAATAAACGTTCTAAAACTATAGATCCATACCTAGAGCGTCGATTGGTGGAGGAAACGTAAAGGAAACGGAACGAACGGAGGTCGGATTGGAGGAAATCGCTCGCGGGCAGAGAGGAGATCGCGAGAGAAAAGAAGAGAAAGGGTTCTCTGGCGTGAAATGGCTAAGGAAGAAGGAGTTGTGATGTTTTAGTTAAAAATTAACTTTGCAAATTACCATTTCGCCCTTAGCTCTATTTTATATTTGTTTCGTCCTTCGTTTCATTAATCGGTTAGCAATTCGGATTCTCCAAATTTTTTTATTTCGCCAATAGGTCCAACTCATCATTTGAGATCAAACAAAACTGTTCGTTCGCAATTTGGACCACGTTTACTATTTTTACTAAAATGCCATTTACATTCTGATGGAGGTAATTACTCGGAATATAGCTATATTATTCTGGAAATTCTCGTAAATTCCTTAAAATTCCTATTATTCGTTAGGATCGTAATGACGTTTTCTTTTCGTGAAACGGACCTGATTTGACATATTTACCAAAAATGCCATTATACAATAAAATAATAATATTCTAAAAATCCGTACGAGCCGGATATTACATTCTACCCTCCTTATTTAGAATTTTGTCCACAAAATTAAATTATACAACTAACTCAGGATATCTAGTCATCATATCCTGCTATCGTTCCCACGTCGCTTCTTCCACCTCATGATTCCGCCATAGAACTTTAACTAGCGGAATTTCTTTGTTGCGCAAAATCTTGATGGAAGTCTCCAAAATACGTACCGGCCTCACCTCATAGCTTAAGGTAGGCTGTACCTCGATCTCTGTAGCCTCCACGATATGCGACAGATTGCGCAAGCACTTCCGAAGCATAGATACATGAAATACGTCGTGGATACCCTCCATAGAAGCCGGAAGCTGCAATCTGTACGCCAACTTCCCGATCCTTTTCAGAATAGGAAAGGGCCCCACATAACGAGGGTTTAACTTGCCCCTCCTTCCAAATCTCGCAACGCCTTTGAACGGAGAAACTTTAAGATACACCTCATCACCTTCTTCGAACTCTAGCTCTCTCCGTCGTGTGTCAGCATAGCTCTTCTGTCTGCTCTGAGCTACCTCGATACGCTGTCGGATAATGGCAATCTTCTCTGTCGTATGCTATAGAATCTCTGGACCAACGATGCTGGCCTCGCCAACCTCGTCCCAGTATAATGGAGACCTACACTTCCGACCGTACAACGCCTCATACGGAGCCATCCCAATAGTAGCCTGGAAGCTGTTGTTGTACGAGAACTCAATCAGAGGCAAATATCGGCTCCACGAGCCCTGAAACTCCAGCACACAAGCTCTGAGCATATCCTCAAGTATCTGATTCGTCCTCTCTGTCTGACCATCAGTCTGAGGATGGAATGCCGTGCTGAAATTAAGCTGAGTCCCCATAGCTTTGTGTAAACTCTTCCAGAACTTCGATGTGAATCTCGGATCTCTGTCTGAGACAATAGAAACTTGCACACCGTGCAGTCTTACAATCTCCTGCACATAAAGCTCAGCGAGCTGATCCATAGAAGCTGTCATCCTCACAGATAAGAAGTGGGCCGACTTTGTCAATCGGTCCACAATAACCCATATGTCGTCATGGCCCTTCGTCGTCCTCGGGAGCCCCACAATGAAATCCATGGAGATCTACTCCCACTTCCACTCCGGAATCGGCAGTGGCAATAACGTTCCGGCCGGCCTCTGGTGCTCTGCCTTTACCTGTTGACATACTAAACAGGTCTCAACGTACTTGGCAATCTCCCTCTTCATGTTCGGCCACCAGAAGTGTTGTTTCAAATCCCAGTACATCTTGGTACTTCCTGGGTGCACAGAATATGCCGAAGAATGTGCCTCGGCCAATATCTCCTTCTTCAGATCCTCGTCGCTAGGCACGTACCACCTATGCCTGAACTTCAGAATACCATCATCTGATAAATGGAAATCCGACGAGTCTCCCAATGTCATGCTGGATCGAAGCTCCTCACACTCCGTATCATTCTGCTGAGCCTCATGTATCCGATCCAGAATAGTCGGCCTGAGTGAAATGTTGGTGAGCATACTGGACAACTCTGCCACTATCTCAACGTCGAACCTCTCAATCTCAGACCGCAGCATAACTGACATCGCTGCTAATGAAGGTTGACTCGCAGAAGGCACTCTACTCAAGGCATCAGCAACCTTGTTCGCCTTTCCTGGATGGTACTTGATATCAAAATCATAATCTTTGACGAACTCAAGCCATCGTCTCTGTCGCATGTTCAGCTCCTTCTGCGTAAACAAGTACTTCAAGCTCTTGTGGTCGGAAAATATCTCGCACTGCTGCCCATATAAATAATGTCTCCATATCTTCAGTGCGAAGACCACAGCTGCTAACTCAAGGTCGTGCGTAGTGTAATTCTGCTCATACAGCTTCAACTGTCGAGAAGCATATGCAATAACTCTACCCTCCTGCATCAATACACAACCCAGTCCCACTCCAGATGCATCGCAGTAAACACTGAATCTGACACCTTCAACAGGTAGCGCCAGTACTGGAGCGGTGGTCAATCTCTGCTTTAACTCCATAAAACTGTCATCACAAGCAGACGACCATATAAACCTCTCGTTCTTTCGAGTCAATCGTGAGAGGGGAAGTGCGATCTTCAAGAATCCCTCTATAAATTTCTGATAATAGCTAGCTAATCCGAGAAATCCACGCACCTCACGTACGTTCTTCAGCTGTGGCCAATCTCTGACCGCCTGAACTTTGCTCGGATCAACAGAAACTCCATCCTGCGATATGACATAGCCAAGAAAACTGACCTGATCCAACCAAAATTCGCATTTAGAGAACTTCGGATACAACTGGTGCTGACATAGGGTCCTCAGAACAATCCTCAGATGCTTCTCGTGTTCTCCATTTGTTTTAGAGTAGATCAATATGTCGTCGATGAAAACCACCACGAACTTGTCCAGATACTCCTTGAAGACACGGTTCATCAGATCCATAAACGCTGCAGGGGCATTAGTAAGTCCAAAAGACATGACAAGGAACTCATAATGCCCATACCTCGTTCGGAAAGCCGTCTTCGGTACATCATCCATCCAGACCTTCAACTGATTGTAACCCAAGCGTAGATCAGTCCTCGAAAATACTCGGGCACCTTGCAGCTGATCAAACAAATCGTCAATCCGGGGAAGTGGATACTTATTCTTCACCGTCAATTTGTTCAACTCCCTGTAATCAATGCACATCCTAAGGGTCCCGTCTTTTTTCTTGACGAATAGAACAGGAGCACCCCAGGGTGAAACACTGGGTCGAATAAATCCCTTCTCTAACAACTCATCAAGCTGAGTCCTCAGCTCTCTCAACTCAGCTGGTGCCAACCGATACAGGTTCTTGAACCTCGGCGCGGAGTTTGGATAGACATCGATAGTGAATTAGATCTCCCGATCTGGTGGTAACCCGAGAAGATCATCAAGAAAGATCCCAGAGAACTCTCTGACGATAGGAATGTCGCTCGGCTTCAATCCGCTGAGCAACTGACAATCAAATACAGAGGCCAAATAAATAGAGCACGCACCTTTAAACTGCTCGTTGACCTTCATGGAATAAGAAATAGGCGAGCTACTCAATCTGCTTATCGCCTGATAAGAAAACTCGGCTCTATCCGGGGGTCGGAAGGTTACAATCTCAGATCTACAATCGATGGTGGCGAAGTGCTGCGATAGCCAATCCATCCCTAGAATAAGATCATAATGCTCGATGCCCATAACAATAAGGCGAGCATAGAGGGTGCGATCCCCAATCGAGGTAATATTACCCTGAACAATACGACCTGACTGCATACGCTCTCCTGAATGTAGCATCACACTATATTCGCATTCTGCTAACTCAGGCGCAAGCCTCAATCTCGACACACAAGCGGTGGAAACAAAAGAATGTGTAGCCCCCGTGTCTAATAAAGAAAATACAGGAACGCCAGTAACCAATATAGTACCTGCTATCACGGCAAGCTGATCCTCGTTATCAACATCACCAGGCTCGATAAAAGCGAAGATCCTGGGAATAATACTCCTCTGATCACTGGCTGGCTGATCTCGACCCCGCTTCGGGCAGTCTTTAGTAAAATGGCCTGGCTCTCCACACCAATAACATACATTCGTGCCCACTCTGCACTGGCCAGTGTGCTCCTTCTGACATTTAGGACAAACAGGCACCTGAGAAGCAACCTGTACTTGCTTCCCCTTTCCTCGGTCATTACCTCCCTCAAGAGGTCTCTTCACACCCCTCTGCTGCTGCTGGGGCTGTGCTCTCGGCTGCCAACCTCGGTTCAGTGACTGTGGTCGGATCTCACGGAAGAAGCCCTTAGATGGCTCCCTCGGTCTCGAAGAACTCTGCTCAACAGCCTCAATATCAAGTGCCCTGGCCACAATCTCATCATAGGATACATGTCGTATCCCAGATATAGTAAGACGCATCCGGAACTCCTGGCTAAGTCCCTGTAAGAATCGGCGTACCTTATCCTCGTTTACGATGACCTGACGTGGCGCGAATCGGGACAATGCCTCAAACCTCCTCACATACTCGGCAATCGTACCAACTTGCCGTAACTGCATAAACTCTACCATCTTTGCCTCTCGTACGGTATGGCTGAAATACTTGTCGTAGAACAACTCTCTGAATCTCTCCTAGCCCATAATAGTCACATCGGTGGTCATCTTCACAGTGTCCGACCAGAATCGGGCATCTAAGGCCAGGTTGTAAGTCACCAACGCCACCCTCTCTCCATCCTCTATGATAGCACATGCCAGCATGTCCTCCATGGTACGAATCCACTCCTGAAATCTCTCCATCCCCCGATTGACCGGAACGGCTGTCTCTCGGGCTCTAACGCCCTCGCGGTCTATCAAAGTACCCAGCTGTTGAGACTGTCTCTCCATCTGCTGAGCCTGTCTCTCCATATGCTGAGACTGCTGGGCGATAAAATCCTTGAGGGTGTCAATCGTATCGTCGCGGTCATCTCGGTCGTTTCGTGGACGCACCATATTTATAGAATTCCTATATAAAAGTTAAACAAACATTCTAAGAAACTAGAAAACAAATAAAGCTATAAACGTACTTACAGTTGATGAAGAATGTCCGCGTAGTAGCTGTGCAGTCGAGCAGTCTACAGAACCGATTTTAAAACCCGGGGTCTCTGATACCATAAGTTGTCACGACCCTAATACTGTACCCGTATTTCCCGTACTATTTTTTTTTTTATCCTAATATCTTTAACTAAACTCTAGGCGGGACCTAAACCGAAATCAAAACCAGAATCGAGATCGGAATTAAAATCTAAGTTTAAAAACCGTTTAAAACAAATATTAAAACTATTTAATAATAAATCGGTTAAAACTATTAATAAACTTGGGAGGGCATAGTGGGCATTCTGCCCGATGAAGGTGAGCAGCGACCAGTCGCTGCTGCATGCAGCGACTGATCGGTGCATTCGCTGCAGCGTGCAGCGATCAGTTGATCGCTGCACACTGAGTGCAGCGATCGCTCAGCGATCCCTTGTCTTTCTCTTTCTATTCCTTCTTTCTGCCTTTTCTTTACTATTGCTCTCTGGATGTAACACCCGAGAAATTCGTTTTAGGAATTTCGAACCTTAATTTTCAAATGTTGATATTTTAATCAAGTTTAGAGTTTCTATTTCGTTGAAATAATAAAATAAGTCCAAATGGCGAACGGGAAGTTTTGTTAGAGCCCTAAGAAGAAATAGGAATATTTGGTGAAGTAAAATAATTCTGGAGAAATTAAATCGAAGGATGAAATAACGATTTGAGCTAAGGAAATATAAGAAGGGGCATTTAGGTAATTGTGGAAGTCAAAATGTTGATAAAAATACAAAACTCTCTCTCTTCCTCACTTCTCCTCTACGCACGAAACCTCTCCCTTTTCTCTCTATTTTGGCGATTTCCTCTCCTCCATCGCCATTCCTCCAACGCCAACGATTCCTTCCGTTTCCGACGAGTTTCTCTCCTATTTTCTTCAACAAATCAACCCTCCAAGTAAGCTCTATACTTTGGTCATGTTTGTAGTCGTTTTGGGTTTTGTTTTAAGTTAGGGTTTGTAAAGAAAATTAGGGGTTTTTGTTAGAAATCGTTAGGGTTGTTTATTTGTTACTCATTGATGATATATTTATGATTTTTTTTGAAGTTGTTGGAGTTGATTAGTGATGTTAATGTGAGATCTAGGTTGTTGGAAAGGTGGTTGAAAGACATTAATGGAGTTTTGAAGCTTGTGAACACCAGGTGTTTGATGAAATGCCTAAAAGAAAAGGATTGGAGTGTATAGAAGGATTTGTCCTAGCTAGAGAAGTCGATTATTTAGATTCGATACTCGAAAATCGATATTAATGATGTGATGTTAAATGCTCTAGGTAACCAAAGCTCAACGGACGGTGCTCGGCATATTTAGGACGCCAGGTAAGTGAGCGTTAGGACTTTCCGGCCACTAAGGCCCTACGTCGTACAATGTTGAAAATGTTGTTTGTTATGAGAAAGTGGTCATACGGGTAGCTAAGGAACGACGGGTTGTTAAGTAGTGCCTTACCGATTTAGGTAGCGTTCATTCGATAAGTTTTCCTTACGTGTATGTTAGTGCTCATGTGATAGGTTTTCTTACGTGTATGTCTCCTCATGCATCATGTTTAGTAAAATGCATATGAACGGTTTATGAACATGATTTTATGAAAAGATTAAATGAAAGAACGATGAATGTTTCTCACGGGAGTATACGAATGTTTCTCACGGGAGTATATGAATGTTTCTCACGGAGTATATGAATGTTCTCACGGGAGTATATGTACGGGAGTATATGAATGTTTCTCACGGGAGTATATGAATGTTTCTCACGGGAGTATATGAATGTTTCTCACGGGAGTATATGAATGTTTCTCACGGGAGTATATGAATGTTTCTCACGGGAGTATATGAATGTTTCTCACGGGAGTATATGAATGTTTCTCACGGGAGTATATGAATGTTTCTCACGGGAGTATATGAATGTTTCTCACGGGAGTATATGAATGTTTCTCACGGGAGTATATGAATGTTTCTCACGGGAGTATATGAATGTTTCTCACGGGAGTATATGAATGTTTCTCACGGGAGTATATGAATGTTTCTCACGGGAGTATATGAATGTTTCTCACGGGAGTATATGAATGTTTCTCACGGGAGTATATGAATGTTTCTCACGGGAGTATATGAATGTTTCTCACGGGAGTATATGAATGTTTCTCACGGGAGTATATGAATGTTTCTCACGGGAGTATATGAATGTTTCTCACGGGAGTATATGAATGTTTCTCACGGGAGTATATGAATGTTTCTCACGGGAGTATATGAATGTTTCTCACGGGAGTATATGAATGTTTCTCACGGGAGTATATGAATGTTTCTCACGGGAGTATATGAATGTTTCTCACGGGAGTATATGAATGTTTCTCACGGGAGTATATGAATGTTTCTCACGGGAGTATATGAATGTTTCTCACGGGAGTATATGAATGTTTCTCACGGGAGTATATGAATGTTTCTCACGGGAGTATATGAATGTTTCTCACGGGAGTATATGAATGTTTCTCACGGGAGTATATGAATGTTTCTCACGGGAGTATATGAATGTTTCTCACGGGAGTATATGAATGTTTCTCACGGGAGTATATGAATGTTTCTCACGGGAGTATATGAATGTTTCTCACGGGAGTATATGAATGTTTCTCACGGGAGTATATGAATGTTTCTCACGGGAGTATATGAATGTTTCTCACGGGAGTATATGAATGTTTCTCACGGGAGTATATGTGATGTTATGTCTAGTACGCTCCTTACTAAGCATTAGGCTTAACGTAGTTATTGTATGATGTAGGTGACGAGAACGAAGGTGAGGAACCACCTTACGATGATCAAGTGTAGCGGTCGATGGGCAGAGCTCGCGGCTGCGGCTTGTGTTTTGGCTAGGCAGGGCTACTCACGGTTAGAGGTTTTTGAGGGTCTTTAGTGACGTTTTGAGTTAATGGTAAATTGTACAGATTTTGTAAATGTTTAGATACGTTACTAGGATGTTTGGAGACTGTATAGATTACGTAAAAGGTTTCGTAAAATGTTTTGTGGTGTTTCTGATGTTTTAAAACAGGTAGGAATGTTAAACTTTTAATCGGAACCACGCGGTTCGTTTTTATGAAAATCCGTTATATTTTTAAGGTGATTTGTGTTGTGTTAGGGGTTTGGATAAAGGTTAAGTTTGAAGTATGTTTTATGGATGTATGTATTGAAAGGTGTGAAGAAAGTGTGAGAAATGAGGAAGGATTGATAAGTGTTATGTTTTTAGAGTGTTATAGTGTTGTTAGTTTTGTGTTAAAAATCGTGAAGTGCAGGGGTGAAGTGAAGAGAACGAAGGAAGAAGAAAAGGGGAGGATGAACCGCACTCTCTGGAGGAATTCCAGAGAGTGTGGCGATTGCTTGCCTCTAGGAGGCGAGCAATGGCCTCCTCCTCTGCCTGGCAGGCGACTGCTGGGCGTGGCAAATTGCCAGGAGGCGATTGCTCACTAGGAGCAATCGCCTGCCAGCGATTGCTCGCCAGGAGCAATCGCTGGCTGGCGAGTAATCACCAGATTTCTGGCGATTACTCGCCACCTGTTCTGGCCTTATAAAAAAAAAATGTTTTATTAATTGTTTTCTTTTATTAAGAAACTGTTTTATTGTTTAAAGTTTATAGTTTTAGTAATTGTTTTAAATGATTTACTAAATGAACTTCGATTTCAATTCCGATTTCGACTTTGGTTTAGATTTCCGCTTAAGTACAGTTAAAGTAAAAGTTTTAAAAAAAAAATAAAATAGTGATATCACGGGTAAGGGTCGTGACACTGGAATTCCAGAGAGCATACACTTAAACAAAACACAACTCTCTGGAATCCGATTCCAGAGAGTAACCACACGTCCTTTTTACCAATTTCTCATCAATAACATAATCTACTTATAGCCTATACTCAATCAACCAAAACGTATACTAGACCTAACCAACTTGTAGCGGACTTTGCGAAATCCAACTGTATGGATAGCTCTAAAAACCGAGCATATCCGTAACGTTCCTAAAACCGTTCAAAACATTTCAATGACATTTAATGAACAGTTTAAACCAAAACATTTGAAACATTAAACATAAAACCTATCAACTACCAGTACCAAACAACCTATAATTTCTATACAATTTTCCTATTCTATCCAAAATAACTTAAAACCCTCAAAATCTATACATACTGTCCCACGGGTCAAATAAGCCTCGACTGCGCTAGCACACCACCGCAGCCATTCTTCGTCAACTGAATCATGCCTCAGGGGGAGGGATCTCATCCTCACCTGTATCCTCGTAATCACCTACACCATACAATACACTATGAGATGAAATCCAAGTAAGCTCTACGTAAATGCAATGCATGCTGTGCGTATGAGTTCGATAAATAATGCTTTATTTTATCTTTACTATGCAATGCTCAATAGGTGTCACCGAGATCCTATCCCTCTAACCGGAGAGAGCTCATCCAGTGGGCGGACTACTCTTTCTAGCTAGAAGCGGGGCGTGCACGCTTACAACACGTACAGCAGTGCCTGAGCCCCACCTCGCATGACCAATACGCCTTTCGGCCAATACGTCTTTCGGCCAATACGCCTTTCGCCCAATGCTATTCTTTACGTTATCTTTAAAACTCTTTGCGGAAGTTCATTTTCATGCTTTTCTTTAAAACAAGTGATGCGTGAACAGTTCAATATCTTAAAGTAAACAAACAATAACATGTACCATCAAGACTGTAAAGCATAAACTATAAAACCCTAAAACCTAGCTACCCAAACCAAGTACAATTAAACAAAAGGCATCTCCAAAACTCTTCGAGACGACATTCAACGTACGGTGTAGGCCAATCGGCCAGAGAAGAATCACGAGAACTTACCTCGTGTCCAAAGCAGCTCAAGCTCCATGCACGAGCGTTGTTTGTCTGAAGCAAAACACAATTTCGACGTTAAAATGAGTTTAAGCTATCGATCGTCCAAATTTACAAAACCTTAACTAAGGATACTTCCTATAGCTCTAATCTAATTCATTGGGCTATTATTCGAGCAATTCGCGCTCAGCACCGCAAATTCCAATTTACGAGTTATTCCTAAAATCTCGAAAATTCCTAATTTTTAACATTTTCACAATTCGATTTAACTTCGTCCAATAACGTCAAATACGTGCAATATATACTGAATCATGCTAACCTATTAATTACGAGCCCTAATTCGCATTTTTAATCGAAAACCTAACAAAAACCCTAAACATATAACTCCGTAAAACTCAAAATAAACGTTCTAAAACTATAGATCCATACCTAGACCGTCGATTGGAGGAGGAAACGTAAAGGAAACGGAACGAACGGAGGTCGAATTGGAGGAAATCGCTCGCGGGCAGAGAGGAGATCGCGAGAGAAGAGAAGAGAAAGGGTTCTCTGGCGTGAAATGGCTAAGGAAGAAGGAGTTGTGATGTTTTAATTAAAAATTAACTTTGCAAATTACCATTTCGCCCTTAGCTCTATTTTATATTTGTTTCGTCCTTCGTTTCATTAATCGGTTAGCAATTCGGATTCTCCAAATTTTTTTATTTCGCCAATAGGTCCAACTCATCATTTGAGATCTAACAAAACTGTCCGTTCGCAATTTGGACCACGTTTACTATTTTTACTAAAATGCCATTTACATTCCGATGGAGGTAATTACTCGGAATATAGCTATATTATTCGGAAATTCTCGTAAATTCCTTAAAATTCCTATTATTCGTTAGGATCGTAATGACGTTTTCTTTTCGTGAAACGGACATGATTTGTTATATTTACCAAAAATGCCATTATACAAGAAAATAATAATATTCTAAAAATCCATACGAGCCGGATATTACAAGATCCACTTTGGCTTGAAGCTATGCAAGCTGAGATTTCTGCCCTACAACATAATGGTACTTTGGAATTGGTTCCTCATCATCCTGGGTTGAAAGTTATCAGTTTTAAATGGGTTTTTAAGCTCAAACAAAATTCTAATGGTACATTTAATCACTATAAGGCTCATTTGGTCGCTAAAGGTTACGATAAAACAGAAGACCTTGATTATTTTGAAATTTTTTACCCTGTTGTCAAACCGACTACAATTCAACTTGTTCTTTCTCTAGCTCTTAGGATTGGTCTGTTCGATAGCTTGATCGTAGCAATGTTTTCTTCACTACAATTTCTCTAAGAGAGTATATATGGCTCAATCATCGGGCTTTATTGACGCTGCTCAACCATCTCATGTATGTTTATTACGAAAGACAATTTACGGTTTAAAACAATCGCCGCGAGCTTGGTATAATAAACTCAATGCTGCACTTATTACTTGGGGTCTTACAGCTTCTAAAGCATATACTTCTTTGTTGTTGTTTTAGATAAGTTATGCGATGTCACACAGGGTGTTTTGTGTGACACCGATAATTAATGCAATGATGAACAATATAAATATAGGGAAATAAATGAGACAGGAGGTTGGTAACGCAGTTCGGCAATTCGCCTACATCTGCAGGGCCACGGTTAGATATAAAAACATTTCGCGAGTTCATAAAGTTACAAGACAATTGGACTTATACAAATAAAGGCTCCCTCTTATCTTTGTTGTTGCCTCTTCCTAACTTCTCCAATGAAACTGTTTTTGCGAGCTCCCCTAGACTTAAGATCGATCTCTCCCGAGATCTAGAAATCAACAAGATCCCCTTGTTGTAGATGACTCCTCCTAAAATCCGTGTTATGGCAAGATCCCCTTGCCCATGGTCAAAAAGATAATCTTCCCTTGTCAATAAACAGAACTCCTCCCGAGTCCAAATGCAGCCTCCTCCCGAGACTGAGTTTCAATGAAGAATAAGAAGATTGCCTCCTATGACACCGTCTGGAACACCAAGTCGTTATCTTTGAATGCAATAAATCAACACACTCGTACAATAGATGAAACTCGCAGCATAAGCAGAGTGGGTAAAATAATCACAAACCCATACACAGAAGCGTAGGGAAAGAAAGAAAAGGGACGGCTTGCAAAACGAAGAAAAAACTTCTCTTGTGAATAATCAAAAATATGTCAATAGCTTCCACATAAATGAAGGCTTAAATATGATTGGTAATTACCATATCTTCTATTTAATTCAGATTACCAAATCAGATTTAACGCCGCAAGGAATGAGGAAACCAAATCTCAGTAAATCAGTTGAGTGACACCACGTGTGACATTTTAGGAAAGTTCCTCCAAATACTTTGATATCGATCCAAAAACTTAGGAAAGCATCCCATGATTAATGAGATATCGAAGCCTAGAATATTTCAACAAATATTTATCAATTCGGCTTACCAACAGAAAGTTTTCCAAAAAAATAAGTGTCTTTAGATTTTTAAACAACTTTTTTTATATTCAAGTTTCCTTATTTTTCTCTTCTGCAATATCTTCATGATCTTCAATATTAATCTATCTAATAATCTGAATATATTATTTCTTGATTACAAAGAAACAAACTACCACTCTGAAAAATAGTGGAATATAATATTATCTCCATAAATATAATTTGCCAAAAAATCAATGCCAACATATTTGTTATAGATTTGCATTTATAATCTACCCCTTTGGTATTTTTTGACAAAATCAATAAAAACAATAACTTCATTAACTCCTCCTAGATGGTAGCTTCAATATACATCATAAAAAAATACTTCAATCATTATCATATCAAGATATGCTCTAAGTGCATACTCCCCAAAAATACTCCCCCTTTTGCCATAAAAAGACAAAAATATATATACAAGAATATCAACCACTATAAAAGCATCATAATCACCAAATAATCACCATAAACACAAGAACGCCTCGAATCCGCCCCGACTCGGTGTGCTACTTGGCTCACACTTCCCACGTTTAAAATAATTTTTGATAAAATTTTGACTTGATTTTTGAGTTTTTCGAACCCTCGAAATTTGTTGGAAAACATGCCCAAAATACGTGCAAAGCGCGCCGGAAAAGATCGAGTTAAAACATAGTAGAAATAGGAAAATTTAAAAAAAAAATTAAAATTTTGGTATGCTGGGCGGCGCGCGCGCCTAGCTGCGCACACCGAGCGCGCCACAGTGCACGCACTAGTGCCAATCGATCGGCGCCAGGCGCCAATTGATCGGCACCCTCTCGGGTGCGCGATCGGCGCTGGGCGCTGCACGTGCCTGCAGCACGTGCCAAGCCTGTGCCCCGCGCGCGCCTCCTGCTCCCTACGTGCCACCTGCTCGGCCACCAGCGCCCTTCTTCCATTTTTTTCATTTTTCCTTCAAACCACTCACACCCAAATAACCCAAAATTTTTCCAAAACTTTACCGACATTTCTGACTCCTTGACCCATAAATTTCTCAAAAAACCGACTCCAAAATGTTAGCAAAAACGAGGAAATTGAGTGAAAACTAATGTCGTTTATTTCATAAAAACCCGAGCAGCATAACGACTAAATTTTGTAAAACCTAAAATCCTGAAAAACAAATATTTACCAAAATTTCAAATACTTCCAAAACAACATACCCAATAGTTTTAAGACCACGATCGTTTAGAAAATAAAATCTCATCACTACTACTAATATACAATCAAAATACCAATCCCATCCCTCACAACTCCCAGAGGACCATGATCGAGACGCCTCGACAAATACCTGCACCGGCATGCCTCGAGTGTCGCCGACTGCTCTCTAGTCCTTGGCTTCTTCAACTAGCTCACCTGCTTTACGTCTCTACCTACACTACAGAACACAAAAACATAAGCCTAATGCTTAGCAAGTAGAGAACAATGGATGCAAACACATACAATGCCCACACACCCTAATACATGCAGTTTCTACTCGCTTTGTTGTTCTCGTTTTGTTTCCATAATGTTAATCTATCACCTCACAATGTGGATTAAGTAGGCGCACATCCTATATCATCTAGGATGGCCCCACTTTGACCCAACAGTGCGATATGGGAGGCCACATCCGAGTCCAGCTCCAACGATGGCCATACCCTGATCCCTAGGCACACATCCGAGTCCAGCTCCAAGGATGCATTTCTATCCGAGTCCCGCTCCAAATATGGCACTACCCCAAAATCCTAGTATACATCTGAGTCCAGCTCCAAAGATGTATTTTACATCTGAGTCCTACTCCAAGAATGGCACCAGGAACACATCCTAGACCAGCTCCAAGAATGTGTTTCCATCTGAGTTTAGTTCCAAGGATGGCAAAATCCAATCTCCAAGCATACATCCGAGTCTAGCTCCAAGGATGACACTACCCAATCCCCACACGTTTCATGCTCACCGTTCAAAACCATGCTCAAAACTAATTTTTCGTAGTTCAAAAACAAAGATTCATGTCACACATATGCTCAAAACAACAAAACACAAACAAACAAACAAGCAAACAATCCCTACCGTTCCATGGTGTAGGCCCGAGAGTACAAACACAAACAACCTCTACATACCTGGATTCCTCGCACGTATTCGCTTAATCCAAGTCACCAATCACTTGCTCGTTAACCTAACATTCATAGAGGAAAATGACTTAGCAACATTCTATAAATTCTAAACTAAGTCTAACAACCAATTTTAAAAACCTAAACCCTAAAACCTGAAATTCCCACATTTTCTATCATCCAACTTCAATCGGCCCTAACTCACTCGTTTTTCAATGAATTTTGACGTGCCACCCCATTCTGTAAACCTCAACACGTCTACTTTCCATTGAAATAATCAAATTCAAAAACCAAATACTAAGGCCAAATGGAACACAGCAAAACAGAACCGGCAACATTGATTCCAAAAACCAGTTTTTACACAACCCACACCAATTTGCTAATCTAACTCCAAACATAACAACCAACCTATTCTAAGTTTAAACCATCAAAAATATGAATAAAACCAGCACAAGAACAAGATTTTCAGAGCTCTCCAATTAGGGTTTCCAAACCCCATCAAAACCTCCACAAAACTCAATAAAATCACCAATAAACTTCACCTAGATGCATCCAATATAAAACCCATTTAAAACTAACCTTGATTCTTGCCAACTACGTGAAGAAATGAAGAAGAGGAACCCCTCTAATGGATGCCCTTGATCGTGGAAGAAGATGAGGAGCAATAAGGGTTTTATACACTTTTAACACATCACTTTACCAAAATTAAAACACTCTTTTTCCACCTTTTTAATTTTTCCACCAACTTTCACATTTTTATAAAAGTAACCACCTCTTCCACTTGTGCCATGAACTCCAACGTGAAACTTTCATTTCTTTCCCCTTTTTTTTATTTTTTTCTTTCCTTCTTTCTATTGGTCCTTCAATCTTTTGACTTTTCAAACATCCCTTTTTACTTTGCAACACTTCTTTATCTTAGCTTCATGCATTCCAATGTGGAAGACATTCTATTTTCCTCCACTTTTCCCCTTCAAACAATAATTTTTCCCAAATATTTCGTCCCCTAATAATCCTAACTACTCTAACCTAGTGTTTTCTCACAAATTTTCAATTATTGACTCCTATACTTATAATAACTCTAGGATGCATGTTAAACTCTCCTAACCGTCTAATCCAAGACCTACGGGGGTTGTAGGAAATTCCTGGGTGTTGCAAACACCAGATAACCGCTACCAACATCATAGAGATAGTCAAACCAAAGAAAATATAATTTCAATAAGCAACAGATCATCCATAGGTAGAATTTCAAGAGGCAGTCAAATTAACAAGAAATATCCAGAGAAAAAGTAGTTCAATAATATTCCATGAATAGACGCATTTAAGAAACCATCTTAATTGTAGAAATCAGTGCTGAATCATCAAAATTTTTCTGGAGCATCCTCTGGGACATCGTCTGGAACACCAGATGTACCAGCTTCTTCTGTCTCTTTTTCATGTGGATCTGTCACCTACATGTGGGGATTCTATTGATAAATATCATTTAATAGCACATAAATTATAGATTTCTGTTTTTCAAGCTCAGAAATCTAAATGCTTAGTGATTTCAATGTATCCACTAAAAATTTTACAGATCTAGCCAAAAGTGCAGAATCTATTCTTGATTCGGATATAGACAGGCCTTCTACAAAGCCTTCAAGGTCATTAATGTGTTCCCCCATCTGTAGTTTATAACTAATGCAGATCACCTCTTTGTCAACATATAAAACTTCATTCTCTCTTATGATAGACAGTTGAACAGACAAAACGCCATATATAAGTGAGGGAAATGGGAGAGCTAACCTTGTATTCTTCCCATCTTCGTGCTTCATTATATGGTCAAATAAAAGCTTTCCAAAATCAAAAGATATTGAATTACCAATTTTGAACTAGTAAGGCTGCCATTGTCTTGTTAACTCCAGTGCCATGAGATGTAAGCATCCAGTTTCGCATGGCAATTTTATGCAGAATCTCATACTTAACAGTAAGTTGTGAAGCTGGAAAGTCTTTACCATAGGGTCAGATGCGTCTGACACCCCCAGTGACATCAACAATTATCTTGTTGTAATCCGGCACAAACTTGTCAAAATCAGACATCTTTAAGCCCAAATATTCATTAATAACAGAAGGGGTAGAATTAAATGTATGTCCTCTAACAAATACTTCGCCAAAACTAGGATGAGCTGGATTTTTCACATTAGAATCAAGATTGCAATAAAATTCACGAATAACTTTCTAGACAAAAGGTTTAATGTCTCTAATAGTTTTCTCCAATCCAATACTCATTAGATGGTATACAATAGCTTCACACTGTGAAAAATCACTTTCATGGATTTTTCTTTCAGCCCAAATATGTCTTTGTGAAAAATTTAGCCATCGGCTTGCATGCAATTTGGACTTAAAATCTTCAATAGAGATTTTAACAGAGGACTTACTTGGGTTGGAGCTTGACTCACCCTGTTGTGAAGATTTGAATGTACCAGAGCATTTAGGAGAAGGACCTCACTGGTCTTTATTCTTTCCATTTTTTGAGCTTTTGAAGAACCCGATAATTATGGTTTTGAAGCAGTACACTTTTGAAGCATTTCAGTAGAGGGCTTTGCGGTCTTTGAAACAGTGGATTTTGATGATTTTGAAGCAGTGGACTTTTTGGATTTCTGAGCAATGGACTTTGTAGCCTTGGGAGCAGCAATCCTAGAAGATTTTCTTTTGGAAATCGACCGAGTGTTACGGGTCGATTTCTTTGGAGAATTTTCAATAATTTCTTCTTCGTCATCGGTATTTACTTCAACGACGTCTTCTTGAAGCCATGAACTGTCTGATGAAGATTATTTTTCCGCTTTCGGCCTTTTTCCTTTCGAGGCCGAGGTAACTTTTGATTCTCTAGGTGTCTTGGGAGGCACTTAACTTGTTTTGAATCTATCTCCCTTTGTTTTGCAAAATTTTTGTTGAACCCCTGAAGAGTCGACTTGACGTATTGGAACAGCTTCTACAGTAATTTTTGGAGTAACCCTTTCGTTAACAGAGGGTTTTGTCGGTGGTAAAAACGGTGAATAAATCACAATAGCCGAATCTAAGCTCGGCATCTTCTCTTCGATGGGCACTGGAACATTGCTTGAAAATTGCTCTTCTGACACTTCTTCAATGATCACCATTGCGAGCAGAACATTAGAAAGCCCAAGGAAACCAATTGCAGAGCTGAGGAGAAGAAAGAGAAAGAGTATTCTGGAAATCTCTTAAATTTGAAATATATCAATCACATTCAAAAAACATAAAATCCCAGAATAAAAGAAATCCCAGATTTTTAGTAAATTTTTGAAAAATAAATTCAAAAATCTACCAATATTCCATAAATCATATAATTAATCTCTCATGAATCTTTTGTAGAATAATTTTGATCTCTGTAAGATGGGAAACAAGGCCAATAAAATAATGTTGCTTGAATTCTTATTGAATATAAACTTCCAATTTTTCATAAGAATAACCGTATTTCTCATGTCACATTTGATGTTCCTTCATAGATAATATCAAGAATTATCACATTCTGTAGAGGGTGAGAAATAGACATAAGATTGCCCAAAAATAAAAAATAAAAATAGACGCCTAATGCAAGAGGCAAATTTTTTTTTTTAAATAAATAAAAGCAATAACCATCTTACATAACACAGAGGCGTAGGGCAGACCTCAGCTCTTCAAACCTTACACCATCCAATGCCTTGGTGAAAATATCGGCAATTTGTTTTTTCAGTCATCATATGCTCTAAATTAATAATTTGTCCTCCACTAGAGATCGAATAAAATGATGTCGTATATCAATATGCTTTGTTCATGAATGTTGAACAGGATTTTTAGAAATATTGATAGCACTCAAATTTTCACAATAAATGGTAATGACACCCTGTGTGACACCATAATCTTTCATCATTTGTTTCATCCAAAGAAGCTGAGTACAGCTGCTACCTGCTGCAATATATTCTGTCTCGGCAGTAGACAGAAAAATAGAATTTTGCTTCTTGTTGAACCATGACACCAAGTTGTGTCCTACATAAAAACATCCACCCAAATTGCTTTTTCGATCATCAGAACTACTTGTCCAGTCAGCATCACAGTAACACACCAGATTTGCATTAGAGTCGAATGAATGCCATATACCATATTCGGTTGTTCTGCTAACATATTTGAGAATCCACTTGACTGACACGAGGTGTGACTCCCTCGTATTTGCTTTAAATCGAGCGCATAAACCAACGTTATAACAAATATCTGGTCTGCTGGCAGTTAGATATAAGAGACTTACAATCATACTTCTATATAAACACGGATCAACAGCAATTCCCTTTTCATCTTTGAAGAGTTTCTCATGTGTCCCAATGGGTGTTCTACTCAATTGTGCATTTTCAAGCAGAAAATTTTTCAATAAATTCTTGGCATAGTTGGCTTGAGAAATAAAAATACCATTTTTTTCTTGCTAAATTTAGACTCCAAGGAAATAATTGAGTTATTCAACCATACTCATTTCAAACTCTCCAGTCATTTGAGCTGCAAATTCATCGACTATCACTTGTGACACCGAGCCAAACACTATGTCATTAACATAAATTTGAGCAAGTAAAAACTGACAACCTCCTCACTCATATCTCTTGGTTAATAGATATTGCGTGAGTCGTTCATACCACGCACGAGGGGCTTGTTTAAGCACATATAACGCTTTCTTCAATTTATAAACATACTCGGGATGATGAGGGTCTTCAAAACCCTTTGGTTGAGCCACATAAACTTCTTCATTAAGAAAACGATTAAGAAAGGCACTCTTCACATCCATTTGATATAGCTTGAACCGCGTAACACACGCAATAGCCAATAAAAGCCGAATAGATTCAAGACGAGCAACCGGAGCGAATGTTTTGTGATTACCCTTGAGCAACTAGCCGAGCTTTGTTGCGAGTAATGCTGCCATGCCCATCGCTCTTGTTCTTGTAGATCCACTTAGTACCAATAACATTTACATCGGGAGGACACGGTACTAAGTCCCAAACTTGATTTTGGGAAAATTGACTGAGTTCTTCTTGTATAGTTCCTATCCAGTATTCATCTAGTAATGCTTCTTTCACATTCTTGGGCTCGATAGTTGATGTAAAACATGCCATTTGAACCTCATCTATAGGATGATTCTTTTGAACACGTGTGGATGATTGTCTGTTGTGTGAAGTAGTCACCTCTGCTTCATCAATTGTCTCAGTCTGATCTGTGACACTGCTTGAGGCACCATCTGTTACACTGGTTGGAACACTAGTGCCTTCATTATTTGAAATCTGGTTTGCATCTTCTTTTGGATTATATTCTGTGTTCAGAGAGTCGTCTACTTTAACATTTACGGATTCGATTACAGTCAAGTTCTTTTGTAGTAAACTCGATAAGCATAACTGAGAAAAATAGCCTCCTCACTCTTGGGATCAAGTTTTCCCCTGTGTTCCCTGTCATTCAACACAAAGCAAATGCTGCCAAATGGATGAAAATAATTAGTTTTACCTTTCCATATCCCATAGGGTGTCATAGAAGTTTTTCCTCAGAGATACACCCGATTTATAGTATAACAAGCAGTGCTAATAGCTTCAGCCTAGAATTTTTAAGGAACATCCCTTTCATGTAACATTACTCAAGTCATCTCTGCCAATGTACGGTTCTTTCTTTCAACGACTCCATTTTGTTGTGGAGTGTTAGGTGCCGAAAATTCGTGAGCAATTCCAAGATGTTTACAGAAATCTGAGAATTCAGAATTTTCAAACTCTTTTCCATGGTCAATGCGGATGCGAATGATTTTCATGATGACACAATATTTGACATGGTCCACAAAACTTGTCTTCATCAAACTTTAGTATAGGAATTTCTCGGACAGTACCTTTTGAAACAATTTTTTCTAGATATCTGAAATTTATATGTCCCAACTTTCTATGCCATAGAACAGTGTCCTTCATACTCGATCAAAAAAAGGTAGATGAGGAAGAAATAAGATAGCAATTGTCTGATGATCTGACTCTTTCAATAACACACTTGTTGTTTTGATAGGACACCATACATTTTTCACGTGTGAATTGCATATTCAGATCTTGATCACACAGTTGGCTAATAGTGATTAGATTAGATTAAGAACATTACTCAACTTTTGTAGACCAGGAACATTTAGCGTTCCCCTTCCAATGACATCCGTTGAGACACCGTTACTGAATGTAACTTTTCCCACGATTTCATATATGATATCCGGCAAATATCTCTCTTCACCTGTCATGTGTCTAGAACATCAGCTATCAAAATACCATGCATTCGTTGTGGTTGCCTTTAGTGAAAGATGTGTAACATTACAGTTCAAACTTGATTTTTTCACCCATTTTTGATAAGGGAATCTGTAAGAAGAAACATTTCTAACAGTACCTAATCGTAGGTCAACAAGATAGGTGAAGCATTTAGGGCGAATATGACCACGCCGGTTGCAATAATGACACACAGAAACATATTTGTTACCTTTACTGCTTGAAGCATGATAGGAGTCATAGAAATTTGATTTTTTGTCATTTCTTGGAGTTCTGTTTGCAACTTGCTTTCCTTTGTAATCAAATCCCTTGGCTGACACTTGCTGTGACACCACGCTTTTCCTTGCGAATTTCATCACAGAGCAATTTTCCTTCATTGCTACAATCTGTGAAACTAAACTTTCATCTTTAAACCCCAATCGAGACCGATTTACACTTGATTTGTTGACGTTTAGAATATCATATCCAGTTTAGAAGAACCTGAATTTAACATTTTGACATTCTTCTTCATGAGACTTATCTCATTGGTAAGATCATTAACTTCATCCTGACTCGTTTTCAACTTGGTCTCCAAATCAACAATAACATTTTGAAGATTTTTCTTCTCATCTTTCAAATTTCTAATCTAGATGTTTAGATGCTGATTTACTTTAACAAGCTCGGTCCATTTCTCATGAAGAAACTTGTACTCTCCAATGATGTCTTCTTCAGTTACAGCTTCTTCGTCTTCATCACTACTATTGAAAAAATTATCAGTGACACCGTGTTAGCACCACTATTTTCTTCACGTTCTGTCTTTCCAACAAGCGCCACATGGTTGCTCTGAAATTTTTCTTCCTTTTCTGACTCATCCTCACTCCAAGTTGCGTTCAGAGAATTCTTCTTCTTCTTCAAGGTATTAGCACATTCTACTTGTATATGCCTGAAACCTTCACACTTTCTGCACTGAATGCCTTTGTTCTTGAATGCTTGATCAGACACATAAGTTTCTTCCTTGTGCTTCTTGTTGCTTGAAGAACCATTTTTGAATTTAGTGACACCATGCTTGACACCGCGAGTATTTTTACCAAATCTCATCATAACTCTACTAAAATTCTTTGAAAGCAGAGCTAGAAACTCCTCCAAGTCATCCTCATCATGTTCATCGAAGTTCTGTACCTCAGATTTTAGAGCAAACCTTTTTTCCTGCTTTGCTTCTGTGTCTCCTCCAAGATTCATCTCGAAGGTGCTAAGAGATCCCATTAATTCTTCTAACTTCATTTTAGAGACATCTTTGGCTTCTTCTATAGCGGTGACTTTATAGGCGAAACATTGTGGCAACGACCGTAGCGTTTTTCTAACAAGTTTTTCTTCGGAAAACATCTCACCGAGAGCAAACACTTCATTTGCTATGTCACATAGTTTGGCATTGAACTCATCAATTGTAACACCCAGTTTTATGGGATTTTATTATTCCAATATATAATGACATTTTTGTAAATATGTCAAATTAAGTCTGTTTTGTGAACGGAAAGTTTTAATGGATCCTTAATAATAAATTGGAGTTTATGGTGAAATATGAAAAATTGGAGAAACTGACTCATTGGATCAATTAACAAAATAATCTAACAAACAAATAGAAAATCCATGGGAGGACAAAATGGTTATTTAAGCACTCAAGTTTTGATTAAAAGGAAAATGCCTTCAACGATTTTTCATTCTGAAGAATCGTTCTCCAAAGGGTTTGCGACTTCTCTCCCTCCCTCGCGCATTTCTTCCTCCGGCGACCAAAGCTCCTTCTCCGACGATCGTTTCTTCGCGCTTTCTTCCTCAATCCCAACCTTAGGCAAGAATCTACTAATTTGGACCATTAGATTTCTGTTTTTACGGAGTTATACGGTTAGGGTTTCATTTAGGATTTTGTTAAAAACGTGAAATAAGGTTGGAAATCGATATGTTATCGTGATTATGTCTCTAATGGGCGTAATTATCATTATTGATGAGTGTTAGATGAATTAATGAGGGTTGTTGAGGTTTTGGGTGGATAGAGGTTTTAAAAACTCCATTAATGGAGGTTTAGAAATTCACGAGCATGAATTGCTCGATAAAATGCCTCAACGAGTTAAATTAGAGTTTTAGAAAATTTCCATTAGCTAAGAGTTTGTAATTTTCAAAACTCAATAGTTTAGACTCGATTTTAATAACGAATGTTGTGAATTACCATAGGTGAACAACGCTCGTGGACGGAGCTTGAATTGCAACGGACGCGAGGTAAGTTTTCGTGATTTGTTTAGCTGGTTTGGCCTACACCATAAGAAAGTATGTGAAATTGAGGAATTGGAGATGTAGTGTGTTACGGGTAATTAGATTGGGTAGTTAGGCTACCTTAAGCTATAAAACGTTTACCGTTCGTTGTTTGTTTTATGTTTGTTTTCTATAACGTCTCTAATTATTTACCCTTAATTTCTCGTAGAAATTATTTTTTTTTGCTTTTTGTGCACTAATTAATTTCGACTTCAAAAGCTTTAAATCAAAGTCTAAACAATTGAAATCATCACGAAAATCATTAAATAGAACCTAAAAACACAGAGAAAACGTTCGGCCATCGATCAAGGGCAAAAAGGGCATTTTTGCCCAAAATTTGCATAGCCGATCGATCAGTTGTGGCAATTTAGTGTCAGGTGATCGATCACCTGATCGATCGCCCCTAGAATTTCCATCTTAACCGATCGATCTGCACACGCTCTGGAATTTCTTCCAGAGCATAGCCAATGAGGAGCCGATCGATCAACCTCCCTGGCGATCGATCGGCAACCTCTCTGGAATTTGAAATCCAGAGAGTTTGCCACTTTCCCTCTTCCTTCTTTCCATCGACTCCCCTGCACACCTCACTCACACAGACTTCACCACTTCTATCCATACCTTCATCCCTTCATAAGTTTACCTCTAACACAAATCATAACAAACACTTCAACCCCTATAAAACTCTCACTCCGCCAATCACCCAAAAATTGACTAAAAACCTATTTAAAATGAAGTACATTTTCATGAAAACGAACTGCGTGGATCCGTCTGAAAACTAAACAAAATCCCTATGAGTTTAAAAGAAAATCACCAAGCAGTTCCAGTAAATTCCGAAATAGAAATCGTTGCTTAGACATCCTAAACATTCGTACACAAAACTATGCAAACCCCTTTCATCATAATCTCCAACTAATAATCAAAAGACACTTTCTATGCACATTCTAAATCAATTAACCTATCTCATAAAAATACCTACATGTCCATTCCCCACGAGTCAAAATTTTGCATCGACTGCCCAACATGCTCCCATGGGCATTCTCCTTCAACCTGCTTATACATCGGGTGGAGGAATGTCATCCTCACCTGTAACAAAGTCACCTACACCATAGAAACAGTATGTGAGCTAAAGGCCCAGTAAATCTACGTGAATGCAAATGAATGTTATGTGTATGCGATTCATAAATCATACATCCTACCTTTTCGATATTTATTCCATTTTATATATGTCACCGGGGCTTCGCTCTTAGTAGATAAAAGCGGCTCATCCGGCGGTTGGATAGTGATACACTACGGGCCTGCAATGGGGTTAGAAAACGCTTATGGAAGACAATAAAAACAAAACAACGATCGGTGCTAGAAAACACCCCAAAATAGATGCTAAAATAGACAAAAAATAGAGGAAGAACAAGGAGAATGGCGACGAAGGAAAAGAGAGTTACCGAGCACTTGAGAAGGTGGGTGTTGCTCAGAGTGCTGTGGAAATGATGGAGGAGGGAAATGAAGGCCCGAAATCGACCCAGAAACAACTCGGCATTTTCGGGTGATAGAAATCCATCGTTACCAGTGAAGGAGTTCTCGACGGCGAGTGATGCTTCTGCAGGGCCGGTTCAACTCTTGCTCCTTGGTTCAGCTTGATTCTTCTTTGATTCAGCTTGGTTCAGTCTGGTTCAAGCCTTGTTCTCCTTGGTTCAACCGGTTCATCCTTAGTTTGGCATTCTCTTGGCCTCGGTTCACTTGGTTTAGCCTTTGGTTCACCTTTCTTTGAAAACTATTACACAACATACATTCTAAAAAGCTAAAGTTTGCCAATTAACGAGTTTTAAACAAAACAAAAGTTTCCTAAAATATACAAATTCAATACAAGGCTTGTTTACATAATTTGAATTAAAGGAAAAAAAATTTCTTCTTCATTAATTTCTTTCCAATCCTTGAGAAACCCATTTTCCTACAAAATCCCACAAGTCCATTAGATAGATAAAATAAATAAATAAATACCTCGACTTGTGCTCAATGGATCGGGACCGTGGGCATATTATCCCCTCCCGGTTCTTCTAACGTTCGGTTTTACGGGATTTTTGTTATGCCAATATATAATGGTATTTCTGTAAATATGTCAAATTAATTCTGTCTTATGAACGAAAAGTTTTAATGGGGCCTTACTAATAAATTTGAATTATTGGTGGAATATGAAAATTTGGAGAGACCAAATCGTTAACTAAATAACGAAATAATTGGATAAATGCATATAAAATTATAAGGAAGGGCAAATTGGTAATTTGACAAGCCAATTTTTACTAAAATCACAAATCCCTCCCTTTTTCCTCAACATTTACGCGATTCTCTTTTTCTCTCCCTCTCCTCGCATGATTTTTATCCTTCCACAGCGATTCCTCATTCCGGCGAACAACGCCGCTCCAATTGACTTTCGTTCTTCACGCTTTCTTCCTCAATTCCGACCCTAGGTATGAATCTATAGTTTTGGTACGTTAGATTTTGATTTCTAGGGTCTAAAACGGTTAAGGTTTGTTAGGCTTTTCATTAAAAATGTGGATTGAGGTTCGAAATTGATAGGTTTAGCTTAGTTATGCCTCTACTTGACGTATTGAGGGTTATTTAACGTAGTTAGACAATGTATTTGTAAATGTTAAGGTTTTGAGTTTTGGAAAAACTCTATTAATGGGGGTTTTTAGGCGTTGAGCGTAAATTGCTCGATGAAATGCCTTAATGAGCTAGAAGTTTATAGTTTTCGAGATTCAAAGGTTTAGACTCGATTTTAACGACTATTTGTAATACCCGGCTTTTCGAGATATTAATATTTTAATATAAACGGCATTTTTATAAATATGTCAAATCAAGCTCGTTTTACAAAAAGGAAGCGTCATTAGAATCCTAATGATTAATAGGAATTTTAAGAAAATTACGAGAATTTTTGGAGTAATAAATCTATATTCCGAGTAATTACCTCTATCGTAATGTAAAGGACGTTTTAGTAAAAATAGTAAACGACGTCCAAATTGCGAACGAAAAGTTTTGTTACATCCCAAATAATAAGTTGGACTTGTTGGTGAAATAGGGAGATTTGGAGAAGCCGAATCTTTGGCCGATTAACGAAACGAAGGACGAAACGAATATAAAATATGTACTAAGGGCAAAATGGTAATTTTGCAAACCAAATTTTATATTAAAAACCTTCCTCTCTTTCTCCTTCACCATTTCACGCTAGAAACCATTTCCTTTTGTTTTTCTCTCGGCTTCTCCTCTCTGCCGCGACAGATTCTTCAATGCCGACCTCCGTTTTTCCTCCCGATCGTTCCGTTTCCTTCACGCTTCCTCCTCCAATCGATGCTCTAGGTATGATTCTATAGTTTTAGAGCGTTAAATCTCGAGTTTCGGAGAGTTATACGTTTAGGTTTGCGATTAAGGTTTTGATAAAAAATGCGATTAGAGTTCGAAATCAATTGGTTTGCCTTAATTAAGAATATGTTGAACGTATTGGACTGTTATGGGACGAAGTTAATTGATTTTAGGACGAAAGTTAGAATTTGAGAATTTTAGGGGAAAAGCTCGTACTTGGAATTTTGTGGTGCCGAGCGTAGAATGCTCAATGAAATAGTTCAATGAATCGAATTAGAGATTTAGGAAGTTTCTTTAGTTAAGATTTCGTTAATTTTGACGTTATCGGTTAAAACGCATTTTAACGATAATTGTGGTGAATTGCTTAGGTGAACAACGCTCGTGGATGGAGTTTGAGCTGCAACAGACACGAGGTAAGTTCTCGTGATCTTTTATGGCCGATAGGCCTACACCGTACTTCGATGTCGCGTCGAGGATCTTAGTGGATTGTTCGTTTAAAGTTGTTTTGGTTTGGTAGTTAGGTTAAACGTTTTGTAGATTATGCTTTATAGTCTTGATGGTACACGTTATTGCTTGTTTACTTTATGATAGAGAACTGTTCACGCATCACGTGTTTTTAAAGATCATGAAAATAAATTTCTGCACGATGTTTTAAAGTAAATGCAAAGGAAGAATGACTCTACGGTATATAGTTTAAATGGCCCTTCGGTATACAGTTTATAGGTCACGCGAGATGGGGCTCAGGCATGGCTGTACGTGTTGTAAGCATGTACCCCCCTCCTCTAGCTGGAAAGAGTAGTCTGCCCGCTGGATGAGCTCTCTCCGGTTAAGGGGTTGAGATCTCGGTGACACCCACAGAGTAAAGCAAAGCAAAGCAAAGTAAAGTACGATTACAAATTCATATGCACAGCATGCATTTGCATTTACTAGAGCTTACTGAGATTTTATCTCATAGTGTATTCGTATGGTGTAGGTGACCTAAACTTCGAGATAGGTGAGGACGATGTTCCTCCTTCTGATGTATGATGCAGTTGACGGAGAATGCACGCGGCAGTGTGTTGGCGCAGTCGATGCTCAACCGATCCGTGGGGAAGTATGTATAGATTTTGGGTTATTGGGATGTTTTGGGCTGATGATTGTATAGAACATTTTAGGATGCTTGGGTTTGTATAGGGGCTAGATAATTGTTTTGATGGTTTGAAACGTTTTGGACACCTGTTTTATAAACTATTTTTATAAAGTTTTATAGAATTGTTGATGATTTTGATTGGAGGAAAAGTATAGTTTTAGACATATCCACGCCGTTTGTTTTTCACAAAGTTCTATCACGTGTTTAAGTGCGTTTAGAGTATGTTTAAATTGTACGTTTAGTGGTAATTGTGGATGAAATGGGAGATGTATTAAAGTGTTTGGTGTGCAGTGAAGGTGATAGAAAAATTGGTGTTTGCTCTCTGGAATTCGGATTTCCAGAGAGCAATTGGATAAAGAAAGAAGTGAAGAAAATAGAAGAAGGGTGGCGACTGGGCGCTGGAGGTATGCAGCGATCGAGAGCCGCACTTGCAGCGATCGAGCGCTGCAAGTGCTCCACTTGCAGTGATCGAGCGCTGCAAGCGCTGCGCTTGCAGCGATCGAGCGCTGCACATTGCAGCGATAGATCTCTGCCTCTCCTCCTCGGCAGAATGACAATTCTGCCCTCCCTTCTGTTTTAATTGAAATTAATTTTAATTACAATTGTATTTAATAGTTTAAATTGTTTTAAATGATTTATAGACCAGACTTCCATCCTAATTTCAATTTCGGTTTAAGTTTCACTTAGCGTTTATTTAAAGTAATAAAATATATATATATAGTACGGGTAAATTGGGTACTGTTTTAGGGACGTTACGCTATTGTTGTGAATTGCCATAGGTGAACAACGCTCGTGGACGGAGCTAGAATTGCTACGGACGCGAGGTAAGTCTCTGTGACTTGTTTGGCTGATTGGCCTACACCATAAGATTATGTCGATCGAGGAATTGGAGATGTTTGTTTTGTTGGGTAATTAGGTTGGGTAGTTAGTTTAGTTTAGTTATGTTGTTGAATGTATAAGTTTATTGTTTGTTGTGCTTTGTTTTCGTTATGTTATTGTATTCGTGCACGCATCATGGTTTTATAAAAAAGCACGAAAAAGGAATTTCCATGCATGTTTTTTACAAAACAGAAAAGGATAACGAAAAGGTAAATGAATGTAATGATGGTCACGTCGGTGGTGGTGGTTCAGACATGGCTGTCGGATGAAGCATGCTTTTGCCCCGGTTAGATACAAGGGGCTATCCAATCGTCAGATGTGTCGCTTCTATCTAACGAGACTGAAGCCCCGGTGACATAAATGAAATGAAATGAATAGCGAAAAGGTAGGATGCATGATTTATGAACTGTACATGCATAGCATTCATGTGCATTCACTTAGACTTACTGAACCTTTAGCTCACATTTTATTTTCTATGGTGTAGGTGACATTGATACAGGTGAGGACGACGTTCCTCCGCCCGATGTTTAAGCATGTTGAAGAAGAATGCTAGCAGTAGTGTGCTGGCGCAGTTGGTGCTTATTTTTACCAGTGGGGATGTAAATAAGGGTTTTGGGGATTTGATAGATAGAAAGATAGGAAAATTGTATAGTTGAATCATTTTAGGATGCTTGGTTCTGGATAGAAAACATTCGTGTCTTGATGTTTTGGGTGAATTCGCTTAATGGAATTGCTTGGTGAATTTTATGTTTTATAGGAATTTGTTTAGTTTTCAAACGTATCCACGCAATTCGTTTTTATGAAATTTGGTTTCGTTTTAAATATGTTTTGAGTCAGTTTTGGAGTGTGAATTGTGCGAGGGTAGTAGCGTTAATATGTTGAAGCGTGGTTATAAAATATGTTTAGAAGTAAATTGATGAAATGAGGAAGGTTGGGAGTGAAATGGTGAAGTGAGGGTGTGAGTATATGTGTTTGGGCGTGAGATGGGTAGAAGAAAACAGAAGAAAAAAGGAAAGGAAGAAGAAAAAGGGGGTAGGCGTTAGATCGCAGAATGAAGGGCGATCGCACGCAGAACTCTCTGGTTTTCCAGAGGAGTTCCCGATCGTTTGCCTGGAGAAGGGCGAATGATCGGCTCTCATTGGTTGTGTTGTGGAATTTTTCCAGAATGGCAACCGATCGATCGCCAAATATGAGGCGATCAATCGACTTCTTATGGGCCGATCGATCGGCTGCCTAAGGGCCGATCGATCGCCGCTTTGTTTTCTCGCCCCTGACATTTTTTCCCTCTACTCCTTTGGTTGATTTCTCTTCTGCTTTTTATGTTTCTTTAAACGTTTTCCTTTTCTTTCCAACGCAATTTCAACACCTATTTTATTATATTTTCTTTAAACGGTTTTGAGGATGTTTTAATTGATTTAGAGGTTTAAAAAAAAAATTTGCACGGGAATTTAAGGGGTAGTTTTAAGATTCGTTACAGTTATGGTATCAGAGCCCCCAGGTTTTAAAAACGGTTCTGTAGACTGCTCGACTGTACAGCCACTATGCGGACATCCTTCCTCAACTGTAAGTACGTTTAATTGCTTTATTTGATTTCAATTTCTTAGGATTATTTGTTATAACTTTTATAGGAGTTATAGAAAATGGTGCGAGCGAGAGACGTCAGGGTCGAAGCCCTGGATAGACTAACAAATTTGCTGGATCGTCAGAGCCAGCATATGGATAGGCAAGCACAATAGATAGAGAGCCTAGTGAACCGAGAAAATCAGGGAGCCCGGGATATAATTATAACTCCCACGAACCCGCCCCAACTCGGTGTGCTACTTTGCTAACTCCAACCGTGTTTAAAGCGACGTTTAAAATAATTTTTAATAAATTTTTGACTCGATTTTTTGCTTTTTCAAACCCTCAAAAAAGTTGGAAAACGTGCGTAAAATACGTTTAAAATACTTCGGAAAATGTCGGCTCATAACAATTTGGAAATAGAAAAAAATAAATTTTTTTTCCGTCAAACCAAACACCTCCAAAAATTTTAAAATTTTTACCATACAATCCTGACACCCTTAACTCTGTGTCCCGTAAAAATCTTGAAAAACCGACTTAAAATGGTTAATAAAAAAATAGAGAAAGTAAACCCGACGTTATTTATTTTAAAACTAAAATGAGCGGCATAACGCCTAAAATTCTATAACCAAAACAGGAAAATATATAGTTTCAAACTCCCAGTATTTATACACAAACCAGTCCTCAAAACACTGATCACAAGAATCCAATAATACTTACAAAACTATCTACATCAAACTCCCACAAACTACCCGAGGAAGTGGTCGTGACGCCCCGACAATAGCCTGCACCGGCATACTTCATGCATCTACAACTGCAGCTTATTCCTGGGCTGTCTCATCTACCTCACATGAGAAAATCTCGTCATCTACACCATAGAACACAAAACATAAGCCTAATGCTTAGCAAGTAGGGAAATAATGCACATTAAATCGACGCATGCTCAACTCAACCCTAACATGCAGTTTCTACTCGCTCGGTTGTATTCAGTTCATTCTTGTTGCATTTATCTTTCACTTGCATGTGAATCAAGTAGGCACACATCCCAACACAATCCAGGACGGCCACGCCTTGACCCACGGAGCAAGATCGGAGGCACACATCCTAAACAATTCGGGACGGCCATACCGAATCTCCTCCCCTATTGATCGTAGAATCCTCAGTGTGCTTTCAAGCACGAACAGGTCGAGGCATTCATACTTCCGACACGTTACGTAATTTAGCATAGCATCTCTAGTAGAATCCCTCTCTGGTGCTCCAACGAGCCACTTGCTCGACCAGGCTATTCTGGTAGAATCCCTCTCGGAGTGCTCCAACGAGCCACTTGCCCGACGAGGCTATTCTACTTGAGACCAAGTTGCATATCCATTTTCATATCTTACATTTCATCCTCACCACTCAAACATGCCAAACACGTGGTTTCGTAGTTAGAAAACAATGGTGCATGACACACGATGCTTGACTCAAACAAAACACAAGAAATAAACAAACAATCCCCACCGTTCCATGGTGTAGGCCCGAAGGCAACAAAACACGCATCCACTACTTACCTGATTGCTCGACTTTCAATTGCTCACTTCGTCCAATAATTCACTCACTCGATCACCTAAAATAACGAAAACTTAACTTAGTAAGTCACCAATAAAGTCTAAGGGATTTTCTAACTAAAACTAAACAACACCTAAAACAAATTGCACTCTCAAAACAAAAAACCCGAGTTTTACCAAAAGTTAACAACATCCAACTTCGAACGGCCATAACTTCCTCGTTTTTCAACAGATTTCGACGTGCCACCTCAATCTGTAAACCTCTACATGTCTACTATCCATTGAAACATTAAATTAACAAACTAAATAACTTGGCCGAACCGAAATATACAAAACTGAATCGGCTATCAATTATTTACAAATTAGTTTTTCACAACTTCCACTAAATCACCATTCTTACTCCCTAAACCACCTACACTAATCCATTTAACAACAAAAGCATAAAATTTGGAAAGAAATCTAACATTTGAACCCAAATTTTTGGACTCCATGGTTAGAGTTTTCCAAACCCTAACCAAAACCAACAAAACTACCCTAAAAACCTCTAAAACAAACCCCTAAATGCATATAACTCAAAACTCCAACAAAAGCTCACCTTAATCTCTTGCAAAATCTAGGGAAAGAAGGAGGAGGGAGGCATCTGTAACGACCCGGGGAGCATCGCCACGAAATTCTTGACTTTACTTAAAACTTTAATTCATAAGTGGACTCTCTTCTCTTTTTTTTTTTTAGCAGTGTATCTAGCAGACTTACAGACTTCAACTTATCTGATGGAAAATTAATCCCTTGTACCTGACTTCTTCATGATATTACTTACTTAATCGCTCACAGACACGAGCGACAACACACGATCATCGGTTCTAAGACATAGTCGGGCGGAGATGAATTGCCCTCAAGTCGCTCGACTTCATCGATCTCGGATTGCATGGGTTTGCATGCATCAGAGCTCGCACCATCCGATTTGTATCGTGCACTTCACACAACTCTCTTATCGACGCCTGACAGAAAAACATCTACCAATACGTGCTTCTCACGTGATCACTTAAAACATCATCCGGTAGTGGACATCTACCGATGGACACGTGCAGCTCTTGTGACTCATTAAAACATCTACCGATAGACATGTGAAATTCACGTGTTCATCTAAGACATCTTCCAATCGCTTACAAGCTTTACGTCATTCGATCACTAAACACTCTACATCTGCCGATCGCTAGACGACAAAACTACACTTCATCATCCGATGGCTAAACACTCTACATCTACCGATCGCTAGACGACAAAACTATACTTTCATCATCAGATGGCTAAACACTCTACGTCTGCTAATCGCTAGACGACAAAATAGCACTTTCATCATCGGATGGCTAAACACTCTACATCGTTCTAAAGATATAGTCGGGCGGAGATGAATTGCCCTAAGTCGCTCGACTTCATCGATCTCGGATTGCATGGGTTTGCATGCATCAGAGCTCGCACCATCCGATTTGTATCGTGCACTTCACACAACTCTCTTATCGACGCCCGACAGAAAAACATCTACCAATACGTGCTTCTCACGTGATCACTTAAAACATCATCTGGTAGTGGACATCTACCAATGGACACGTGCAGCTCTCGTGACTCATTAAAACATCTACCGATAGACATGTGAAATTCACGTGTTCATCTAAGACATCTTCCAATCGCTTACAAGCTTTACGTCATTTGATCACTAAACACTCTACATCTGCCGATTACTACTTACTTCTACCGATAGGAGAAAACACATCTTCCGGTAGAAAACTCCTACCAAAAGGATTCATCCAACTTTCACATAACACAACTTAGCTAAGAAAGGCTCTTACTGGTATAACAAATTCATTCAGAGTATAAATAGCGGAAGACTTGCATGACATAAATCCTTTAAAAGGAACATATCCTCATATCCAATCCCAGACTCAAAAGTTAACTCAAACAATGCAAGCACCATCCTACATAATTCTAGTTCTTATATTCTTACTGACATAAGGGAGCAATAACCAGGGGTCATAATCGCCTCTCCAGTCCCGTACTGTCACTTTGAGTATCCTCCAGCAACCAGCTTTAAATATCCTCTTTGAAGTTAGTATCTTTACCTGTAGTCTCTTCACCTACATCATAAGGTTCATCTATAAGCCTAATGCTTAGTAAGGAATGCGACATTAACATGAGTGCATGAATGCATAATTCAGAGAAAACATGCTCATAGATCATTTGTTGTTCATATTCTTATTCATATTCATCATTCATAATCATGAATCATATTCATCATTCGTAATCATTGTTCATAATCATTGTTCGTATTCATCATTTCAGTTGTGTGGAATGAGAGAGGATTTATGCCGGTAAAGGGGGTTCGACAGTGATTTTGATCATGGTCCCTACTGCGGGTCGTATTCATATGTCCTTCTTTGGACTGTGACATACGCCGAACCGCCCCCAACCCTCACTCAACCACGTTGCAGGGATTTTATCATCTTATCTTGTTCATGAGAAAACATACTTTTAAAACATCTTCATATGCATAAAACTTTCATGATGCGTGAATATGGAAACTCTTAAAACATCAAGCTACAGAGCAGAGCATTATCCATCAAGGAATATTACTTTCGAACTAAATGTCATCAAGAACACTAGACATCTGCATAAGGGAGTTTCTAATCATCACATAACATTCTACTTAGTATCCTCTGATGTAGGGTCCTAATGACCAAGAAACCTATACATTCACTTACCTGGTCTCCTTAGCACTTTGAGTTCCTTCGTCTTCAAACTTCTTCACCTAGAACATTTACATTGCAGTAGTTAAAACAAAATCCTAATAGTTCTAATCTCAAGTTATCCTAAGAGCTAATAGCTAAGAGTCATTCCCGAGTTCTTAGTTTAATACTCAATGTAACCCGAAATCCAAAAATCAAAACAGACGGATTCGATAAATGATAACTCAGGGTTGGTTGTTTTAAATGTCCAGAATCGATTCGGAATGACATTACCAATCTCGGGTTACAAAATGTTCTTAACAATACTCGGCCATTGAAGAATCCAAAACTTCAATACAGAGCTGAAAACAGAGCTAATAAACTAACAGATAGCCACATTGTCTAATGCATACCTCAGGCGCAAAGTAGTCGAGTGGTGGTGGAGTAAACCGGCCGTCGAGGAGAGTTTGCTGATAGCAGAGAGCGGGGGCTTAGGAGAGAAGAAATCGCCGGAAAGGGAGGTGTCGACTACAGTGGTTTAAATGAGGTTTAAATCCCTTTCCTTTTCCTTTAAATACTGGCCTCAATCCTCCATTATTACAACTTTGCCACTCAACCTAGTTTAGATCCACATGTAATTAATTAAGCTTGGCATAAATCCTAAACTACGAAGATTAAATATTTATGACCGTTAATACAGTTAAGAAAACCACCTGGCTGTTAACTCGGGTGTTACAGCATCAATGGTGGTTGGTTCGTGGAGAGGAAGAAAGGGGAGGGGAAGAAGAAGAATCAAACTTTAAAATTTTACCTTTTTATCTTAATATTTTTTTCTACTTTTAAAATTTCCCACCAACCTTTTAAATTTTACACATTAACCACCTTTTATTTCCTTCCCTTCTTTCCTCCAACGTGGAGCATCCCATTTCTCCCACATCTTCATCACAATTTCTTCTTTTCTATTGGTCCAAGTATGCTTTGAATTTTCAACATATACTTTTGACTATTCAACACCTTTGTTTTGACAATTCAACTTCTTTTCTTTCTTCTAACCAATAACCAATAACACTTAACTTTAAACACCCTAACCATTAATCCTAGGCCTATACACGTTATAGGAAATTCCTGGGTGTTACAATCCACTCTCCTTACAAAAATTTTGTCCTCAAAATTTAAGCTTAGTTATTCCTCAATTTACTTACCCAAACTCTACCTTCTATAATTTGTGTTACCAAGTTGCCACGCTAAATCTCAAGGTGCTCCTAATCACTTCTCGAAAAATGACCATTCCTACTTCTCTTGGCTTTACTTACTTTACTTAACCCTGCACCTCATAGCTCGTCTTTCTAAATTTTGACCTCACCTAACTTTGCACCCAACTATTCGCTCACTACTCAAAATGGTGTATCACAACTTCAACTTCAATCATATTCCTTACGAAACGAAAAGAAACTTTCATACCATTTAGTTTCAGGCTCCTACTATAACCTTGTAGCATAACTCACTCCATTGAAGATTTTCAACTTCACACGTCGATCGCCGGTCTAGTTTTTTGCAGTAGAGCAACCTTATTCATCCCATTAGTTAAAATTCTTCAATCAAAGTTCTTATCTTAATCAACAGCCCTAAATCTCTCTCATAGCACACTTCTTCCATTGCTAGGATCTTAACAATAACTATTTCAATGAAATTATTTTACCCTAAATCCTCAAATTTATATTCCTCTCAATTCTCAATTCTAACTTATCATTTCCACCTCTGGTACCTATTTACCTTAAGCACTCAAAACATTTCATTAATCATTCTAACACAATTCTCATACTCAAAGCTCTCACCACTCCGATTCTTTCAAAGTACACACTGAGTTCCCGTAATTACGTCCACTATACTTAATTTAATTAATTTCTACCTTAGTCATAACCAAATCCTACCTACAAACTCTTAAGTCTAAACTAACTTGTTCCAAACCATTCACTTAATACCCTAGATGGTGTATACGCACTTCGACTTCGACCCCTATTAATTTCGACTTCAATTTTTTTTTCATAACTTCCTACATTAACCTTCCATCTAAGTTCACTCTCAAAATTCAAATCTTAATGGCTAATCTTATCACTTTAACTCTTCACTAAAGTTAACTAATCTCCTCACTTATCTCTTTCCTATGTCCGTCCATAATCCATAATAAAATCTAGCCACTCTTCTATCTTACATTGATGCCTTACTCATACTCTAATAACACTTGAGTTCTACTTTACATCTCACTCTTAAGCTCGTCAACCTTAGCCTAAGCTATTTACTAAATTCCAGACTTAGACTTTGTTACATACGAGCCAAACCTTGAAACTTTCTATCTTCACATTATCACTAACGCTCTCAAATGCTTTTCGTACAAGTTCTCGTTCCTCTTATTTGAAACTCTATAATTCCTCAAATCTTATATTACTAGATACTTAAGGTATAGACCTCGGATTCTAATCTTCCCTAAATTTTACTCATAAAATCTCTGTGTGGGACCTTTCTTTCCTTCTTATCCGTTATTCTCTAAATTCCTCAATTTTCCTTTATCCAAGATCTAGAAGCACTCGAGTTCTAACTTACATCCTACGCTTAAGCTTATCCACTTAAACTTTCCCAAGTTCTTCTCAACCCTAATTTCTCTCAGCATTCTCTCCAAAGTTTAATACTAAATCTACTCTATTTTGCTCTTCAAACTCGATCTCTAAATATTCTCCCAATTTCTTTACAACAATTCACCTAATGACCTTCTTGTTTGCAAATTTGTTGTAGGTAACTTAACACCCTCGCTAACGTATTATACCTCGTGCCTTAGCCTAAATCTCAGAACATTACCATAAATCAAGCGGCTAGACTTTTCTCTACGTAATCAAGGCATCTAGGTTTCTATTCCCACCTTTAGGTTTTTTAGTTCCATCTTCCTAGGTTGAGTAACACCAAAAGCCCGGCATGCCCACTACATAACCAATCTAATTTCGCTAAGTCTTTTCCTATGCCATGCCAGTCGCAACTTTTTCGCTTAGTACTTATTCCTAAGGCTCAACCATTTTTCTAACCTGGGTATCACTTGCATTATAACTAAAAAAAAAAAAAAAAAAAAAAAAAAAAAAAAAAAAAAAAAAAAAAAAAAAAAAAAAAAAAAAAAAAAAAAAAAAAAAAAAAAAAAAAAAAAAAAAAAAAAAAAAAAAAAAAAAAAAAAAAAAAAAAAAAAAAAAAAAAAAAAAAAAAAAAAAAAAAAAAAAAAAAAAAAAAAAAAAAAAAAAAAAAAAAAAAAAAAAAAAAAAAAAAAAAAAAAAAAAAAAAAAAAAAAAAAAAAAAAAAAAAAAAAAAAAAAAAAAAAAAAAAAAAAAAAAAAAAAAAAAAAAAAAAAAAAAAAAAAAAAAAAAAAAAAAAAAAAAAAAAAAAAAAAAAAAAAAAAAAAAAAAAAAAAAAAAAAAAAAAAAAAAAAAAAAAAAAAAAAAAAAAAAAAAAAAAAAAAAAAAAAAAAAAAAAAAAAAAAAAAAAAAAAAAAAAAAAAAAAAAAAAAAAAAAAAAAAAAAAAAAAAAAAAAAAAAAAAAAAAAAAAAAAAAAAAAAAAAAATTCTAACCTGGGTATCACTTTGCTTTAACTTTTACCTTCTAATACCTCAAAGTCTTTTAGCTTTCCAACTCAAAATAAGTTCCTCGATACTAATTAAGATGAATACTTCTACGTGATCACTCAGATTTCACAATCACCACCTTGCCTCAATAAATCACATCCTCTAATAGTGCTAATAATACTTTACTTAAACTAGATGCTCAAATGCAATATACACTCCTTTAAAATCTCCAGCTTAAATCCTTAGATATCGATCCAGTTTATCCTGGTGGAGCAATCTCTATCATCTTATCAACTCCAATCATCCGGTAAATTACTTATCACTACAAGTAGCCCTATATCTCCCTCCTGTCACTACTTCTACTTTTGTTGGAGCCCTAATGGTATCTCAACAATTTAAGGTATTTCTGATAAATTCATTTCTAACTTTAAACTCCTGTTTGGTTCATCGTATCCTAAAACTTCAAGATTTTGCTAACTAATGTCCAATTTCTATCTATTCAAATTTTATCTCTATAAGGTTAACAAAATTCTAGATTATCTATTTTGACGCATAGCTCTCTCATGCTGACGTCTCTCACCTTACCTTTAATCCACCATAATCTCACCTTTACCATACTAGAACCTACCTCATAAATATACTACACACTCCTGACTATTAAAGCATGCATTGAATGACTAAAATACTATAACTGAGGTCACCATTGGTTGATCATTACTCTCAACCTCGGTCTTCTTTATAGCGGGACAATCCTTAGCTATGTGGCCTGGTTCATCACACTTGAAGCACCGAGTAACTCTTGGTTTGGAGCAATCTCGGACAAAATGGCCATCCTCAAAACAATTGTAACATTTGCCTACATACTGCCCACACTATCCTGGATCGGTTTTTAAACACTTAGAACATTGTGGAAAATTTCTCCTTTGCTTTCGTTGTGGCCTCATTCCTTCCCTTAGATCATTTAGATTTTCTCCTGTCCTTTTTATTCCTTGAGACTGTGAAGAAGATTCTCCCCTGCTCATCTGGGATGTAATTTTATTAAAACTTCTCCTAGGGTTTTCTACTGACTTAACACGCTCCCATTTTGCCAATTCAACTTCTATTGTCTTTGCTGCCGCCTCCCAGTATGATGCTTCTAGTCGTTCAGATATAATCACCCTCTGATTTACTAGAATACCCCATATTTTGGTTTGTATACCGACCAACTCTGTAAGAAGTTCGACTAACTCTTCAAGCTCATTTCTAAGTTGTTCTTGTTGTCGTGGGTTCCTCGACATTTTCAATTCTAGTCCTAAAAAGTTAGAAAAATCTACTCTTAGAAAAACTAACTAAAAGTAACGAAATACTTACTGCCGGTGAAGCACGTTGCATGGCAGCCGACATTGTCGGGTAATCCATTGAACGTCTCGACCACTTTTGCTCTGATACCAACTTGTAACGCACCTGAACCCGACCCGGCTTGGTGCGCTACTTTGCTAACTCAAACCGTGTTTAAAACGACGGGTAAAAACAATTAGGAAATAAAAAAATAAAAAAAAAATTTATTTTTGGTGTGCTGTCGCGCACACGCACCGCGCGCCAGGGCGCTACGCAGCCTCCTGCGCGCGCGCAGCGCCTAGCGTTCGGCGCCCAGCGCGCCTACATGCCCATTTTCAACTTTTTTTCCACTTTTTCTCACTTTTCCTCATTTTCCGTCGAGCCAAACACCTCAAAAAATTCTAAAATTTTTACCACACAATCCTGACACCCTTAAATCCGTGTCCCGTAAAAATCTTCAAAAACGACTTAAAACGGTTAATAAAAAAATTAGAGAAAATAAACCCGACGTTATTTATTTTAAAACTAAAACGAGCGGCATAACGCCTAAAATTCTATAACCAAAACTTGGAACCAAAACCAGAAAATATATAGTTTCAAACTCCCAGTATTTATACACAAACCAGTCCTCAAAACACTGATCACAAGAATCCAAAAATACTTACAAAACTATCTACATCAAACTCCCACAAACTACCCGAGGAAGTGGTCGTGACGCCTCGACAATAGCCAACACCGGCATACTTCATGCATCTCCAACTGCTGCCTAGTCCTGGGCTGTCTCATCTACCTCACATGAGAAAATCTTGTCACCTACACCATAGAACACAAAACATAAGCCTAATGCTTAGCAAGTAGGGAAATAATGCACATTAAATCGACGCATGCTCGACTCAACCCTAACATGCAGTTTCTACTCGCTATGTTGTATTCAGTTCATTCTTGTTGCATTTATCTTTCACTTGCATGTAAATCAAGTAGGCACACATCCCAACACAATCCAAGACAGCCACGCCTTGAACCACAGAGCAAGATCGAAGGCACACTGTAACGCCCAGAATTATATAAACCCGGTTCGCTACTCATAATCCTGAACCATACTATGACATTCTGAGAAAATTTCAACTTTTCGCTCAACGGTCAAAGTTTGACCTTTATAAACTTTAAAACTTGCACCGGAAATTCATTTGTGTAAAACAACATTTATTAATTTAATTAAAATGTTAAAGACAATTGGTTGAAAGAAAACAAAACAAAATAGAACACATCCACCGCTGAACAGTTCCAGTGATAGAAATAGAAACAAAAAGGCATCCACCGCTAAACAATGTCAGCGGTAGATGCAGAAATAAAATAGTCTCAGCGGTAGATGCGGAAATAGGAGGCATCCACCGCTAAACAGTGTCAGTCGCACGACATGTCGACTACCCACAGCCACCGCTCACGTCCACCGATCGAATCCTTCGAACGACAGTAACCCTCAGCATCCACCGATCACAAAACGACAAAAATCTAATACTCACTTCTACGCTCACATCCACCGGTCACAAAACGACAAAAATCTAATACTCACTCCTACGCTCACATCCACCGATCAAAAAATGACAAAAATCTAATACTCACTCCTACGCACACATCCACCAGTCACAAACGACAAAAATCTAATACTCACTCCTACGCTCACATCCATAGGTCACAAAACGACAAACACTCAACATCCACCGGTGGACTACATCCACCGATAGACAAACACTCAACATCCACCAGTGGACTACAACCACCGATAGACAAACACTCAACATCCACCGGTGGACTACAACCACCGATAGACAAACACTCAACATCCACCGATAGACAAAACACTCAACATAACAGCATAACAACCATTTTCACTCTAAACAAAGAAAACTCCGACTACCAAGTGCTTGAGCATTTTACTAAAAATCGTTCAAAACAACATAAGTCCACAACTTTCTAAAAATATCCAGCAAAGCAACAACCTCTAAACCAAAACATGATTTTCATGCTCAGAACAAGAAATCCATAAAGTTGTTAAAAACATCAGAACTATTAATGTTATTAAAACTCTCTGCATACTTCCACCAGTCACTTAACCACTAAAACTTCATAAATAGACAATAGTTAAACTGCCTCATCAGAACACCAAACCATGGCATTGAAGTGCTCCCCCAACCAGCCTAGTCCTCAACATGCTCAGAGAACACACCTTTTGAGGCTTCTTCACCTACATCACAAAACTCATCTATTAGCTTAATGCTAAGTAAGTAAAGCAATAATGAAATGATATGCTGAAATATAAATCCTAGTCATGCAGTTTCTACTTTCACATCTCAGTTGCATTCACGTTCTTTCTCTTATCTGATCCCTCGGTTCCATTGGGAGTTGGATCATTTTTTCCAAAGTCATACATCCTCATCATAAATTAAGGGGCGGATTAGTTCCCTTAACAGCTGATCTGATCCTAAATTCCATTGGGAAGCGGATCAATTTTTCCAAAGTCATACATCATCATCATAAGTTAAGGGGCAGATTAGTTCCCTTAATAGTTTATCTGTTGCAATCTGCTCATTTCTTACCATACCAATACATGTAAATTCATTTTCGTATTGTTTCAAAATATAATGCATGACATACAGACAAATTCAAACATACATAATCCTACATTTTTGTGATGTAGGCCCGAAGGCACATGCATACTCCACTTACCTGGCTTCTTGGAAATGCTCGGTTTCAAACTACTTCGGAAGTTTTGCTCACCTAAGTCATAAACAGAATATCAATTAGATTTTTACTAAACCTCATTCTAATTTATCCAGAAATCTAAGGAATCTAGTTTGGGAGTTCTATACATAGTGCATTCCTGATTCCCCACAAAATCGAAACTAACTCCCACCTACAGCATTCACCAAAGCTCACATCTATACTCCTCTCTACCATCACTAGTTACAATGTAACACGAAATCAAAGTAGACTCACATAGTTTGGAGAAAAATCGGAGAGGGAATCGCCTGGAGAGTTCTGCTCAGCTTGAGCTGAATACCGAGAGAGAGTATGGAAAATAGTGGCGGCTACAGTGCATTAATCACAAAACCTCTTTCCTTAAATAGGTTATCACTATAATTCTCTATTTACCATTATGCCATTACTTAGTCATTTATTAACCTAATCACTAATTCTCCCAATTTTATCCATAAAACGTACACTACAAATTAGTTAAGTAAATTGGTTCGATGAAACTAGGTGTCACACACACATCCTAAACAATATGGGACGGCCATACTGAATCTCCTCCCCTATCGATCGTAGAATCCTCAGTGTGCCTTCAAGCACGAACAGGTTGAGGCATTCATACTTCCGACACGTTACGTAATTTAGCATAGCATCTCTAGTAGAATCCCTCTCGGGGTGCTCCAACGAGCCACTTGCCCGATGAGGCTATTCTAGTAGAGTCCCTGTGACGACCCCAACCCGTATCAGGGCCGCCACGGACTTGCCGTGACATAACTATTACCTAAGCCCTCATATTTTCTCATAAACTTTTTCATTTTTCATTCTTTTTACTTAACACTTTAAAACAAAACTAACTTAGACAATTGACCCACCTCTAACGACCTTTAGGGTCTAACTTTGACTTAAACATTTGATTAAAACATTTTGACTTTTAAAACATTTAGAACTAGACTAAAACCATTAATAACTTAAAACAAATAAAACATTTAAAACAATTAAAGTAAGATTAATTTGAACACGACGCTAATATAACCTATACTCAAGAAAACAAACTGCGTGGATCGCTCTAAAATCGAGCGTATCCATACCTGTTTTAAAATAACTAAACATTTAAAAATGCCCAAACAGTTCCAGTATATTCTCCAAAATAAAGACTTCACATTCTAACCAATCTGCTACCACTACGTATACATCAAAACTCGACTATTCATGCATTTTCTATCAAAGCATCTAATCCATATACTTAAACGTTTTCATACATATACATCAACACTCGACTTGTCATACAATTTTCTATCAAAACCTCTAATCCATATACTTAAACATTTTCATAAACAAACCGACACGTAGACCTACTAACCAACAAGACTAACTCACATCCATTCGACATACATCATTTAAACCATCGGAACATCAAGCCAAAACACACCCCGTCGCCACGAGCACCATCCGTCGACCACCTATTCTTTGTCATCGAGTTCACACCTGTCACCTACATCATGCAACATAAACAGTAAGCCTAATGCTTAGTAAGGGGATGCACTATATGAATTTAAAACATTTTACTTAACATATGCAGTTTCTACAGTTTCATCGTACATAATCATTTCGTTTCGTTTCATTGTTCATATTCGTTTCGTTTCGTTTCATTTCATTTCATCGTTCATATTCATTTCGTTTCGTTTCATCATACATACATGTAATCCTCTACCAATGGAGGGCGGATTAGTTTCTCCATCTCTAGACGTTCCACATATAAATCTTTACCTGAAGGGTGAACCACTTCCTTCAGATATCATACATTTTCTGGACGTTCCACAATCTACATCTGAAGGGTGAACCACTTCCCTCAGACACTTTACATTTTCGTTTTACATCGTTGTCATTTCTACGTTTAAATCGTGAAATCATATGCTAAAACATTTTCGTACTTTTTCTAAAACATGATGCATGGGGACTTTACATATAACATATCATCAAGACATATCCTCAAACAATTCACAACATACATAGACATATACTATTCTCAACAGACTTCTCAAACAACTAACATTCTAAGCTACCCGACTCATAAATCCCCACAATCAGAAAATCATCATCAAAGTAGTAAAACCTAACGTTGCCACGATGTAGGGCCTTAAGGGCCGGAAACCTAACATCCACTTACCTGGCGTCCGTAGTAAGTCGAGCACCGTCCAAAGGTCGTCTTCACCTAAAGCATTTCACAATTAAAAGACATTAAAATCAATTCTAATTAAACGAACCTCAAACTTAAACTAAGCTCCTGGCTAAAGCAATTTCTCCTAAAACTTTCACTTTCTCCAATTGGGCATTTCATCGAGCACGTGGTGCTCACAATTCACTTAACCTCCATTAATGGTTTTCCGATAATTCCCAATATTCAAACTTTAACCTAAATCTACCAACAATCATCAATTCATTTAATCTATCTAATAAACGACAATTGTATTCATTAATAGGCATAAAAGCATAATATCATCAATTTCTAACTAAAACTTAATTAAACGGCTACTAATTTGGGTTCGGTAAAAACCGACCTAAAACTTTGAACGCGCGTAACTTTCGCGTCGGTTATCGGAATCGAACGATTCCAGCGGCCACGTGCTCCTCTAATAACCTATTTTAATCTGTCAAAAGGAATTTTAAAACAAATGACCGGAGCTAGGTCAATTTATCAAAAACCCGAACTGCCCCTTTTTACCCAAAATTTCACTTTTCCAATTTTTATCAAATTCCACCTATTTCATCACCAATCGACCATATACACCTTCAATTTGAATAATCTAACAAAATTCCCGAGCTACATTCATCAAAACCGAAATGCCCTAATCGGTTTTTTACTGTTTTTCGCCCAAATTGGGCATTCCACGGCCAATCAACAATAGCCGGCGCAAGGGTTGGCAAACCCACGCCGGAAGTGACCAAAAACGGCCGGCGATCGGAGCACAATCGAGCTCCCCACCACCGGCCACCAACAGAACGAAAACAGGGCACAGAGGAGGCATACCATTCGGTTCGTGCGCGAGGATGGTCGGAAACCGCACACCCTGGAGTCGCCGCCGTTTTCTGGCCGGAAAGCGTCGAGGTTGGGCACCGGCGTTCGTCGATCGTCGCCGTTCTCCTTCGTCGCCTCTCTCTCGGCGTCGGGCTCGAGCTCGAGCTCGATGTATCAACAGAATGGTTTTCCATTCTGTTGATTTTCTTTAATTATTATTATTAATAATAATAATAATTAATAATAATAATAAAACTAATAATAAAACTAACCATTAATTAACCCTCGTTTATCGTTTTTCCGACCATTTCGAATTTCATTAAATCTCATTATTAAATTGTAACCCACGGCTTACTTTCACTGGAAGTGCCCGAGTCTAAATTAATTAACCAATTAGGTTAACCAAACTTATTCACTTTTCTTTTAAATTACTTAAAACAATTATTCATTAAATAGTTACCTTATCATTTTATCTTTTTCTTGAAAATCTCGGGTGTTACATCCTTCCCTCCTTAATTGGAATTTTGTCCCCAAAATTATTGCTTAGTCAATCCTCTTATTACTCACCCTCACATTATCTAAGTACGATGCTCGTAACACCATTCACGACACTCCTATGGTCTTACCCATCCCTCGGGTGAATGGTTTCCTACATCTCCGAAGCTTTCAATCCATCTAACTTCGCACTTTGTAATTCAATCGCTTATTCACTCAACGACTTCGACTTAATCTCCATCACTTAGACTCTCAATCCTCTCTAACTTAACTCCAACTTTAATTCTTCCTCAAACTAAGTTCATTTAGTTCCTAACTTTTCTCGTTTCATGCCAACAATATACACTTAACCACATCAAACCCTCAAAGTTTCTCCAACTTCGTGACACTAAGGACCTGATGATTAAATTTCTCATCCTACTTCTCCATTTCGAACTCTTCTCCACACTATTATCTCTTTTCCAAATTATCAATCTCATTTTCTAAACCTACTTACCTTGGGCAATCATAGCATTTCCTTAGCTACTCTAATGCCATTCCCGTATACCGGGCTGTAATTACTAAATCTATTTCTTTATGCTTTTACAGCATCCACTAGGTCTCTATAATTATTTCCACTACGCTCGTTTTGTCCAACTTTTATCTCGGTCGTCATTAATCACTAATGAATTCTTAAATCTAAACAAATTCGTTAAACCATTTACCCAACACCTTATGGGCGCTTAAACAATTCGACGTTACCTATGAGTCGGAACTTTCCTATACCTCTTGTTCTAACTTCACATTCAAGCTCGTTTGCACAGTCTTCGTGCAAATTTCTCTTCCTTTCATCCAACATGCTCCAAATTTCACAACCTCCACTACTTGACTCATAAGTCAACCTCCCCTTTAATCTAAATAATTTTCTCACTTATCTCTATGACACTATTCGAAGCCCAAAGATCTACCTAACCGGCCATTTTATTTTACATCACTTAGTCCTTATTTTCCTTAAGTTGCGATCCTCTTCGCACACTTAAGCTTATCATTCCTAACCTTAACTATTTACCAAATCGTTGGCTTCGACTTCACTACATACGGGTCGAGCCTTTGAGATTTCCTAATTTAATCTTATCTCGATGCACTTGAACATTATTGTGCAATTTCTCGTCCTCCTCGTCCGGTGACCCATTAATCTATCAATCCGCACAACACTAACATTCGATCAAAATTTCAAATCTAAACCCTTTATTTAATTTCGATAATGTCCTATACTTATTCTTAATATCACACTAAGACTTCTTCGAAAGTTACGAACTAATCTACTACTTGGTCATTTCTTCTAGTCAAGTTCATAATGTTCTATTTGTCTTCTTCATAATAATTTGCCTAACAACTTTCTTGTTAGCAAACTTGTTGTAGGTAAACCTACAACCTGAATCTAGATCTTCTAAAGTTCTTAAATTTTATTCTTCTATTTTTCCCCAAAACTTAGAAGTATCCATTACCCTTAATGGAACGAAGCATATCATAGCTCGTACCACAAGCCCTATCAATTCTCAAGTCTCCAGACAAATATCTAAGTGATCAAGTTCACGTCCTTAAATTCTCACATGAATCGGCCTTCACTTAATTCCTTATAGGCTAAGCTTTCTAACTCACCTAATTTAATCTCCTTCTCCCGATTTCCTCAATCATCACTTAGGCGCTAAGTTTTGACTGGCCTACGACTTTAACCACCTATTGAGTAATGACTATTTCTATAGCAAAGTTCCAAACTTTTCCAACTTTACACTCTATCATTCGATCACTCATACGCACTTCGAGTTCCACCTAATTGGTCACCACCTGAACTCTTCATTACGATCCACCTCTCGAGTCCTTTAAACACTAAAGTTCCTACTTCCATCTTGGAGGTAAGTCTCATGTCTGGGGTTCTCAACTTAAACTAGATCAACTATAGACTCATTTCTTAACTCCGGCGTTCATAACTCCAAGAATCTGAAATCTTTTATCCTTACTACAATTTCTATAATTAGCACTTACTCTCGTCGATTTATCATCCTTCTAACATTGCACGGGATACAATAAACCCGTAAACATGACTTCCAATCTAAGGTGTTAAGCCCTTCTTCAAAATTTTGTTACACTTCTTAGGCGTTTCCAATAATTTCTAACTCTCATACTTTGCCTTATGTCCCCAGGTTAAGCAACATCTAATTGCCTAACGCATCTTCTATTTATTGGTCACTCTTAACTTCACTAAGTCTTCTTTTCTATTTAGTGGCGGTCATAATCTTTTCACGTATCAATACTTGTCCTTCGTTGCTTAGTTCTCTAAGATGGTACCTATCTCCTAGAGAACGTCCAAATTATATAACTTGAGTATTATCCATCGTATAACCTTGATCCTTTATTGTCTCTAAATTCGTTAATCCACCAACTTCACCTCAATATTTTTGTTCTCTTCACTGATATTTACTAAGTCAAATGCTTCTATTCGACAATTCACCTAAGCTAGACTTTTGATTATTACCTTCATTTATATACTTAGAGGGTTTCGTCAAACCGTTAGATCTCCTAAGTTGTATCCCTCCAACGGTAATAAATTCTAAGTATGTGCACACTTGCACAATTATCCCAGGTTATTCATCTCAACGCATAACTTTCTCTATTCACAATCCTCCTTCTATCTAATATACAAAAGTAACGTTTTAAACCCCTACTCTAATTACACTTCTTATCTAACGCTCCTTATCTTATTAATCGTCACTATATGAATATACCTGGAATAACCGATGATTGAACAACTCCCTCTTCTTCGATCATGGCAGACATTCTCGAAGGACAACACGGTGGTATCTTATTCGGTCCTAGACAATCTCTGGCCTTGTGCCCCACCTTGTCGCACCGAAAATATCGACCGGAATGCAACTTGCACTCCCACCAGATGACACATCGCATAAGAAACCTTATTTATCTCCTTTACCTTAATAATGTCAAACAATCTTTCCATTGCTCGAACCTACACCTCAGCCTGTGTCGGACCTATAGCACATTCATCAAATATCGGAGGTCGAACTGCCTAGTTCGTTCACTACCCTGGTTCCATGAAACACTACCTTGTCCATTACCATTTCCATCTCGAGTTTTCTAGGTGCTTTCGGCATTTTCTTGTTCCTAGACACATTAGAAAACAAGACAAAACAATATAAACATCTATGAATCAAACTCAAACTTAAATACTTACAGTCGATGGAGAGTCCTCGTGCGGCGGTGTGTTTTTGGCAGGCATATCACAGAACTCGCTTTTAAAACTCCGTCTCTCTAATACCATAACTGTGACGACCCCAACCCGTATCAGGGCCGCCACGGACTTGCCGTGACATAACTATTACCTAAGCCTTCATATTTTCTCATAAACTTTTTCATTTTTCATTCTTTTTACTTAACACTTTAAAAGAAAACTAACTTAGACAATTGACCCACCTCTAACGACCTTTAGGGTCTAACTTTGACTTAAACATTTGATTAAAACATTTTGACTTTTAAAACATTTAGAACTAGACTAAAACCATTAATAACTTAAAACAAATAAAACATTTAAAACAATTAAAGTAAGATTAATTTGAACACGACGCTAATATAACCTATACTCAAGAAAACAAACTGCGTGGATCGCTCTAAAATCGAGCGTATCCATACCTGTTTTAAAATAACTAAACATTTAAAAATGCCCAAACAGTTCCAGTATATTCTCCAAAATAAAGACTTCACATTCTAACCAATCTGCTACCACTACGTATACATCAAAACTCGACTATTCATGCATTTTCTATCAAAGCATCTAATCCATATACTTAAACGTTTTCATACATATACATCAACACTCGACTTGTCATACAATTTTCTATCAAAACCTCTAATCCATATACTTAAACATTTTCATAAACAAACCGACACGTAGACCTACTAACCAACAAGACTAACTCACATCCATTCGACATACATCATTTAAACCATCGGAACATCAAGCCAAAACACACCCCGTCGCCACGAGCACCATCCGTCGACCACCTATTCTTTGTCATCGAGTTCACACCTGTCACCTACATCATGCAACATAAACAGTAAGCCTAATGCTTAGTAAGGGGATGCACTATATGAATTTAAAACATTTTACTTAACATATGCAGTTTCTACAGTTTCATCGTACATAATCATTTTGTTTCGTTTCATTGTTCATATTCGTTTCGTTTCGTTTCATTTCGTTTCATCGTTCATATTCATTTCGTTTCGTTTCATCATACATACATGTAATCCTCTACCAATGGAGGGCGGATTAGTTTCTCCATCTCTAGACGTTCCACATATAAATCTTTACCTGAAGGGTGAACCACTTCCTTCAGATATCATACATTTTCTGGACGTTCCACAATCTACATCTGAAGGGTGAACCACTTCCCTCAGACACTTTACATTTTCGTTTTACATCGTTGTCATTTCTACGTTTAAATCGTGAAATCATATGCTAAAACATTTTCGTACTTTTTCTAAAACATGATGCATGGGGACTTTACATATAACATATCATCAAGACATATCCTCAAACAATTCACAACATACATAGACATATACTATTCTCAACAGACTTCTCAAACAACTAACATTCTAAGCTACCCGACTCATAAATCCCCACAATCAGAAAATCATCATCAAAGTAGTAAAACCTAACGTTGCCACGATGTAGGGCCTTAAGGGCCGGAAACCTAACATCCACTTACCTGGCGTCCGTAGTAAGCCGAGCACCGTCCAAAGGTCGTCTTCACCTAAAGCATTTCACAATTAAAAGACATTAAAATCAATTCTAATTAAACGAACCTCAAACTTAAACTAAGCTCCTGGCTAAAGCAATTTCTCCTAAAACTTTCACTTTCTCCAATTGGGCATTTCATCGAGCACGTGGTGCTCACAATTCACTTAACCTCCATTAATGGTTTTCCGATAATTCCCAATATTCAAACTTTAACCTAAATCTACCAACAATCATCAATTCATTTAATCTATCTAATAAACGACAATTGTATTCATTAATAGGCATAAAAGCATAATATCATCAATTTCTAACTAAAACTTAATTAAACGGCTACTAATTTGGGTTCGGTAAAAACCGACCTAAAACTTTGAACGCGCGTAACTTTCGCGTCGGTTATCGGAATCGAACGATTCCAGCGGCCACGTGCTCCTCTAATAACCTATTTTAATCTGTCAAAAGGAATTTTAAAACAAATGACCGGAGCTAGGTCAATTTATCAAAAACCCGAACTGCCCCTTTTTACCCAAAATTTCACTTTTCCAATTTTTATCAAATTCCACCTATTTCATCACCAATCGACCATATACACCTTCAATTTGAATAATCTAACAAAATTCCCGAGCTACATTCATCAAAACCGAAATGCCCTAATCGGTTTTTTACTGTTTTTCGCCCAAATTGGGCATTCCACGGCCAATCAACAATAGCCGGCGCAAGGGTTGGCAAACCCACGCCGGAAGTGACAAAAAACGGCCGGCGATCGGAGCACAATCGAGCTCCCCACCACCGGCCACCAACAGAACGAAAACAGGGCACAGAGGAGGCATACCATTCGGTTCGTGCGCGAGGATGGTCGGAAACCGCACACCCTGGAGTCGCCGCCGTTTTCTGGCCGGAAAGCGTCGAGGTTGGGCGCCGGCGTTCGTCGATCGTCGCCGTTCTCCTTCGTCGCCTCTCTCTCGGCGTCGGGCTCGAGCTCGAGCTCGATGTATCAACAGAATGGTTTTCCATTCTGTTAATTTTCTTTAATTATTATTATTAATAATAATAATAATTAATAATAATAATAATTAATAATAATAATAAAACTAATAATAAAACTAACCATTAATTAACCCTCATTTATCGTTTTTCCGACCATTTCGAATTTCATTAAATCTCATTATTAAATTGTAACCCACGGCTTACTTTCACTGGAAGTGCCCGAGTCTAAATTAATTAACCAATTAGGTTAACCAAACTTATTCACTTTTCTTTTAAATTACTTAAAACAATTATTCATTAAATAGTTACCTTATCATTTTATCTTTCTCTTGAAAATCTCGGGTGTTACAGTCCCTCTCAGGGTGCTCCAACGAGCCACTTGCCCGACGAGGCTATTCTACTTGAGACCAAGTTGCATATCCATTTTCATATCTTACATTTCATCCTCACCACTCAAACATGCCAAACACGTGGTTTTGTAGTTAGAAAACAATGATGCATGACACACGATTCTCAACTCCAACAAAACACAACAAATAAACACACCAAATAAACAAACAATCCCTACTGTTCCATGGTGTAGGCCCGAAGGCAACAAAACATGCATCCACTACTTACCTGATTGCTTGACTTTCAATTGCTTACTTCGTCTAATAATTCACTCACTCGATCACCTAAAATAACAAAAACTTAACTTAGTAAGTCACCAATAAAGTCTAAGGGATTTTCTAACTAAAACTAAACAACACCTAAAACAAATTTCACTCTCAAAACACAAAACCCGAGTTTTACCCAAAGTTAACAACATCCAACTTCGAACGGCCATAACTTCCTCGTTTTTCAACGGATTTCAACGTGCCACCCCAATCTGTAAACCTATACACGTCTACTATCCATTGAAACATTAAATTAACCAACCAAATAACTTGGCCTGACCGAAATATACAAAACAGAATCGGCTATCAATTATTCACAAATTAGTTTTTCACAACTTCCACTAAATCACCATTCTTACTCCCTAAACCACCTAAACTAATCCATTTAAAAACAAAAGCATAAAATTTGGAAAGAAATCTAACATTTGAACCCAATTTTTTGAACTCCATGGTTAGGGTTTTCCAAACCCTAACCAAAACCAACAAAACTACCCTAAAAACCTCTAAAACCAACCCCTAAATGCATATAACTCAAAACCCCAACAAAAGCTCACCTTAATCTCTTGCAAAATCTATGGATAGAAGGAGGAGGGAGGCATCAATGGTGGCTGGTTTGTGGAGAGGAAGAAAGGGGAGGGGAAGAAGATGAATCAAACTTTAAAATTTTACCTTTTTATCTTAGCATTTTTTTTCTACTTTTAAAATTTTCCACCAACTTTTTAAATTTTACACATTAACCACCTTTTATTTCCTTCCCTTCTTTCCTCCAACGTGGAGCATCCCATTTCTCCCACATCTTCATCACAATTTCTTCTTTTCTATTGGTCCAAGTATGCTTTGAATTTTCAACCTACACTTTTGACTATTCAACACCTTTGTTTTGACAATTCATCTTCTTTTCTTTCTTCTAACCAATAACCAATAACACTTAACTTTAAACACCCTAACCATTAATCCTAGGCCTATACACGTTATAGGAAATTCCTGGTGTTACAATAATAGTTCCGGACAACCACAGCATGGAGAGGTTCCAAAAGCTACGGCCTCCAATATTCAACGGACAATCTACGGACCTCTCTATCGCTGAGTAGTGGGTTCAAACAATGGAGGACATGTTGGCTTATGCCAAAGTAGAGAATTCTGAGAAGGTCACGTGCGTCACTTTCCGCCTGGCATTAGATGCCCGATCTTGGTGGGATTCTGTTAAGGCAACTACAGACGTGACACTGATTAGGTGGGAACCTTTTAAGACCGTATTCTTTGATAAATATTTCAGCCGTACTGTGAGGGCGGCAAAAAGGTGTGTAGTTCACGTAGCTAAAGCAGACCAGCACAGTTGTGGAGTACATTAGAAAGTTTGATGCCTTATCACGGTTTGCATCGCGTCTTGTAACACCCGACGTTTCGGCCAGGTGATTTTCTGACCATTTTCATTGTCACCCTCTTATTTAACCTTTATGATTTAAAATTTAATGTTAAGATAAATTATTACAAGTTAAGTAAAACTAGGTTGGGTGGCAGTTTTGTAAATTAAAATCGATGGATTTAGTATAAATAGGAAATGGAAACCTTAAATCTCATTTTATTGCCACTGTAGCCGACATTCCCTCTCGGCGATTTCTTCTCTTCCAAGTTCTTGCTCTCGGCTACCAGAACTTTCCTCTGCCGACGACCGGTTTCGAGCTTGCTCTTCTCTGCAAATCCACACCCGAGGTATGAAATGGACAATGTAGTCATTCATTAGTAAATAGAGCTCTGTTTTCAGCTCGGCACTGAGTTCGGATATTTTTAGCAGTGGCCGAGTAGCTTTAGACTTTTTAAAATCTGAGAGTAGAAATGTCATCCCGAATCGATTCTGAGCATTTTAAGTAACCAACTCGGATTTAATCAATGGTAAAACCTGTCCACCTAGTTTCGGATTTCAGACTGCAGTGTGTCAACAGAGGAATCGGAATGACTTTAGCTATTAGATCCTAGGACGGTTTATGATTAGGACTATTAGGACTTTGTTTTAACTACTGTAATGTACATGTTTTAGGTGAAGAAGTTTAAAGGAAAGAAGCTCGGATTGCTAAGGAGTCCAGGTAAGTGAATGTGTTAAGATTTCCGGCCACTAGGGCCCTACACCGCAAGGGTATTAGGAAATCACTGAAATGTTAACTTGTTGACTATGATTTTGTTATTTCCACGACATGAAGAAGTTGTGTAAGTAAATGTAAAGTTACAGGATGTTCTACTTGTCCTTATGGTATGACTTTTCTCTGTGAACCTCATGTCTATGTATTATGCCCACGTTTATGATTAAGTAGAGAATATGAAAAGTAAATGTAACCATAATTAAGTGCAGAACGGGGAAAGGACTATGCTATGTATGACTCGCGAATTCTCCCACTGGTGGAGGCCGAGTAATGATATGTATGACTCGCGAAATCTCCCACTGGTGGAGGCCGAGTTAATGATATGTATGGCTCGCGAATTCTCCCACTGGGGAGGCCGAGTGATGTATCATGATTGCCGCGATAGGCAAATGATTATGTACGACTGCCGCGATAGGCAAATGACTATGTACCCCAGTCTTCCTCCCTCGTTCCCTGCCTTAATACATGTTATGTAAAGGATAAAGATGAACATGAATGAAGAATGGTTTATGAACTTATGTCCCTTTAAATTGTGTATTCATGTATATCTGTCAGCATGCATTCCTTACTAAGCATTAGGCTTATAGTTAAACCTTATGGTGTAGGTGAAGAAGGTTCAGGTGAGGATGTTATGTTCAAAGAGGATGCTTAAGGCTGGTTGCTGGAGGATGCTCAAGGTGACAGTGCGGGACTGGAGAGGCGATTTATGACCCCTGGTTAAGACTCTTATGTTACAGTATGTTAAAGAATATGGTAGTTTAAGTAGGATGAGATTATTTAAAACGTTGAGCTTTGAAACTGTCTAGTGGATCATTGAGTCAGGGAATGATTATATAGATTTATAAATGGTCAGTTGCTTAAGTCTTCCGCTATATGCATTTTGAATGAGTTGTGTTTTCTTTCTGTTGGAAGGAGTCATTTGATGATTTAGAGTTCTCTACCGTAAGACGGAAGCTGGAAGAGGTAGTCTTCCGGCTGACGTCATCGGCAGATGCCGAAGGGTAGATGTTTGTTGGTTTAGTCTTTCGGCTGACGTCATCCGCTGTATGAGTTTTAATGAATCTGTGGTTTATTCTGTTGGTGTCCCGGTATTAAGTTTGAAGTTATGATGTTTGTGCTGCCGGTAGACGAAATGTATTTGTCTATCGGAAGGTGTGAGTGTTATTATGGAGTTTAGAAATCGGTAGATGAAGTTGCTTGTCTACCGGAAGAAGAAGATGTTAGGTTAATGTTTAGTAGTCGGTAGATGAAAGTACTTGTCTATCGGCAGGAGATGTGTCATTTTGAAGTGTAGAAATCGACAGGAGGATTGTGATGGGAGTCGGGTAAGTCTGTCTTCCGGAGGACGTCATCGGAAGAGGAAAAGTATTTGTCTTCCGGCTGACGTCATCAGCAGACGATATGCCATCGGCAGATGTTGTGTGTTGCCATCGGCAGATGTAGTGCCACGTCATCGGCAGATGATGTGAGTTAATCTACCAGAAGATGTAGTGCCACGTCATCGGCAGATGATGTGAGTTAATCTATCGGAAGATGTAGTATAAATGTCATCGGCAGATGTTGTGTGTTGCCATCGGCAGATGTAGTGCCACGTCATCGGCAGATGATGTGAGTTAATCTGTCGGAAGATGTAGTTGCCTTAAGCCATCGGCAGATGACGACAATGTCTGTTATCTGGCGATCGGTATGAGTAGTGAGTTAAGTTACCGGAAGATGTGATGCCACGTCATCGGCAGATATAGAGTATTTGCCATCGGCAGATGAGAGCATCGTCTATTGTCCTCTCATCGGTAGATGTAGGTGGCTTCCGTTGTATAATTGAACGGTGTTTTAATTGGTCACACGAGTTGCACGTGACTGTCGGCAGATGCAAATATGTGTGCCTGCCGATAGATGTTTAATGAATCATGTGAGATGCACGTGCTGACCGGTAGAACAACTAGATGTTTGTCGTTTAGCGATCGGCAGGAGTGAAAGCTAAACGCGGTTATTCAGCGAATTTAAGTTAAGATGAGATATGATATAAGTCTGAAAAAAAAAAAAAGGGTACACTACGATTACAGAGGTATAAAAGTACGGATAAGTTTAAAGGAAAGTCATGACACGTGACGATCCTCCCCGGGTCGTTACAATTATGGTATCAAAGCAAATCCAGGTTCTAAAACCGATTCTGCAGACTGCCTCCCAGCACTGACTGTCACTTGAGCACACCTCAGCAACTGTAAGTGTTTATGATTTCATGTATGTCATTAAGTTAAGTTATGCCTGTAATGAATTGCCAGGAATCCCAAGATGGTTAGAGGTCAACAGAGAGAGGCCAATGAGGATAGCAATGCTATTGCTCAGTTGACTGAGTTGGTCATGCGCCAATCTCACCAGATAGAACGACTGATGACAGCTAGAGAAGAACAAGGCAACTCCAGTACTAACGCAACTCATGATCACGGGGGTGAGCGCTTTCACCGGCTTCGACCCCCGGTGTTTAATGGGTATGTTTCAGATCCTGTCCATGCTGAGGAGTGGATCCGAAAGATTGAAGACATGTTTAAGTATGCAAAGGTTGACGAAGGGGATAAGGTCACCTATGCTGTCTTTCATTTGGAGTTAAGTGCAAGGCATTGGTGGGACTCGATCCAGAGCACCCCTAATGCCGAAGCTATGACCTGGGGGATGTTCAAGACTGCCTTCTTCGACAAGTACTTCAATAGGACTGTTCGGGCCAACAAGAAGAAGGAGTTTATGAATCTACGACAAACTGGCTCTGTGACGGATTATATATGTGAATTTGATGCTTTATCACGGTTTGCTCCCCGTATGATTGAGGATGAGGAAGATAAGATTTACCAGTTTGTTCAAGGACTGAAGCCAAGTCTGTACATGAAAGTGAAGACTGCCGGGATACATAATGTACCTTATGGTGAAGTGACGGCTAAGGCCTTGGAGCTAGAAGAGGCAGAAATGACAGCATATGCACAACGCGAACAGCCAAAGAAACTCATGAAGGACGCTCAGCCGCCACCACGTCAGAACAAGGGTTGGCAGCCACGACAGAACAGGGGACCACAGCAACAACAGCATGGAATGAAGAGGCCCCTCAACCAGAATGATGACCAGGGAAAAGGAAAGAGACCTCTGGCGCCTCTATGCCCTACATGTCAGAGGAACCACCCTGGTGAGTGCAAGTTGCTTTCTGGCCGCTGTTTCAGGTGTGATAAGACCGGACACATGGTCAGAGATTGCCCCATGCCGCCAGACCCGAACCGTGCAAGGGTTGTACCCAGAGTGTATGCATTGATGGAAGATGAGGGAGCTGATCAACATACAGTCATATCAGGTACCATCATGATTTGTGGTTTTGCTGCTTATACACTCATAGATACAGGGGCCACACACTCGTTTATATCAACCTTGTTTGTATGCAAACATAGCATAGGACCCTTACCAGCTGAAAGGTTATATAGTGTTGTGTTGCCATCAGGGAGGTCCCTACATTCAGAGCAGATTGTTAAGGGTGACGTCGTGTCCTTAGGGGATAAGAATCTCTATGCGGAATTAATTGTCATTGACATAAGAGGGTATGAAGTAATATTAGGGATGGATTGGTTATTTAGACATCATGCCACGATAAGTTGTCGATCTGGAATAGTTGATTTTAGACCCCCAAATGATAACCATTATTCCTTCCAAGCTATTCCTAAAATAAGTAAGATACCAATTATATCCTCACTAGAAATATACCGAATGCTGAGAGGTGGTTGTGAGAGCTACCTGGCTAGTGTAATAGATGACCGGGTGAAGAATAAAATTGAGCTACAGGATATTCCTATAGTCCGAGAGTTTCCCGAGGCATTCCTAGATGATTTACCGGGTATACCACCTGATAGGGAAATAGAATTTGTGATTGATACATACCCCGAGGCATCACCTGTATCCAAAAATCCTTACCGTATGGCACCTGTTGAGTTGAAAGAATTGAAGGTTCAACTGCAGGAATTGGTTGACAAGGGATTTATTCGCCCCAGCAGTTCTCCTTGGGGTGCACCAGTCTTATTTGTAAGGAAGAAGGATGGTTCTCTTAGAATGTGCATAGACTACAGGGAACTAAATAAGTTGACAATCAAGAATAGGTACCCCTTACCCAGGATTGACGATTTGTTTGACCAATTGCAAGGAGCTAAGGTATTTTCAAAGATAGATTTACGTTCGGGTTATTACCAACTGAAGGTTAAAGAAGGAGATATACCAAAGACAGCCTTCAGAACCCGCTATGGACATTATGAATTCTTAGTCATGTCGTTTGGTTTGACAAACGCCCCTGCCGCTTTTATGGATCTAATGAACCGTGTGTTTCGTGAGTATTTGGATAAGTTTGTGATTGTATTCATAGATGATATCTTGATATATTCCCGAACTGTGGCTGACCATGAAGAACATTTGAAAGTAGTTTTGACGACATTGAAGGAGCATCGACTTTACGCCAAGCTGTCTAAGTGTGAGTTTTGGTTAGATAAGGTTAATTTCCTTGGCCATGTAGTTTCTGCTAATGGCATATCTGTGGACCCAACCAAAATTCAGGCAGTAAAAGATTGGCCTCAACCTAAGAATGCCAGTGAAGTCCGCAGCTTCCTTGGATTGGCAGGCTATTACAGAAAATTCATCAAGGGATTTTCTATGATAGCTAAACCCCTGACAGGTTTGACAAAGAAGGACATTAAGTATTCTTGGACTGAAGCCTGTGAAGATAGCTTCCAGACGTTAAAACTGAAGTTAACAACAGCTCCTGTTTTGACCCTCCCAACCGAAGAAGGAAAATTTAGTGTTTACTGTGATGCTTCTAAAGTCGGTTTAGGTTGTGTTCTGATGCAAGAGGGTAAAGTTATAGCGTATGCTTCTAGGCAGCTAAAGAGTTACGAGCAAAATTACCCCACTCATGATCTAGAATTAGCTGCTGTTGTTTTTGCCTTGAAGATTTGGAGACACTATTTATATGGACAACAATGTGAGGTGTTTTCTGACCATAAAAGTCTAAAGTACCTCTTCACACAGAAGGAATTAAACATGAGACAGAGACGTTGGTTGGAATTTGTCAAGGATTACGATTTTGAGATCAAGTATCACCCCGGGAAGGCTAACTCTGTAGCTGATGCGTTGAGTAGGATGTCAACAACAATGCAGCCCGTGGTTTCAACCATGTCTATGCCCTTAAGAACAGAAGTTCAGAAATTTAACTTGGAGATAGTTCCAGAGTTATCAGTCTTGCTCGCTGAGTTAACTATTCAACCAACAATTTTGGAAAAGATCAAGGATGCACAACAGAAGGATTCAGTGGAAAATATCAGCATGATGGATAAGTTGAAGGACGCCACCTCCGAGTTCAGTCTCTCCAAGGATGGGATCCTGAGGTTTAGAAATCGGTGGTGCATTCCTAATGATGTGGAATTGCGTAAGTTGATCTTGGCTGAGGCGCACTCCTCTTCCTTTTCCGTACATCCTGGCTGCACCAAGATGTACCAAGACCTGAAGTTACAGTACTGGTGGCCTAACCTAAAAAGGGATGTTGCTAAGTATGTAGAGTCCTGTTTAGTATGCCAACAATTCAAAGCCGAGCACCAACGTCCAGGAGGTACTCTTCAGCCGTTGCCTATTCCCGAGTGGAAGTGGGAACACATAGCCATGGATTTCGTAGTATGACTACCTAAGACGACAAAAGGGCATGATTGTATTTGGGTTGTGGTGGATAGACTGACAAAATCGGCCCATTTCTTACCTGTAAGGACCACCTATACGATGGACCAACTTGCTAACCTTTATGTCCAAGAAATTATCAGGTTGCATGGGATTCCCGTATCCATAGTCTCTGATCGTGACCCTAGGTTCACCTCTCGATTCTGGAAAAGTTTGCAAGGTACATTGGGTACAAGGTTATCCTTCAGCACCGCTTTTCACCCGCAGACAGATGGACAATCCGAGAGAACCATTCAGATACTCGAGGATATGTTAAGGGCATGTGTTCTAGACTTTCAGGCATCTTGGAGTAGACACCTACCTCTGATTGAGTTTTCTTACAACAACAGTTATCAGTCCACAATTGGTATGGCACCCTATGAAGCTTTGTATGGTAGGAAATGCAGGTCACCCTTGTACTGGGATGAAGTTGGTGAAGCGAAGCTATTGGGCCCTGAGATTCTACAACAGATGTCAGATAAAATTTCGGTCATTAGGAAAAGGATGTTAACTGCACAAAGTCGACAGAAGAGTTATGCGGACCAAAGAAGAAGAGATCTTGAGTTTTCTGTTGGTGATGAAGTTTTTCTGAAGATTTCACCATTTAGAGGAGTCTTAAGATTTGGTAAGAAGGGAAAGCTTAATCCACGATTCGTTGGACCATTCCCTGTCTTAGCAAGAATTGGCAGTACAGCCTATAGGTTACTTTTGCCTCCGTCTTTGGAAAAGGTTCACAATGTCTTTCATGTGTCTATGCTAAGGAAATGCATACGTGATCCGACTCAAGTTGTTAAACCAATGGAAATTGAAGTTGAGCCTAATTTGGTGTATGAAGTGAAACCAGTACAAATTTTGGATTCTGCAGTGAAGACTCTAAGGAATAAGGAAATCTTGTTGGTTAAGGTTTTGTGGAAGAATCATGGTATTGAAGAAGCTACATGGGAACTACAGCAGGAGATGTTGGACAAATATCCTAAGTTATTTGCTTGAGCAATTTTCGAGGACGAAAATTTTGTTTAAGGAGGGGTGGATGTAACACCCGACGTTTCGGCCAGGTGATTTTCTGACCATTTTCATTGTCACCCTCTTATTTAACCTTTATGATTTAAAATTTAATGTTAAGATAAATTATTACAAGTTAAGTAAAACTAGGTTGGGTGGCAGTTTTGTAAATTAAAATCGATGGATTTAGTATAAATAGGAAATGGAAACCTTAAATCTCATTTTATTGCCACTGTAGCCGACATTCCCTCTCGGCGATTTCTTCTCTTCCAAGTTCTTGCTCTCGGCTACCAGAACTTTCCTCTGCCGACGACCGGTTTCGAGCTTGCTCTTCTCTGCAAATCCACACCCGAGGTATGAAATGGACAATGTAGTCATTCATTAGTAAATAGAGCTCTGTTTTCAGCTCGGCACTGAGTTCGGATATTTTTAGCAGTGGCCGAGTAGCTTTAGACTTTTTAAAATCTGAGAGTAGAAATGTCATCCCGAATCGATTCTGAGCATTTTAAGTAACCAACTCGGATTTAATCAATGGTAAAACCTGTCCACCTAGTTTCGGATTTCAGACTGCAGTGTGTCAACAGAGGAATCGGAATGACTTTAGCTATTAGATCCTAGGACGGTTTATGATTAGGACTATTAGGACTTTGTTTTAACTACTGTAATGTACATGTTTTAGGTGAAGAAGTTTAAAGGAAAGAAGCTCGGATTGCTAAGGAGTCCAGGTAAGTGAATGTGTTAAGATTTCCGGCCACTAGGGCCCTACACCGCAAGGGTATTAGGAAATCACTGAAATGTTAACTTGTTGACTATGATTTTGTTATTTCCACGACATGAAGAAGTTGTGTAAGTAAATGTAAAGTTACAGGATGTTCTACTTGTCCTTATGGTATGACTTTTCTCTGTGAACCTCATGTCTATGTATTATGCCCACGTTTATGATTAAGTAGAGAATATGAAAAGTAAATGTAACCATAATTAAGTGCAGAACGGGGAAAGGACTATGCTATGTATGACTCGCGAATTCTCCCACTGGTGGAGGCCGAGTAATGATATGTATGACTCGCGAAATCTCCCACTGGTGGAGGCCGAGTTAATGATATGTATGGCTCGCGAATTCTCCCACTGGGGAGGCCGAGTGATGTATCATGATTGCCGCGATAGGCAAATGATTATGTACGACTGCCGCGATAGGCAAATGACTATGTACCCCAGTCTTCCTCCCTCGTTCCCTGCCTTAATACATGTTATGTAAAGGATAAAGATGAACATGAATGAAGAATGGTTTATGAACTTATGTCCCTTTAAATTGTGTATTCATGTATATCTGTCAGCATGCATTCCTTACTAAGCATTAGGCTTATAGTTAAACCTTATGGTGTAGGTGAAGAAGGTTCAGGTGAGGATGTTATGTTCAAAGAGGATGCTTAAGGCTGGTTGCTGGAGGATGCTCAAGGTGACAGTGCGGGACTGGAGAGGCGATTTATGACCCCTGGTTAAGACTCTTATGTTACAGTATGTTAAAGAATATGGTAGTTTAAGTAGGATGAGATTATTTAAAACGTTGAGCTTTGAAACTGTCTAGTGGATCATTGAGTCAGGGAATGATTATATAGATTTATAAATGGTCAGTTGCTTAAGTCTTCCGCTATATGCATTTTGAATGAGTTGTGTTTTCTTTCTGTTGGAAGGAGTCATTTGATGATTTAGAGTTCTCTACCGTAAGACGGAAGCTGGAAGAGGTAGTCTTCCGGCTGACGTCATCGGCAGATGCCGAAGGGTAGATGTTTGTTGGTTTAGTCTTTCGGCTGACGTCATCCGCTGTATGAGTTTTAATGAATCTGTGGTTTATTCTGTTGGTGTCCCGGTATTAAGTTTGAAGTTATGATGTTTGTGCTGCCGGTAGACGAAATGTATTTGTCTATCGGAAGGTGTGAGTGTTATTATGGAGTTTAGAAATCGGTAGATGAAGTTGCTTGTCTACCGGAAGAAGAAGATGTTAGGTTAATGTTTAGTAGTCGGTAGATGAAAGTACTTGTCTATCGGCAGGAGATGTGTCATTTTGAAGTGTAGAAATCGACAGGAGGATTGTGATGGGAGTCGGGTAAGTCTGTCTTCCGGAGGACGTCATCGGAAGAGGAAAAGTATTTGTCTTCCGGCTGACGTCATCAGCAGACGATATGCCATCGGCAGATGTTGTGTGTTGCCATCGGCAGATGTAGTGCCACGTCATCGGCAGATGATGTGAGTTAATCTACCAGAAGATGTAGTGCCACGTCATCGGCAGATGATGTGAGTTAATCTATCGGAAGATGTAGTATAAATGTCATCGGCAGATGTTGTGTGTTGCCATCGGCAGATGTAGTGCCACGTCATCGGCAGATGATGTGAGTTAATCTGTCGGAAGATGTAGTTGCCTTAAGCCATCGGCAGATGACAACAATGTCTGTTATCTGGCGATCGGTATGAGTAGTGAGTTAAGTTACCGGAAGATGTGATGCCACGTCATCGGCAGATATAGAGTATTTGCCATCGGCAGATGAGAGCATCGTCTATTGTCCTCTCATCGGTAGATGTAGGTGGCTTCCGTTGTATAATTGAACGGTGTTTTAATTGGTCACACGAGTTGCACGTGACTGTCGGCAGATGCAAATATGTGTGCCTGCCGATAGATGTTTAATGAATCATGTGAGATGCACGTGCTGACCGGTAGAACAACTAGATGTTTGTCGTTTAGCGATCGGCAGGAGTGAAAGCTAAACGCGGTTATTCAGCGAATTTAAGTTAAGATGAGATATGATATAAGTCTGAAAAAAAAAAAAGGGTACACTACGATTACAGAGGTATAAAAGTACGGATAAGTTTAAAGGAAAGTCATGACACGTGACGATCCTCCCCGGGTCGTTACACGTCTGGTCAGTGATAATGAAGACAAGGTGTAACAGTTTATGGATGGATTAAACCGGGAGATTCGGAAGAACATCATAGTATCTGGCATTTTAGATGTTCCCTACGAGGACATCGCAGCGAGAGCCTTGGAGTTTGAGGCTACAGAATTGACCTGTGTTAAGCCTAGAGAGCCTGCTAAGGGCTTCTTTCGTGAGATCCAGCCTCAGGTACGGAATCGATGTTGGAAACCTAAAGGACAACAGCCACAACCACAACAGCAAAGAGGCGTAAAGAGGCCTTATGAGGGAGGAAAGGATCAGGACAAGGGGAAACAGAATCAGGGGGCTACACAAAAGCCTATTTGTCCTAAGTGCCAGAAGGAACATTATGGCGAGTGTCGGATGGGTACCAACAGCTGTTACAGATGCAAAGAGGTTGGCCATTACATCATGAACTGCCCATTATTGGACCAGAATCAACCAGGCAGAAATCAACAGAGCAGAGATCAGAGAAGAGTTATGTCGAGAATCTTTGCTTTCATCGAGCCTGGTGATGTCGACGACGAGGCTCAACCATCTGTTATAGCAGGTACTATCTTAGTCATGGGTGTACCAGTATTTTTTTTAATTGACACGGGAGCTACGCACTCCTTCATTTCAACTGCTTGCATGACTAGATTGGAGTTAGAGTCTGAGTTAGCATAGAGTGAATATAGAGTGATGCTGCCTTCGGGAGCGCTTATGCAGTCCAATCGTATCTTCCAAGGCAACGTCGTCTCTGTAGAGTTTAATACTCTCTATGCTTGCTTGATAGTTATTAGCATAGAGCGGTACGATCTTATATTGGGAATGGACTGGCTAGCATGCCATTTCACTACCATTAATTGCCGATTCGGATTGGTAACTTTTTGGCCTCCGGATAAGGAAGAGTTCTCATATCAGGCATTAAATAGGGCAAGTGGTCACCTATTCCCTATTCCATGGAGGTCCGAGAGCAGTTTAAAGGTGAATGCTCATTTTATCTTGCTACAATGGTCAATACTCAGTTGCTTAATGGGGTAAAGCCAGAAGACTTTCTAGTGGTTAGAGAATTCTCCGAGATCTTCCTTGACGATCTTCCCGGATTACCACCGGATAGAGAGATCGAGTTTTTTATTGATGTTTATCCAGGCTTAGGGCCTGTATCAATCCATACAGACTAGCACTTGCTGAACTAAAGGAGCTTAAGACTCAGTTAGAGGAGTTGTTAAACAAGGGGTTCATTCGACCCAGTTTCTCTCATTGGGGTGCGCCTGTTTTGTTTGTTAAGAAGAAGGACGGGACTCTCCGAATGTGCATCGATTACAGAGAATTGAATAAGCTAACGGTGAAGAATAAATATCCACTGTCCCGGATTGATTATTTGTTTGACCAACTACAGGGTGCCCGAGTGTTTTCGAGGATTGACCTACGCTCGGGTTACTATCAGTTGAAGGTCCGGAGGGAAGATGTACAGAAAGTGGCCTTCTGAACGAGGTACGGGCATTATGAGTTTCTCGTTATGTCTTTTGGACTTACGAATGCCCCGACAGCATTTATGGACCTAATGAACCACGTCTTCAAGGAGTATTTGGAAAAATTTGTGGTTGTGTTCATCGATGACATCTTGATCTATTCAAAGACGAAAGAGGAACATGAAGAGCACTTACGGATAGTTTTGGAAGTTTTGCAACAACGCCAGCTTTACCCAAAGTTCTCTAAGTGTGAGTTTTGGCTTGACAGAATAATCATTCTTGGCCATATCATATCTCAAGAGGGAATCTCAGTGGATCCAGCTAAGATCGAGGTTGTCAGGGATTGGCCATAGCCTAAAAATGTGCGTGAGGTACGCGAATTTCTTGGATTGGCTGTATATTACAGGAAGTTCATCGAGGGATTTTCAAAGATAGCAGTCCCTCTATCCCGATTGACGAGAAAGAATGAAAAGTTTGTATGGTCTGCTGCATGTGAAAAGAGCTTCAATGAGCGGAAACAAAGACTAATTACAGCACCAGTGTTGACATTGCCTGTTGAAGGTGATAAGTTCAGTATATACTGCGATGCTTTAAAGATTGGACTTGGGTGTGTGTTGATGCAGAAGGGCACGGTCATTGCTTTTGCTTCTAGGCAGTTGAAGCCGTACGAGTAAAATTATCCGACACACGACCTTGAACTTGTAGCGGTTGTCTTTGCTTTAAAAATCTGGAGACACTATCTGTATGGGCCGCATTGTGAGGTGTTCTCCGATCACAGGAGCTTAAAGTATTTTTTTACGCAGAAGGAACTTAATATGCGACAGCGAGGGTGGTTGGAGTTCGTTAAAGATTATGACTTAAAAATTAACTACCATCCGGGAAAGGCAAATAAAGTCGCTAATGCCTTGAGCAGGATGCCTAGTGCGAGTCAGCCTTCGCTTGCTGCAATGTCGGTGACGTTGAGATCTGAGATTGAGAAGTTTGATGTGGAGATTGTGGCAGAGTTGTCAAGCATGCTCACCAACATTTCTCTTAGACCGACGATGTTGGACAGGATACGAGAAGCTCAATAGAAGGATTTGGAGTGTGAAAGGCATCGAATGAGCACGACATCTGACGGTACGTCTGATTTCAACCTAACAGATGAAGGGGTATTGAAATTTAGGCACAGGTGGTACGTGCCTAGCAATGATGAGCTGAAGAGAAGGATCTTAACCGAGGCACTGGGTTCGAGTGGGGGAGAAGGCAAAAACCCTCTTCAGGGGGAGGGAAGATCGTGAGTACACGTGTACCACCCTTCGAAACCCACGTGGCAGCAGCCCATCGGTGGGAACTGCATGACTTGGGCCTGCGGGAACGGGGTCCAGGCCGTTACAAAAAAGGTGCCTTTTTTGTAACGGCCTGGACCCCGTTCCTGCAGGCCCAAGTTGTGCATGTCCCACCGAAGGGCTAGCTCCCACGTGGGTCCCTGAATGGCGGTACACGTGTACTCACAACCTTCTCTCCCCTGAAGCTAGCTCAGTCGTACTCCTCACTTGTACCCCAGGTACTAGTCCCTGAGGTCCTAGATTCAAGTGGGGGGGGGAAGGAGAAAACCCTCTTCAGGGGGAGGAAAGATCGTGAGTACACGTGTACCGCCCTTCGGGGACCCACGTGAAGCAGCCGATCGGTGGGAACTGCACAACTTGGGCCTGCGGGAACGGGATCCAAGCCGTTACAATATTGTTCAACTACCAATTTCAACCTAACTATCGATGAAAACTCTCAATCTATCATCGTAAGTCAATAATACAGCAAACCTAACAATTTCTTACATAAACCTATAATTTCTCAAAACCTTATACGAAAACTCTAACCATTTTAAATCCTAAAAAAATTGGAAATTAAACGCGTCAAACACACGAAGTTTAACTAGAGCTTCAATATTGGAAGGAAATGGAGGAACAAAACCAATCGCTATAGGTGGAATCGTTGACCGAATGAGGAAATCGCCGCGGAGGAGAGGTAACGCAGAGAAGAGGGGAAAAGCAATTTGGAGGAAGAAGAAAATTATGAAATGGGGGAGGGAAGAGAGAGTATTTTGTTTTTATAAAAATATTGACTTCGCAATTTACCATATTACCCCTCTACTTAACCCTCAACTAAATCCGTTCTTTCGCATATCGATTTTGTCCCTCCAAAATTTCTTTATTCTTCCAAATATTCTAATTTACTTCTAGGGTTCTAATGAAACTTCCCATTCGTAAAATGAGCTTAATTTACTATTTTTTACAAATAAAACTCTAATAACAGGAAAATCGAACTCGGGATTTACACTATTGATTTGGGTTCCCCAAAATTCTTTATTTCTCCAAATATTCTAATTTATCACCAAGGTTCTAATAAAACTTTTCGTTTACAAAACGGACTTCGTTTGCTATATTTACTAAAATACCCTTATATTACGAGAAATATCAAAACTCGTAAAATCGTCGTAACATCTCCAAAAATTCCCTTATTCCTCCAGAGACTCCTATTCTTTCATAAAGTTCCAATAGAACTTTCCGTTCGCGAAACAGCTTAATTGACATTATTTACAAAAATGCCATTGTATAGCAAAAATCTAAAACTCGAAATGAACCAGACGTTACATTCCATCCACCTTAATTAAAATTTTGTCATCAAAATTTGATTTAGCTTATCATTCTTGACATTAACGCCTCATGTTTTGCGACCTTATTCTTCGATTTACAATTACTTCGTTCCTTTCGAGTCTAAACTGCCGATCGATCGGCCATGCATTTTGGGGGCGAATTGCCCCTTTTGCCCCACGTTTTGTCTGGTCCTTTGGCCCATTGTTTTTACATGTGTTTTAAAATTTTTGTTCAAATGATTTTCAAGATAATTTTAAACGAATTAGACTTTGGTTTAATGCTTTAAAAGTCAAAATTTATTTAGTGTACAAAAGAAAATTTCATTTGGGAAATAAGGGTAAAGGATTAAGGGTCGCTACATTTTCATTATTGTATTATGCACGTCCATGCATTATGTTTTCCGAATAAGCATGCAAAATGAACTTTCAAGTATGTTTTTCATGAAAAGAATAATAAAAAGGTATAAATGTTTGTAATAACGGTCACGTCGGGGTGGTGGTTCAGACATGGCTGTCAGATGAAGTATGTTTTCCCCTGGGTAGATACGAGGGGCTATCCAATTGTCGGATGTGCCGCTCCTATCTACTAAGAGCGAAGCCCTGGTGACGTCTTAAATGAAATGAATAGCAAAAAGGTAGGATGACTGCATGATTTTAAGCATTGCATACGCATACCATTTATCTGCATTTACGTAGGTTTACTAAGCCCTTTAGCTCATAGTTTAATTCTATTGTGTAGGCGATTTTGAAACAGGTGAGGACGACGTTCATCAACCCGACGCATGATCATGTTGATGGAGGATGGCCCGTGGGAGTGTGCTGGCGCAGTCGGTGCGTATTTTGACCCGTGGGGATGTAAGTAAATGTTTTGGGGATTTTGATAGAAAAAAATATAGGAAAATTGTATAGATGACTCATTTTAGGATGCTTGGCAACTGGATAGATAATGTATAGTATTATTTTGTGTTTTGATATTTTCAACCAGAGGAAAATGTTCAGATTTTAAATGGATGTACGCAGTTCGTTTTCATAAAATTTCCTTACGTTTTAAATATGTTTTTAGTCAGTTTTTGGGTGATTGGTGGAGTAAGGATTGTATGCAGGTAAAAGTGTTGTTATGAAGTGTTTAGAGGTGAATTGATGAAGGAAAAAAATTGTGAAGTGTGTGCAAAATGTGCAGGGGATCGAAAGGAAAATGAAGAAAGAAAAGGGAAGGGGAAGAGGAGCAGCTCTCTGGATTTCAAAATCCAGAGAGTATGCCGATCGATCGCCAGGAGGGGCGATCGATCGGCAGAAGAGAGGCGACTCTCTGGAAATTCCAGAGAGTCTGTCGATCGATCACCTATAAAGGGGCGATCAATTGCCTGGTGTGGGGGCGATCAATCACCCCCTTATTTTTACATAGTCGATCGATTGGCTGTCTATGGGCCGATCAATCGGCCATGCAATTTTGGGCGTAATGCCCTGTTTGCCCTCGGCTTGTCTGTTTTGCGATGTTACTAAGTGTTTATATGTTTCTTCAATTAGTTTTCAAATGATTTTGAACAACTTAGACTTTGATTTAAAGTGTAAGAAGATAAAATATAATTGCGGTCAATAAAATGAAAAAGAAAAATTTTATACGGGAAATTAAGGGTAAGAATTAGGGTCGCTACAATTATGATATCAGAGCCCCTGGGTTTTAAAAACGGTTCTGTAGACTGCTCGACTGCACAGCCACTACGCGGACATCCTTCCTTTACTGTAAGTACATCTAAATGCTTTATTTGATTTCGATTTCTTAGAATTGTTTGTTTTAACTTTTATAGGAGATATAAAATGGTCCGTGCTAGAGATGCCAGAGAGGAAGCCTTAGATAGACTGACAGATTTGCTGGACCGTCAGGCTCAGCATATGGATAGACAGGCGCAGCAAATTGAGAACTTAGTAAACCGTGAGAATGAGAGAGCCCAAGATGTAGTCGTCCCAAATAATCACAGAATGGAGAGGTTCCAAAAGTTAATGCCTCCGATGTTTGATGGACAATCTTCGGGGACCCCTCAATTGCGGAGGAGTGGGTTTGGGCTATGGAAGATATGTTGGGTTATGCAAAGATCGACAATGGAGAAAAGGTCGCTTGTGTTACGTTTCATCTTGCGTTGGACGCTTTATTTTGGTGGGACTCCATCAAAGCTACTACAGATGTGACGGTAATGACTTGGGAACAGTTTAAGACCATATTTTATGACAAATAATTCAGCCGCACTATGAGGGTGGCTAAGAGAATGGAGTTTACGCAGTTGAAGCAGACAGGTTCAATTGCGGAGTACATTCAGAAGTTTGAAGCTTTATCTTGGTTTGCACCGCGTCTAGTGAGCGATAATGAGGACAAAGTGCATGGACGGGTTGAATCCAGAGATTTGGAAGAACATCATAGTGTCTGGGATTCTGGATGTGTCGTATTCCGACATTGCAGCAAGAGCTTTGGACTTCGAGGCTGCAGAATTGACCTGTGTTAAGCCAAGAGAGCCTTCTAAAGGCTTCTCTCGAGAGATCCAGCCTTAGTTACGGAATCGACGTTGGCAACCTAGAGGACAACAACCATAGCAACAACAGTAAAGAGACGTTTAAAGGCCTTATGAGGGAGGAAAGGATCAGGACAAGGGGAAGCAAGTTCAATGGGCTACTCAAAAGCCTATTTGTTCTAAGTGCCAGAAGGAACATTACGGCGATTGTCGGATGGGTACCAACAGGTGTTATAGAAGCGGAGAGATTAGACATTTTATCATGAACTGCCCATTATTGAACCGAAATCAACCAGACAGAGATCAACAGGGCAGAGATCAGAGAAGAGTCATGTCGAGGATCTTTTCTTTCATCGAGCCTGGTGACGTCGACGAGGCTCAGTCATCTGTTATAGCAAGTACTATCTTAGTCATGGGTGTACCAGTATTTTCTTTGATAGACACGGGAGCTACGCACTCCTTCATTTCAACTGCTTGCATGACTAGATTGGGGTTAGTGTCTGAGTTAGCAGAGTATGAGTATAGAGTAATGTTGCCTTCGGGAGCGCATATGCAGTCTGATCATGTTTTCCAGGGCAATGTCTTCTCGGTGGGGAATAACACACTCTACGCCCGGTTGATAGTTATGGGCATAGAGCAGTACGATCTGATTTTGGGAATGGACTGGCTGTCGCGCCATTTCGCTACCATTGACTACCGATCCGGGTTGGTAACTTTTTGGTCTCCGAATAAGGAAGAGTTTTCATATCAGGCAATAAATAGGTCGAGTGGGTCGCCTATTTCCTATTCTATGAAGGTCTGAGAGCGGTTTAAGAGCGAATGCTCTGTTTATCCGGTAACAGTAGTCGATACTCAGCTGCTCAAGGGGGTAAAACTAGATGACCTTCCAATTGTTAGAGAATTCTCTGAGATCTTCCTCAACGATCTTCCTGGATTATCGCCAGATAGAGAGATCGAGTTTACTATTGATGTTTATCCAGGCTCTGGGCCTATATAGAAGAATCCGTACAGAGTGGCACTTGCTGAACTAAAGGAGCTGAACACTCAGTTAGAGGAGTTGTTAGACAAGGGGTTTATTCGACCCAGTTTCTCTCCTTGGGGTGCGCTAGTTCTGTTTGTTAAGAAGAAGGACGGAACTCTCCGAATGTGCGTTGATTACAGAGAGTTGAATAAGCTAACGGTGAAGAATAAATACCCGCTGCCCCGAATAGATGGTTTATTTGACCAACTACAAGGTGCCCGAGTATTTTCGAGGATTTATCTATGCTCGGGTTATTATCAGTTGAAGGTCTGGAGGGAAGATGTTCAGAAAATGGCTTTCTGAACGAGGTATGGACATTACTAATTTCTTGTGATTTCTTTTGGACTTACGAATGCTCCTGCAGCGTTTATGGATTGATGAACTGTGTTTTTAAGGAGTATTTAGACAAGTTTGTCATCGTCTTCATTGATGACATTTTGATCTATTCAAAGACAAAGGAAGAGCACGAGGAGCATTTGCGAATTGTTCTTAGGATTTTATGTCTGCACCAATTGTATCTGAAGTTCTCTAAGTGCGAGTTTTAGCTGGATCGAATTAGTTTTCTCGGCCATATCATATCTCATGAGGGAATTTCGATGGATCCAACTAAGATTGAAGTTGTCAGGGATTGGCCGCAGCCTAAGGTTCGTCAACGTTTACATCTCTAAAACGAGGTTAAAACTGTTTTTCAGAAATGTGTTGACTCGCTTTATGGGTCCTTAAAGTGCTTTAAAATACTTGGGGATCACTCGTAAAATACGTTTAAAAAGTATCGTAAAAGGTCAGGTTAAAACGTATTTTGAAAAGTCAATTTTCGAAAAATCATGTTGGGGTCAAGTGTGGCGCCGATCGATCGGCACATAAGGCCGATCGATCGGCCCCCCTCAGGATTCCTGATTAAAAACAACCATCAACGCCAATCGATCGGAACATAAGGCCGATCCATCGGGCGCTCTCTAGATTCTGACTTAAAAACATCCATAAACTAACGTGAGCGGTGGATGTAATACCCGGCTTATACGGAATATTAATAATATATTATGTGATGGCATTTTTGTAAATATGTCGAATCAAGTTAGTTTTATGAAAAGAAAGCGTCATTAGAATCTTAAAGATTAATTGAAATTTTAAGGAATTTACGAGAATTTTCGGAGTAATAACGCTTAATTCCTAATAATTAAGTTTCTCGTAATATAAAGGACGTCTTAGTAAAAATAGTAAACGAGGTCCGATTTGCGAACGGAAAGTTTTAATAAATCTCAAATAATAAGTTGGATTTATTGGTGAAATAAGGAGATTGGGTGAAACCGAATAGTTAGCCGATTAACGAAACGAAGGATGAAACAAATAGAATTAAGTGCTAAGGGCAAATTGGTAATTTGCCAAATCAAATAATAAAATAACCTAAACTTTATTTTCTCCTCATTTCTCCTCGGCTGCCTGCGATTCCAGAGAGCTTTCTCTGTTTTCCCCACGGCGATTCAACTTTTCCGACCTCCGTTTTTCCTCCGTTCGTCCTTCGTTCTTCACGTTTTCTCCTCCAACCGACGCCCTAGGTATGAATCTACGATCTTAGAACGTTTATTTCGACTTTTTTGGAGTTTGAAAAATTTATGGTATCAGAGCCCCCGGGTTTTAAAATCGGTTATGTAGACTACTCGACTGCACAGCCACTACGCGGACATTCTTCATCAACTGTAAGTATGTTTATAGCTTTATTTGATTTCATTTTTATAGAGTATTCGTTTAATTTTTTATAGGAGTTATTTATAAAAATAGTGCGTTGAGGAAATGGCCGAGATGACCGAGATGATACGATAGACACCCTCAAGGATTTTATTGCCAAGCAGTCTCAGCATATGAAGCGACAGGCTCAGCAGATGGAGAGACAGTCTCAGCAGCTGGGTACTCTGATAGACCGAGAGGGCGTTAGAGCTCGGGAGACAGCTATTTCGGGCAATCGTGGGATGGAGAGATTTCAGAAGCTCCAGCCCCCTATATTTAACGGACAGTCTACGGATCCCTCTTCGGACGAGGAGTGGATTCGCACCATGGAGGACATGCTGGCCTATGCTAACTTTGAGGACGGAGAGAAGGTGGCGTTGGTGACTTACCACCTAGCGTTAGATGCCCGGTTTTGGTGGGATTCCATCAAGACGACCACCGATGTGACGATTATGGGATGGGAGAGATTCAGAGAGTTGTTCTATGATAAGTATTTCAACCATACAGTACTGGAGGCGAAGATGGTTGAATTTATGCAGTTGCGGCAGGTTAGTTCTATTGCCGAGTATGTGAGGAAGTTTGAAGCCCTTTCTCGATTCGCACCACGTTAGGTCAGTATTAACGAGGACAAGGTACGCCGATTTTTACAGGGACTTAGTCAGGAATTCCGGATGCGTCTTATTATATCTGGAGTACGGAATGTATCATACGACGAGATTGTGGCCAGCGCGCTTGATATTGAGGCAGTTGATAGAGATTCTGTCAAACCGAGGGAGCCATCTAAGGGCTTCTTCCGAGAGATCCATCCTCAATCACTGAACCGAGGTTGGCAGCCAAGAGTACAGCCCCAACAACAACAAAGGGGTGTTAAAAGACCTCTTGAGGGAGGTAACGAACGCGGTAAGGTGAAGCTAGTACAAGGGGCTTCTCAGGCACCTATTTGCCCGAAATGCCAGAGGGAACACACTGGCCAGTGTAGATTGGGCACGAATGTGTGCTATCGTTGTGGAGATGCAGGCCATTTCGTCAGAGATTGTCTGAAGCCTGGCCGAGATCTGTCAAGTGGTGATCAGAGGAGAGTTATACCGAGGATCTTTGCATTTATTGAGCCTGGTGATGTCGACGACGAGGCTCATCCCTCTGTGATAGCAGGTACTATTCTTATTATGGGTACAGTGTTAGGGATGTTACACCGACACTGTTTAACAGTGGATGTCTTCTATTCCTGTTTCCACCGCCAAGACTATCCTGTCTCTAATAATACCGCTAGAACTATTCAGCGGTAGATGTGTTCTGTTTTGTTTAAGGATCAAATTTTGACCGTCGAGTGAAATTTTAAGATTTTCTCTAAATGTCATAGAATTGTTCAGTTTTATGAGTAACGAACTGGGTTTATATAATTCGGGGCGTTAACTATGGTATCAGAGACATTCAGTTAAACCGTTCAAAAGATTACTCATCGGTGCCATTTCTTGCATGAAGTACTTCAACAACTGTAAGTGTTTATGTTAACCTTGGCTATTAGATATTTATGAGAGTAATTAACCTTGTGAAGGGATGTAGCAAAATGGCTAGGCGACCAGGAAGACCAAGGGTACCGAGAGAGATGCCAAATTTGAGAAGTGAGGAGGACCTTAGTGTAATTAGACAGCTGACAGACTTGGTGCGCCAACAGACAGATTTGGTTCATCGGCAATCTGATCAGTTGGGAGTATTGTTGAACCGAGAAGTGCAAGGAAGTGCTAACTTGAGTTCCAGCAGTGAGCATTCAGGAGATCGATTCTGGAGGCTACAGCCACCCCCATTCAATGGAATGTCGTCCAATCCGATTGTTGTTGAGGAGTGGCTTAGGAAGATTGAGAGCATATTCAGATGTGCCAACATCGGAGAAGGAGACAAAGTCACTCTCGCAACGTTCCATTTTGCTAGGGACGCTCAACTTTGGAGGGAAACAATAGAGACCACCACTGAGGTTATGGCTATGTCCTGGTCTCAGTTCAAGGAGGTTTTATATGAGAAATATTTTAACAGCACAGTCCAGGCCGCAAAGAAGGTAGAGTTTTTGAACTTGAAGTAGATAGGGTCTGTGGCAGAGTACAGTAGGCAATTCGAGTCCCTGTCCAGGTTTGCTGGACATTTTGTTCACAAGAATGAGGATAAGGTGTTTCAGTTTGTGCATGGACTGAAGCCGGAAATTTACAGAGGAGTAAAATTTTGTGGTATTAAGGGTTTGTCCTTCAGTGAAGTTGTGTCTACGGCGTTGGAGGTGGAAGAAGCGGAGATTAAGTGTGTTGGGCCAAAGGAAGCCCCACGAAAGTTTATCCAGCCACACCAACAGAGAGGAATGAAGAGGCCAAGTGAAGGCCAGAATAACCAGGGAACAGGAAAGAAAGTGTAAGACATCAGGAAGTTTCCCCAGTGACCAAAGTGTTTGAAAGGTCATATGGGCGAGTGCAGGTTTGGGACGGGAAAGTGTTTCAACTGTGAGGAAGTTGGACACACATACAGGGATTGCCCGAATCCCAGAATTACCTGATACATCAACTGTAATAAAGTCGGCCATATTAACAAAGACTATCCAGCTCTGAATAGTGGTCCTGTTAAGATAAAGCCGAGGATATTCTCCATGTTGGAGTCGGGTAATGAGGAACAACCCGCCGTAGTGTCAGGTACCATTTTGATCAACTCTATACCTGCCTTTACTTTAATAGATTCTGGTGCAACACACTCGTCTATAGCGTATGCGTTTATTGTCAAGATACGTTTACTGTCAAGTTAGATGTACAGTTTACCCCTACTGAACACGTATTTAACGTCGCGTTACCCTCTAGTGAGCGCATGCACTCTAACCAAGTGATGTTTGATTGTGTCGTGTTGGTAGGGAACAAGAATTTATCTGCTGATATCATTATTATGGATATAATAGGATTTGATGTAATCTTAGGAATGCTTGGTTTTTCAAGCATTATGCCACAATTGATTGTAGGATTGGAGTAGTTAGTTTTCACTCGCTTGGTGGTTTGAAGCATACCTTTCAAGCCTCGAAGAAGAGTAAGGGAATGTCGATTATGACTTCTATGAATTGTAGACCCTCTTTATGCAGAGAGTATTTATGCTTCTTGGCCAGTGTTCTAGACAAGCAGCTAGTAGGAAAACCGAGCCCTCAAAATGTCTTAGTTGTCCAAGACTTCCCAGAAGTATTTTTAGATGACCTTCCTGGCTTGCCGCCAGATAGGGACATTGAGTTTATTGTAGATGTTTACCCAGGCGCCGAGCCTGTATCTAAGAATCCCTATAGGTTAGCACCTACGGAGCTTAAGGAGTTAAAGAAACAGTTGGAGGAACTATTGGATAAAGGGTTTATACGCCCAAGCTTTTCACCGTGGGGTGCACCAGTTCTTTTTGTTAAGAAGAAGGATGGATCAATGTGTATGTGCGTTGATTATCGGGAATTGAATAAGTTAACTATCAAGAACAAGTATCCATTGCCAAGAATTGATGATTTGTTCGACCAGCTTAAGGGTACACGTGTTTTCTCTAAGATTGACCTAAGGTCCGGTTATTACCAATTGAAAGTCAAATCAGAAGATATTCCTAAAACTGCCTTTCGCACAAGGTATGGACATTATGAGTTTTTGGTTATGTCTTTTGGAATGACAAATGCACCAGCAGCATTCATGGATCTTATGAATAGGGTGTTTCATGAGTATTTGGATAAGTTTGTCATATTATTTATTGATGATATACTAATCTATTCACGTACTAAGGAGGAGCATACAAGACATTTGAACCTGGTATCGGGAGTACTAAGGCAACATCAACTTTATGCTAAATTTTCCAAGTGTGAGTTTTGGTTGGACAGAGTTCACTTTCTTGGCCATGTGATCTCGGGTGATGGAATATCTGTCGATCCAGTCAAGGTCCAAGCAGTTAAGGAATGGCCCAAACCGAAGAATGCCACTGATATTCGGAATTTCCTTGGATTAGCAGGATATTACAAAAAATTTATTGAAGGATTTTTGAACATTGCAACACCCCTAACTCGATTAACAAGGAAAACTATAAAGTATGCATGGACAGAGGAATGTGAATCCAGTTTCCAGACTTTGAAACAGAGGTTGACCAATGCTCTAGTATTAACACTCCCTGTTGAAAATGGAAAATTCAGCATTTATTGTGACGCTTCCAAAGTTGGACTCGGTTGTGTGTTGATGCAAGATGGAAAAGTAATAGCCTATGCTTCTAGACAGTTGAAAACACACGAGAAGAATTACCCTACACACGACTTAGAACTAGCTGCAGTGGTTTTTGCACTAAAGATTTGGAGGCATTACTTGTATGGGCAGTCTTGTGAGATATTTTCGGACCATAAAAGTTTGAAGTATATTTTCAAACAAAAAGAATTAAATATGAGGCAATGTTGATGGTTGGAGTTTGTCAAGGATTATGATTTTGAGATCAAATACCAACCCGGCAGGGCGAATGTTGTGGCTGATGCATTGAGTAGAGTGACGACTTCAACCTCAGCCTTGGTTCTTGACATGCCGTTAGCCTTAGAGTCTGCATTCCAAAGATTTAACTTAGAGGCTGTGTCCAGTGTGTCAACTATACTTTCAGCCATATCTTTGAAGCCTACACTTTTGGATAGGATAAAGGAAGCTCAGGCAAATGATGCGGAGTGCAACAAGTACAAATCAAGCATAGAGTCTGCTGGTAAATCGGATTTCAACTGTTCAGATGATGGAGTCCTTAAGTTTAGGAATAGATGGTCTGTTCCTGCCAATATAGAACTTTAGAATGAGATTCTTTTGGACGCACATACTTCTAGACTCTCCGTCCATCCTGGAAGTACAAAAATGTCTAGAGACCTTAAACAACACTATTGGTGGCCAAATATGAAAAGAAGTGTGGCAGATTATGTAGGATTGTGTTTAGTTTGTCAACAAGTTAAAGCTGAACTTTAGAGGCCTGCAGGAGCATTGCAACCATTACCGGTTCCCGAATGGAAATGGGAGCAAATAACGATGGACTTTGTTGTGGGATTGCCTAGGACATCAAAGGGACATGATGCAATCTGGGTAATAGTTGATTGATTAACAAAATCTGTCCACTTTCTGCCTATGAGGATGACATACTCGATGGATCAGCTTGCTGAATTGTATGTGCAAGAGATTGTTAGATTGCATGGAGTTCCAAGCACTATAGTTTCAGACCGAGACTCTAGGTTTACATCTAAGTTCTGGAAGAGTTTACACAAGGCTATGAGTACACTAGCTTAATTTTAGTACAGCTTTTCACCCTCAAACAGATGGACAATCCGAGAGAACTATTAAAACCTTAGAAGATATGCTTCGTGCATGCATATTAAATTTTCAAGGATCTTGGAGTAAATATTTATCATTGGTGGAGTTTTCTTATAATAACAGTTTTCAGGCAACTATTGGTATGGCACCGTATGAAGCATTGTACGGACAAAAATGCAGATCTCTTTTGTATTGGGATGAAGTTGGGGAAGCACAATTGCTTGGTCCTGACATTGTGAAACAAACAGTTGAGAAGATTGCTCTCATCCGACAGAGAATCTTGACAGCTCAGAGCCGACAGAAAAGTTATGTTGACTGCAGACGTAGAGAATTAGAATTTGAACTAGGTGATGAAGTTTTTCTTAAGGTATCACCATTCAAAGGAGTTGTGAGATTTGGAAAGAGAAGCAGGTTGAATCCCAGGTTTATTGGACCTTTTCCAATCTAGAAGAGAATTGGAAAAATAGCATATGAGTTAGAGTTATCAGCCTCTATGGAAGGGATTCACAATGTGTTCCATATCTCTATGCTGAAGAAGTGCTTGAGAGATCCATCTCAAGTGGTGGGACAACAGAGTATTGAAGTTCATCCCACTCTTACTTATGAGGAGAAACTAGTAAGGATCCTAGACTATGCTGTGAAGGTGTTGCGCAACAAAGAAGTCCCACTGGTGAAAGTCTTATGGCATAACCAGAACATATGATGTGCCCCGTAGGCCCATTACACGATCCCAGACCCGAGTCAACAATTTTACTAACACACTTGTCTCTTTTGCAGGTCATGGTTCGTGTGAAGACTTGGAGGACACCGTCGATGACTTGAAGTGGGAGATTAAAGCTAGGGACGTTGACCAACCAAAGCATCTAATCATGTGGAAAGACTAACGAGGCACCTTAATGCTCACATCGGAATTTGTCTTCCTGAGCTTTGATATTTGTTGCTTTTTTGAAATTTCGAACTTATTGGCAAACGTTGGACTTCTTGTTTAAACTTTATTAGATGCAGGTTAGGATTAGATGGATGTTAGGATTAGATGAATGATAGGATTAGGATTACATGGCTCAAGCCCACATGATGACCCATCATAGCCCTTCCAAGCCCAAGCCCACCACTTAGGTCTATATATTCATGACATTGGTGTTTGTAACTTTTTTTGGTTGATTTATGAGCATCCACACATTTCTTTCTCAATAGAAGAAGAAGCTTGGAGCAAGGAGCTTCCAAGGTAAGCTCGGTTGACAACAACCGAGGGGTTGCGCCCCCGAACCATTCTTCTAGCTTGGTAGCTAGTTGGAAATGATTTTGCCACCTCCTTCTCCACTCTTTTGAGAGCGGAAAACAACAAGGAGTGGCCACAACCGATTCCTTGAATCGAGTTATCTTCCTTGGAAGAAACTCTTGCTGTAAGCTCCATTGAAGCACTCACCTGCCAATTCTCGAAAAACAGTCCATAAATCCTTTATCTTAACGAATCTGGACCACGATTTTCACCAGCACACATCACTCACTTCACAAGATTCACCTAAAATTTCATTAAATTTTGAGCACGTTTGATATTTCTTTTACATTTTTCATTCTCGGATTTACTCAGATTTGTGTCACCCTGAGCTAACGGTCTTCTTCGAGTTCTTGAGTCCTATTTGCAGGTCGGAGCTCATTAACATAGAGGAGACAACTTGGGAGCTGCCAACAGGACATGATGAACCAATATCCAGATTTATTCAGGTATTGAATTTTGAAGACAAAATTCTTTTAAGGAGGGTGGATTGTAACACCTAGTTCCGTTGAATCAAAATTATTCTATCAACTTATGATGTGCATTTTAGGGATTAAATTGGGAGAAACTAGTGATTAGGTTAATGAGTGACTAAATAAGGGTAGAACTGTAATTTAGAGATTTAGTAGTGGATAACGTATTTAAGGAAGAGTTTTGTGAGGTTTAGCCGCCACTGTTTCTCATTTCCTCTTTTGATATTTAGCTCAAGCTCAGCAGAGCTCTCCAGGCTGTTTTCTCTCCTATTTCCATTTCCCAATCTAGGTGAGTTTTCCTTCGTTTTCCTTGAGTTTTAGTGACTAGATAGCAGGGAGAGTACAGTGTGTGTGTTTTGGGAATGCTGTGAATGAAAATAGGTTCAGGTTTTTATGATAAACCGGGAGTGCACGATTATTAGATTTCCAAGTTAGGTACCTTAGGTTTTCGAATGGTTTAGAATTAGGTATAGTGAAGATTGAATTAATGCTCTGTTTATGATTTTAGGTGAGCAAACTCCCGAAGTAGCTTACAACCAAACAAATCGCCAGGAGACCAGGTAAGTGGAGTATGCATGTGCCTTCAGGCCTACATCACAAAACAGTAGGATTATGTATGTTTGAATTTGTCTGTATGTCATGCATCATATTTTGAAAGAATACGAAAATGAATTTACATGTATTGGTATGGTAAGAAATGAACAGATTGCAACAGATAAACTATTAAGGGAACTAATCCGCCCCTTAACTTATGAAGGGATGTATGACTTTGGGAAGATTGATCTGACTCCCAATGGAATAGAAGGATCAGATAAACTATTAAAGGAACTAATCCGCTCCTTAACTTATGAAGGGATGTATAACTTTGGGAACATTGATCCGACTCCCCATGGAACCGAGGGATCAGATCAGTGAAAGAATGTAAATGCAACTGAGATGTGTTAGTAGAAACTGCATGATTAGGATTTATGTTCCAGTATTTCATTATGTAACGACACCAGTTGAAGTCGCCACGTAATTCATAACTTAACCTCTTAAATTCATATTTACCCTGATCTCTTTAGATCTTTCACCCATCGACCACTTTACACTAAGGTCTCCTTTGTATTATTTTTTTTTTTTACCTTTCCTCAACAGAACTTAAGGACTTTAACATAACAGATAGAAACTAGATTCATCGAACTTGACTTCCTCTTAAAACTAACAACATATTCATTCACAGAGTCGAGCGACCATACGCAATTATCAGTTCTATAACAAATTCAGGCAGGAAAGAAATGCCCCCAGATTATTCGACGTTATTCTGCTCGGGTTTGCATGGGTTTGCATGCATCGGCTAACATAGTGTACCTCTTCCAATTTGTCACGTGTACTCTGCATGACTCATTTATCGTTGCCCAATAGAAGACATCTTCCGGTGGGCACGTGCATCCCTCGTGACTCATTAAACATCACTCTGTCACTAAACGACAACAACATCTACGTCATCCGATAATTGAAATACACTACATCTACCGATCACTAGACGACAAAACGATTCGTACATCGCCCGATATTAGAAATACACTACATCGCCCGATCACTAGACGACAAAACAACACTTACATCATCCGGTATCTGAAATATACAACATCTACCGATCACTAGACGACAAAATGATTCGTAGATCGCCCGACATTAGAAATACACTACATCGCCCGATCACTAGACGACAAAACAATAGTTACATCATCCGGTATTTTAAATACACAACATCTACCGATAGACATGTGCAATCCACGTGTTCTTTTAAGACATCTTCTGATAGAGAACATCTATCGGTGGATGCAAGCTCATACATCTTCTGATAGAGAACATCTATCGATGGATGCAAATTCCTAACATCTTCCGATAGAGTACAGCTATCGGTGGACATAAATATACATAGACTTCTAACTTCATTGACTCATCACTCTTATAAATGAAAATCAGAGACTCATCCAAAATTCTTGTAGTGGAAGACTTAGTTAAAATAACTCGTTTTATATCCTTATAAACATTCTCAGACTCAGTAATTAAACCAGACAATTTCAAAAACTCGATGTTTTAAAATAATCTCATCCTACTTAGACTTCCATATTCATAATCATCACTAAAATCATAAGAGCATTAACTAGGGGGTCTTGTTCACCATCCAGCCACAGAATTGCTCCCTGAACACCTTTCAGCAACCAAACTTAGACATCTTCATTAACTTTGGAATCCTCACCTGATATTTCGTCACCTACATCATAAGGTTTAAACTATAAGCCTAATGCTTAGAAAGGAATGTAATACTAACATGTATACGTGAATGCATAGTTGCAAGAAAATCATGATCATGATCGTTTCATGCTCTTTTCTTGTTCTTATTTGTGTTCTTGTTCGTCACTTTCATCATATGGATTAAGGGAGGATTTGTGCCGTAAAGGGGGGATGACAGTGCAAATGTACATAGTCCCTTTCGGGCCGTATTCATGGTCCTTCTTTTTGGACAATGACATACGCCAAACCGCCCCCAACCCTCACTTAATCCGGTTGCATAAGTTTCATATTCATTCTCATATCTTGTTCATGGGGGAAAACATGCTCATAAATCATTTTCATATGCTTGAGAAGTAAATCATGATGCATGACATGAATGTTCTTAAATCATCAGACTATGGAAAATATCATACTAGACAGTTGACTTCATATACTCTATCAGAACATCACATAACATAGTTCTCAAACATCCGTAAATCATCTAAGTACAAACCATCTTACTAACTTAAAACAAACATCAAACACATAACTAATTTAGTACCCTTAAGATGTAGGGCCCTAATGGCCGGAAATCTTAATACATTCACTTACCTGGCTTCCTTAGCAAATTCATACACTACACTTCAAACTTCTTCACCTGATATCATTTCACATTTCAGAGTTAAAATAGATCCTAATTATTCTGAAAGCAAAGCTAGAAAAGTCCTAACTAAATGTCATCCTAGAATCTGTATTCCTGAGTCCTTTCAGCCGAGCACCTTGTGTGTGGACTAAGTTTCCAAAATCTAAAATAGCCTAATTCAACTTAACCACTAGTTCCAGTCGGTTATCTTAAAGTCCATATTCGAATCAGGAATGCTATTACCACACACCGATTATAAATGTTCCTATTATTCGGCCATTGAAGAATCTTGAAACATTGGGTTCTAGCTGAAAACAGAGTTCCAAATAATTACTCGGCAACTACATTGTCTAAATCTTACCTCGAATGTAGGTTATCGGAGTGGAGGCTAGAGGAATCGATCGCCAAAGAGGGAGTCACCCGCAGAGAAAGAGCTCTGGAAGCACGGGAATTGCCGAGAGAGAATGTCAGCTAAAGTGGGGTTTAAGTGAGGTTTAAGGTTTTCATTTTCTTTTTATACTAAATAAAATCCCTCTTAATTACGGTTCTGCCACCACACAAATAGAAACCAAATAAGCTTAGGCATTAAAATTTAAATTAAAGATCAACAATAAAGGTGACAGTTAATTCCGTTAAGAAAATCACCTGGCTGAAAATGTCGGGTGTTACACATTAAGTTATTGCTTCACTTATTTAGCGTTAGGCTAATAGGTAAGTTTCGTGATGTAGGTGAAGAAGCTTCAGAAGGTGTGTTCTCTGAGAGTGTTGAGGACGAGGCTGGTTGGGGGAGCACTTCGATGCCACGGTTTGGTGTTCTGATGAGGCGGTTTAACTATTGTCTATATATGAAGTTTCAGTGGTTAAGTGACTTGTGGAAGTGTGCAGAGGGTTTTAATAATATTATTAGTTTTGATATTTTTAACAAGTTTATGGTTTTCTTGTTCTGAGTATGAAAAACATGATTTGGTTTAGAGGTAGTTGCTTTGTTGGGTATTTTTAGAAAGTTGTTGACTTATGTTGTTTTGAATGATTTTCAGTAATATGTACAAGTTATTTTGGTAGTCGGAATTTTCTTCGTTTAGAATGAAAATGGTTGATATGCTATTATGATGAGTGTTATTGTCTATCGGTGGATGTAGTCCACTGGTAGACGTTGAGTATTATAATCTACCGGTGGATGTAATCTATTGGTGGATGTAATCTATCGGTGGATGTAATCTGTCGGTGGATGTTGTCGAACGGTAGACGTGAGTAATGGGTTTTGTCGTTTTATGATTGGTGGATGTGAGTGTTAGGCTTTTGTCGTTTTATGATCGGTGGATGTGAGTATTAGGCTTTTGTCATTTTATGATCGGTGGATGCGAGTATTAGGCTTTTGTCGTTTTATGATTGGTGGATGCGAGTATTAGGCTTTTGTCGTTTTATGATCGGTGGATGCGAGTATTAGGCTTTTGTCGTTTTATGATCGGTGGATGCGAGTATTAGGCTTTTGTCGTTTTATGATCGGTGGATGCGAGTATTAGGCTTTTGTCGTTTTATGATCGGTGGATGCGAGTATTAGGCTTTTGTCGTTTTATGATTGGTGGATGCGAGTATTAGGCTTTTGTCGTTTTATGATCGGTGGATGCGAGTATTAGGCTTTTGTCGTTTTATGATCGGTGGATGCGAGTATTAGGCTTTTGTCGTTTTATGATTGGTGGATGCGAGTATTAGGCTTTTGTCGTTTTATGATCGGTGGATGCGAGTATTAGGCTTTTGTCGTTTTATGATTGGTGGATGCGAGTATTAGGCTTTTGTCGTTTTATGATTGGTGGATGCGAGTATTAGGCTTTTGTCGTTTTATGATTGGTGGATGCGAGTATTAGGCTTTTGTCGTTTTATGATCGGTGGATGCGAGTATTAGGCTTTTGTCGTTTTATGATCGGTGGATGCGAGTATTAGGCTTTTGTCGTTTTATGATCGGTGGATGCGAGTATTAGGCTTTTGTCGTTTTATGATTGGTGGATGCGAGTATTAGGCTTTTGTCGTTTTATGATTGGTGGATGCGAGTATTAGGCTTTTGTCGTTTTATGATCGGTGGATGCGAGTATTAGGCTTTTGTCGTTTTATGATCGGTGGATGCGAGTATTAGGCTTTTGTCGTTTTATGATTGGTGGATGCGAGTATTAGGCTTTTGTCGTTTTATGATTGGTGGATGCGAGTATTAGGCTTTTGTCGTTTTATGATTGGTGGATGCGAGTATTAGGCTTTTGTCGTTTTATGATTGGTGGATGCGAGTATTAGGCTTTTGTCGTTTTATGATTGGTGGATGCGAGTATTAGGCTTTTGTCGTTTTATGATTGGTGGATGCGAGTATTAGGCTTTTATGCTTCTACCGGCGACACTATTTAGAGGTGGATGTCTTCTATTCCAGTTTCCACCGCCGAGACTATTCTGTCTCTAACAATACCGCTATAACTATTTAGCAGTAAATGTGTTCTGTTATTTTCTTTCAACCAACAGTCTTTAATATTTAATTATTTAATGAATGTCAGTTTTATACAAATATTTTTCGCTGCAAGTTTTTACTTTTAAAGATCAAATTTTGACCGTCGAGTGAAATTTTAAGAATTTTTTCTGAATGTCATAGAGTGGTTCAGTTTTATGAGTAACGAACCGGGTTTATATAATTCGGGGCGTTACAGGTTTTTGGCATTTAATCTATTTTGGCATGGAAAATTACGAGTTTTCCCTTTGGTTCAATCTCCTGTTTATCCTATTGTTCGGCTATCAGTTCGGTTTCTCTAAAACTTATTTATTTCACCAATAATTCCAATTTATTCCTAGGGCCTTAATAAAACCTTCCGTTCGTCAAACGGATTTATTTTACTATTTCTACGAATTAAATCTCCATAGGGTCAAAACTGGAAACTTAAGCATTATATCTCGGTTTGAATTCCTTAAATTCCCGTAACTCTCCCAAAATTCATACTAATTATAAGGATTCCATTAAAACTCTCGGTTCGTAAAACAGACATATTTCGATTATTTACAAAATTGCCATCGTGCGCACAATTCAAAAACCCGTAAAATTGGGTGTTACAGAAGGTGGTTGGAGTTCGTTAAAGATTATGACTTTGAGATTAAATACCACCCAAGGAAGGCAAATAAAGTCGCAGACGCCTTGAGCAGGATGCCTTCTACTAGTCAGCCTTCGCTTGCATCAATGTCGGTAATGCTAAGGTCTGAGATCGAGAGGTTTGATGTGGAGATGGTGGCCTAGTTTTCCACTATGCTCACAAACATTTCTCTTAGGTCGACCATAATTGACAAACTCCGAGAGGCTCAAAAGGAAGACTTGGAGTGTGAGAGATATCGATTGAGCATGACATCTGAGGACCCGTCTGATTTCAGCTTATCGGATGATGGCATATTGAGATTCAGGCATAGGTGGTACGTGCCTAACAATGAGGAGCTGAAGAGAGAGATCTTAACCGAGGCACACTCCTTGGCATACTCAGTGCATCTGGGGAGCACAAAAATGTATGGAGACCTGAGACAACACTTCTGGTGGCCGAACATGAAAAGAGAGATTGCCAGGTATGTGGAAACCTGCCTAGTTTGTCAACAGGTTAAGGAGGAACACCAAAGGTAAGCTGGAACCTTATAGCCACTGCCGATTCCGGAGAGTAAAAGGGAGAAAATCTCTATGGATTTCATTGTTGGACTCTCGAGGACGACGAAAGGGCACGATGCATCTGGGTGATAGTAGACCATTTGTGTAACGATCCCAGTTGGGGTCGCCACGTAATTCATGACCTTCTTAATCAGTTAATTCTTACTTTCTGCACCTTGTTCATTATTAGTATTAATATTTTTTTTATACTTAGAACTTAAAACTTGACTCGCAGACCACAGATCATCTGACAAAACTAAACCATCAAAAACTCTACTCTTTCACTAATCTAACAACTCATTAGTTCAATGAATGGAGCGACTATGCTCGGTTATCAGATCCATTACATAATCGGGCAGAGAAGAAATGACCTCAGATCACTCGACGTGATCCTGCTCGGGCTGCATGGGTTTGCATGCAACGGCTGATAGGGTACACATCATCCGATCTATCACGTGCACTTTGCGTGACTCATTAAACATCACACGACATTAGAAATACACTACATCGCCCAGTCGCTAGACGACAAATTAACGTTTACATCATCTGGTGACTCAAATACATTACATCTACCGGTCACTAGACGACAAAATAACGTTTACATCATCCGGTGACTCAAATACACTACATCTACCGGTCACTAGGTGACAAAATGACGTTTACATCATCCGGTGACTCAAATACACTACATCTACCGGTCACTAGATGACAAAATGACGTTTACATCATCCGGTGAGTAAAATACTCGACATCATCCGGTGAGTAAAATACTCGACATCATCCGGTGAGTAAAATACTCGACATCATCCGGTGACGTCAGCCGGATGATTCACTCATCCAGCTCCTATCATTCAGCAGTAAAACACAATAATCATCAAACAGTTACAGCCAACAGGGAATGTCTCGGCTCTCACAAATTTCAACTTGATAGACATAAACCTTAAACGAATAAATGTCATAGACTTGTTCAGGATACGTAAGCGGAAGACTCATGTAAAACAGAATATCCTAGGTTCTTACAATCATCCTCAAACTCAGAAGTTGAATCAGACAATTTCAGGTCCCAAATTAAAATATGATCTATCCTACTTTAGGCATCAGTTTTCTCATAAGTCTTACTGAAATAAAATGAACATAACCACGGGTCATAATCGCCATCCAGCCACAGGATTGAACCCTGAACACCTTTCAGCAACCAAACTCGACATCCTCATTAACTTTGGAATCCTCACCTAATATTTCGTCACCTACATCATAAGATTTAAACTATAAGCCTAATGCTTAGTAAGGAATGCAACTAACATGTATTCGTGAATGCACAGTTAAGAGAAAATCATAATCGTATTCTTTTCATACTATTTTCTTGTTCCTTATTCGTATTCTTATTCATCACTTTTATCATATGGATTAAGGGAGGATTTGTGCCGTGGAAAGGGGGATTGACAGTGATTTTGATCATATTCCCTTTCGGGTCGTTTTCATGGTCCCTCTTTGGACTGTGGCTTGTGTCAATCCGCCCCCAATCCTCTCTTAATCCGGTTGCATAAGTTTCATTTTCATTCTCATATCTTGTTCATGGGAAATACATGCTCATAAATCATTTTCATATGCTTGAGAAGTAAATCATGATGCATGACATGAATGTTCTTAAATCATTAGTCTATAGAAATATCATACTGGACAGTTGATTTCATAGACTCTATCAGAACATCACATAATATGGTTCTCAAACATCCGTAAATCATCCAAGTACAAACCATCTTACTAACTTAGAACAAACATCAAACATATAACTAATTTAGTACCCTTAAGATGTAGGGCCCTAATGGCCGGGAATCTTAATACATTCACTTACCTAGCTTCCTTAGCAAAGTCGTGCACTACACTTCAAACATCTTCACCTGATATCATTTCACATCTCAGAGTCAATATAGATCCTAAAAATTCTGAAATCAAAGCTAGAACAGTCCTAACTAAATGTTATCCTAGAATCTTTAGTTAAAGTCATTCCCGAATCCCTTAGTCTAGTTCTCTGTGTGTCGTCTGAAATCCTAAACCGAACAGCTCGGTCAAACTAACGATTAATCTTAGTTGGTGTGATAAATGTCTAGAATCGATTCGGAATGACATTGCTAAATCCAGAATATAAATGGTACTAATGTTACTCGGCCATTGGAGAACCAAACTCCAACACCAAGCTAGAAACAGAGCCTAACAAATAACTGACAACTACATTGTCTAACCCATACCTTGAGCGTAGAGTAGCTGAGAAAAGGCAAAGGAACCGGTCGTCGGAGGAAGGATGACTGGCAGGCAGAGAGCGAGAGCTGAGAAGAGAAAATTGCTGAAGGGAGAATGTCGGCTACAGTGAGGTTTAAGGTTTCCATTTTAAATTTATATCAACTAAGTTCCTCATTAATTACCACACTGCCATCACACAAATAGAATCCAATAAGCTTTGGCATTAAAATTAACTAAATAAAAGGTCGAGTAAAGAGGTGACTGTTGATTTCGTTAAGAAAATCACCTGGTTGAAAATGTCGGGTGTTACAATTTGATAAAGGCAGTGAAGATGACCTATTCTATTGATCAGCTTGGCGAGCTGTATGTGCAGGAGATTGTCAGATTGCACGGGGTGCCTATTTCAATTGTCTTCGATAGAGATGCCAGGTTTACTTCAAAATTCTGGAAGAGTCTACATAAGGCTATGGGAACTCAGTTGAATTTTAGCACGGCGTTTCATCCTCAGACTGATGGGCAGAAAGAAAGAACAAATCAAATTCTCGAGGATATGCTTAGAGCTTGCGTGCTGGAGTTTCAGGGCTCGTGGAGTCGATATTTACCCTTGATTGAGTTCTCGTACAACAACAGCTTCCAGGCTACGATTGGCATGGCTCCGTACGAGGCATTGTATGGACGAAAGTGTAGGTCTCTGCTATACAGGGATGAGGTTGGCGAAGCTAGTATAATCGGCCCAGATATTTTGCAGCAAACAGCGAAGAAGATCGCTGTTATCAGGCAACATATAAGATAGCACAGAGCCACCAAAAGAGCTATGCATATGCAGATGCTAGACAGAGGAACTTGGAGTTCGATGAGGGTGTTGAGGTATATTTGAGAATTTCTCCGTTTAAGGGCGTTATGCGGTTCGAAAGAAGAGGCAAGTTGAACCCTCGTTATGTGGGGCCCTTTCCTATTTTGAAGAGGATCGGGACTATGGCGTACAAGTTACAGCTTCCGGCATCCATGGAAGGTATTCACGATGTGTTTCACGTGTCCATGCTCAGAAAATGCGTGCGTGATCCATCACACGTCATTGAAACAAGAGAGATCGAGGTGCAACCAACGCTGACCTACGTGGAAAAGTCGGTACAAAATTTAGAGTCCTCTATCAAGGTGTTGCGCAATAAGGAGATCCCGCTAGTAAAAGTCATATGGTGGAATCACAGTGTTGAGGAAGCTACTTGGGAGAGGCAGCAGGATATGATGTCAAAGTATCCGGAACGGTTTTTATAGTCAATTTTTTAGGACAAAATTTTAATTAAGGTGGATGGAATGTACCACCCAGTTTTAAGAGATTTTATTATTCCAATATATAATGACATTTTTGTAAATATGTCAGATTAAGTCAATTTTGCGAACAGAAAGTTTTAATGGAGCCTTAATAATAAATTGGAGTTTATGGTGAAATATGAAAAATTGGAGAAACCGAGTCGTTGGATAAATTAACAAAATAAGCTAACAAACAAATAGAAAATCCATGGGAGGGCAAAATGGTCATTTAAGCACTCAAGTTTTTATTAAAAGGCAAATGGCTTCCACGATTTTTCAGAATGAAAAATCGTTCTCCAGAGGGCTTGCGACTTCTCTCCCTTCCTCACGCGTTTCTTCCTCCGGTGACCAAAGCACCTACTCCAGCAGTCGTTTCTTCGCACTTTCTTCCTCAATCCCAACCTTAGGTAAGAAACTACTATTTTGGACCGTTAAATTTTGGTTTTTGCGGAGTTATACGGTCAGGGTTACAGTTAGGATTTTGTTAAAAACGTGAGTTAAGGTTGGAAATTGATAGGTTGCCGTGATTATGGCTCTAATGGGCGTAATTATCATTATTGGTGAGTGTTAGATGAATTAATGAGGGTTGTTGAGGTTTTGGTTGATGGAGGTTTTAAAAACTCTATTAATGGAGGTTTAGAAATTCAGAAGCATGAATTGCTCGATAAAATGCCTCAACAAGTTAAATTAGAGTTTTAGAAAATTTTCTTTAGCTAGGAGTTTGTAGTTTTCGAAACTCAATAGTTTAGACTCGATTTTAATAACGAAAGTTGTGAATTGCCATAGATGAACAACACTCATGGACGGAGCTTGAATTGCAACGGATGCGAGGTAAGTCTTCGTGATTTGTTTGGCTGGTTTGGCCTACACCATAAGAAAGTATGTGAAAATGAAGAATTGGAGATGTAGTATGTTTCGGGTAATTATATTGGGTAGTTAGGCTACCTTAAGCTATAGAATGTTTAGCGTTCGTTGTTTGTTTGATGATTGTTTTCATTATTGTATTATGCACGTCCATTCATTATGTTTTCGAATAAGCATGCAAAATGAACTTTCAAGTATGTTTTTCATGAAAAGGATAATAAAAAGGTATAAATGTATGTAATAACGGTCACGTCGGGGTTGTAGTTTAGACATGGCTTTCAGATGAATCATGTTTTCACACAGGGTAGATACGAGGGGCTATCCAATTGCGAATGTGCCGTTCCTATCTACTGAGAGCGAAGTCCCGGTGACATCTTAAATGAAATAAAAGCGAAAAGGTAGGATGACTGCATGATTTTAAGCATTGCATACGCATAGCATTCATCCGCATTTACATAGGTTTACTGAGCCCTTTTGCTCATAGTTTAATTCTATGGTTTAGGTGATTTTGAAACAGGTTAGGACGATGTTCCTCCACCCGACGCATAAGCATGTTTATGGAGGATGGCCCGTGGGAGTGTGCTGGCGCAGTCGGTGTGTATTTTGACTCGTGGGGATGTAAATAAATGTTTTAGGGATTTTGATAGAAAAAAAGGTAGGAAAATTGTATAGATGACTCATTTTTGGATGCTTGGCAATTGGATAGATAATGTATAGTATTTTATTGTGTTTTGATATTTTCAAACAGAGGGAAATGTTCAGTTTTTAAACGGATCCACGCGGTTTGTTTTCATAAAATTTCCTTACGTTTTAAATATGTTTTGAGTCGGTTTTTGGGTGATTGGTGGAGTGAGGATTGTATGCGGGTAGAAGTGTTGTTATGAAGTGTTTATAGGTGAATTGATGAAGTAAAAAAAATTGTGAAGTGTGTGCAAAATGTGCAGAGGATCGAAAGCAAAAGGGAGAAAGAAAAGGGAAGGGGAAGAGGAGCAGCTCTATGGATTCAAAATCCAGAGAGTCTGCCGATCGATCGCAACGAGGGGCGATCGATTCGCAGAAGAGAGGCGACTCTCTAGAAATTCCAATGACCTGCTGGATCATGTTTGTGTTGTCAGCAGGTTAAAGCTGAGCATCAGAGACCTGCTGGAATGTTACAACCTTTACCAATTCTCGAATGGAAATAGGAGCAAATAACGATGGACTTTGTGGTAGGATTGCCTAGAACGACTAAAGGACATGATGCAATTTGGGTGATAGTTGACCGTCTAACCAAATCAGCTCATTTCCTACCAATAAAGGTGACTTACTCGATGGATCAAGTTGCTGAGTTGTATGTGCAAGAAATTGTTAGGTTACATGGAGTTCCAAATACCATAGTTTCAGACCGAGACTCTAGATTTACATCTAAGTTTTGGAAGAATTTGCATCAGGCTATGGGTACACAGCTCAACTTTAGCACACCTTTCACCCTCAAATAGATGGACAGTCCAAAAGAACCATCCAAATATTAGAGGATATGCTTCGTGCATGCATATTGGATTTTCAAGGTTCCTGGAGCAAGTACCTATCATTAGTAGAATTATCTTACAATAACAGTTTTCAGGCAACTATCGGTATGGCACCATATGAAGCACTGTATGGACGAAAGTGCAGATCTCTTTTATACTGGGACGAAGTTGGTGAAGCACAGTTGCTTGGTCCTGACATTGTGCAACAAACTATTGAGAAGGTTTCCCTCATCAGCTAGAGGATCTTAACAGCTCAAAGCCGGCAGAAAAGTTATGCCGACAGAAGACGCAGAGAACTAGAGTTTGAAGTAGGTGATGAAGTTTTCCTCAAGGTATCACCATTTAAAGAAGTTGTGAGATTCGGGAAGAGAGGCAATTTGAATCCCAGATTTATTGGACCATTCATTATTCTGAAGATAGTTGGGAGAGCAGCCTATCAGTTGCAGCTACCGGCTTCTATGGAGGGGATACATAGTGTGTTCCATGTTTCTATGTTGAAGAAGTTCATAAGGGATCCATATCATGTTGTGGAGTAGCAGGGCGTTGAAGTTCATCCTACCCTTAGCTATGAGGAGAAACCAGTAAGGATCCTGGACTATGCAGTGAAGGTATTGCGCAACAAAGAGGTTCCCTTAGTGAAAGTCTTATGGCATAACCAGAACATAGAGGAGACAACCTGGGAACGTCAGCAAGACATGATGGACCAACATCCAGAATTATTCAGATACTGAATTTTGAGGACAAAATTCTTTTAAGGAGGGTAGATTGTAACACCCGATTTTATCAAACTAGTTCTCTATTCTTTTAAATTAATGGATGACTAGACAAGGGCATAAGGGGTAATTAGAAATTTTAAGTGGATAACCTATTTAAGAAAGAGGGTTGGGTTTAATGCACTGTAGCAGCCGTCATTTCATACTTTTCCTCTTCAGGTTTTCAGCTCGAGTAGCAGAGCTCTCTAGGCGATTTTCCTTGCTCGATTTTCTTTCAACCTAAGTAAATTTTCCTCATTCTCTTGCATTTTAGTAGTTAGATAACCGAGGGATTACAATGTGAGAATTTCAAGGGTGCTGTTGATGAGAGTAGGTTCGGGTTCTTGGGGAATAAATGGGAATGTGCAAGTAGTAGAGTTCAAAACTGGTTTCCTTGTTCTTCTGGTTAATTTTTGGTAAAGTTTAGTGAAGGTTTGATTGATGTTCTGTTATGAACTTAGGTGAGCAAGCTTCTAAGGTAGCTTACAGCCGAGCGATTTTCAGGAGACCAGGTAAGTAAAGTTTGCTTGTGCCTTCGGGCCTAGATCACAAAACCGTAGGATTATGTGTGTTTGAATGTTTGTATGTCATGCATCATATTTTGAAAATTTATGCAAAAATGAATTTACATGAAATGGCATGGTAAGGAATGAACAGACTGTAACATTTGTTAAGGGAACTAATCCGCCCCTTAACCAAGAGAGAGGATGTATGACTTTGGGGGAAATGATTCAAACCCCAATTTCACAGGGGGGTCAGATCAGTTTGTTGAGGGAACTAATCCGCCTCTTAATCAAGAGAGAGGATGTATGACTTTGGGAGAAGTGATCCAACTCCCAATTTCACAGGGTGATAAGATCAGAAACGATGCATATGAAACTGAGATGAGAAAGTAGAAACTGCATATTTAGGAATTTATGTTTCAGCATTACATTTCATTATTGCTTTACTTACTTAGCATTAGGCTAATAGATGAGTTTTGTGTTGTAGGTAAACAAGTGTCAACAGGTGTGTTCACTGAGTTTGCTGAGGACTAGTCTGGTTGGAGGAGTGCATCTATGTAACAATCTGGCAACTGATGGGTCGGTTTAACTGGTGTCAGTGGATGAGAAGGTTTAGTGAACTATGATTCAATTTAAGTATGTTGTGAGTTCTATGACAGTGGTAGTTTTGATGTTTGAATTCAATTTGAGACTTTCTGATAATGATACTCTGTTGGATTTAATAGTGGTGTTTACTAAAGTTTGGAGTAATACACAGATTTAAATAGTTTTGAACGATTTTTTAGTAAAATGCTCAAATTCTTTTGGTAGTCAGAGCTTTCTTTGTGTAGAGAGAAAATGCTCGATGAGCTGCTATATAAAGTTGTTGTTCTGTTGACTATCGGATGATGTCTTCATTAAAAGCTATCAGATGATGTCTTCAGTAAAGCCATCGGATGATGTCTTCAGTAAAGTCATCGGATGATGTCTTCAATAAAAGCCATTGGATGATGTCTTCAATAAAGTCATCGAATGATGTCTTCAGTGGAAGCCATCGGAAGATATAAGTAGAAAATTTGTCGTTTTGTAACCGGATGATGTCGAGTAATTTATCCATCGGATGATGAAGGTAAAAGTCTTTTGTCCTTTTGTAATCGGATGATGTCGAATATTTTATCTAACGGAAGTGTGAGTAAGTATAGTTTTCGTTTTGCGATCGGCTGAAGTTGGAAGAGTTATTCTTCCGGCTGACGTCATCGGTAGATGCGAGTAGCAAAAACTTGTCGTTTTGCGATCGGCTGAAGTTGGAAGAGTGATTCTTCCGGCTGACGTCATCTGCTGAAGTTGGAAGAGTGATTCTTCCGGCTGAAGTCATCGGTGGAATTCTTCAGTTTATTTCGTTTTTGTTGACCTTGTCTAGCGGCAAATGCGTTTGACTTTTAAATTTTCACGTTTCCACGTTTAAGTCTTGGTCGAACCAATTCCTACTATTTCAATTGATATGTCCAAATATTGATTTACAACCCCGTTTAATTTCTGCTTGTTTTCAAATGATTTTTCGCTGTGAATTTTAACGTTGTGGTTTCAGTGAACGTCGAGTTTTGACTTTCAAGTGAAATTTTAAGTTTGGTCCAAAATTTCTAGTTATGTTCGGGTTTATGAGTAACGAACTGAGTTTAGAAAACTCGGGGCGTTACATAATGAATATTATAAGCCTACTCAAATCATAACTAAACTAGTTGATTCTCTTTCGCTTATTGGCCAATCGACTTTAATCAACCTTCGCATTTCCTACTGAGATCCCAAGTCTCCAAGTGGGCCGTCTTGGCCACCGTGGCCTTGGCTTTTTGGAGAATCCCGCTCCTGTGTCGTTGGACTTATAGCCCGACAGTCTCTCGGGTGGGTTTGTTTATCCTTCCAGTTTTGAGCGTCTTCTGGGATAGTTATAGAATTTTGACTTTGATTTAAAAATAGTGTCAAAGGTTGCTTACCCGTGAGCTACTACCATAGCATGCATGTAAGGAGCAATAGTCAACTTCTGTTTGTTGTCTATCTTTTAAACCCTTCCAAATCTGCCCTCCTTCAATTTTCAAATTTTAAATTTCAAAACCTCCTTATCCTCTTTTGACAATATTCTCTTATTTCTTTAAGATTTTTTTCTCTCATATCCAAAATCTTCTCTTCTAAACCATGAGCCCTCTTTATTTTGATAAAAATAGTCAATTTCTACTTCAGCTTCATCATCAATCTATAATAATTATTAATTATTAATAAATCCTTTCAGAATATTAACTAAATTAAAAAAAGATGAAGTTGCTCTTGATATTATAACATTCCATGGCAAAATATATATTTTTATTTAATTCAGCATTGATTTTTACGAACATATACATAAAAAATATTTGTGTAATATGTCTTTTTCAAGACGTATCACTTGTGTGTGTGGGCCTATTTCTATTGTGTTATCTGTGTATATAGTGTCGGTGAGAATCACATTTAGTGACCTAAATTTTGTTATTATGTTGAAAATAACATGTGTCTTTCAATGTATGGTTTTAAATGAAAATCATATGATTAGTAGTACGTACACAATAAATAAAAATGAAAAATTTATTTTGACTTAACTTTGGTAAAGTTATTTAGGATTACATAAAATTAGATCAAAATTTAGGATTCCAGAGTTATGTAATTCAATGATATCATAGTTTGATCAATAAATTGTTTACATGTGTGCCTCTAATTAGGAGAATTCTTATCATTGTCTTGATTTTATTTTTGAGGCGAATAGAAATGAGATTGTGACAATATAGTCTTTTTCTCACATCAAAAGCTAAACTTTTATTATATCAACTTTATTGAGTATAATTTCACAACTAACAATCATGCGCATCGTATCCATAAATTAATCATTAGATATATACTCATGACATCCATGTTATATCATTTAAGTCACTAATTAACATATATTACTCACATAGCCACATGTCACATTTTTACAAAGCATATCTAGCCATACATACAACCATGAAAATATCTTTTTATGTACTAACGTCTTCCATTGTAGGGTCTAATGATCAAAACTATAAGTTTTACTTACTATGTTACTATGACGACCCAAATGAAACCTTCAAACAGAAAATTACTTGACGATAAAAATTTATCGGACCATCCAACTCTTAAAAAGTAAACAATTAATATAGGAATGGAAGACTATAAAGATAGCTATGGCCCACAAATGATAAGTCCAACATTGACATCTAGATAATTTTTGTAACGCCCTGAGTTATCTGAACCCGGTTCGCTACTCATTACTTGACCATGACTAAGAAATTTCGAATAAATTTAAAACTTCATTCGACATACAAAATTTGACGTTTACTAAACGTTTCAAACATTTGAAAACTTTGCAGCGGAAAAATTATTTAAGACTACAATGGGATTAAACTAGCGGTGAAAATAGTGTTGGAAAGATTAATGGAAATATTTCAAGTGTCCGGTCAAAAGAATTAAGGTTTTAAGTGATGGACTACTCAAGGAATTACAAAAGTCGAATTCATCTGCCGACGACAAAGTCAACAGAAGAAGCAGAAGTAGAAAACCAAAGGCTTCTGCCGATGACGTCTACACGACTTCACCCACAACTTCATCTGCCGAAGAAGTCGTGAGAACTTCATACACCACTTCATCTGCCGATGAAGTCAACATAACTTCATCTGCCGATGAAGTCAGCGCAATTTCATCTCTCAATAGATAAACACACGACATCTTCCGATAACAACAATATGACTCCTTCCGATAGAATTAAAACATACACTACATCTTCCGATTCACTAAACGACAAACAGATTACTCTACATCTTCCGATTCACTAAACGACAAAACAGATTACTCTACATCTTCCGATTCACTAAACGACAAAACAGATTACTCTACATCTTCCGATTCACTAAACGACAAAACAGATTACTCTACATCTTCCGATTCACTAAACGACAAAACAGATTACTCTACATCTTCCGATTCACTAAACGACAAAACAGATTACTCTACATCTTCCGATTCACTACTCGACGACTTAATACTCTACATCTTCCGATCGAATAGACTACATTTGCCGACACGTGCTTCTCACATGACTCCTTAAGGCATTTGCCGATAGACTTCCATCTTCCGACAGACTGATACACCACATCTACCGATAGACTTCCTTCTTCCGATAGACATCAACACGATTTCCTTCCACAGAACGCAATAAACCTCTACACATATCCACTGATACAAAAATTATTCAATTCCTACCAATGGACTAAACAACCTGTCTATAACCCGAGAAAGCTTCGACTATTTAACAGACTTAAAACATTTTACCAAAAATCCATTCATAACACTCCAAGTCATTGTATTGATCAAATTCAGTAAAAACATGAAAATCAGAAATTCTCGAAAACAAAGTCAAATAGCTGTAATCTCATTTACTAAAAACTTCATATACTCGATTAAATCATTATCCACTAAACCTCCACATCTGTAGACAACATGCTAAACCGCCCCATCAGTTACCATGCCGAAGCCTGAATGCTCTCCTCCAACGTCCACTATTCCTCAACACGATCAGGAGACACACCTGCTAACACTTCTTCACCTACATCACAAAACTCATCTATTAGCCTAATGCTAAGTAAGTAAAGCAGTATATGAATGAAGTAAAATGCTGAACTTATACTCTTAAATATGCAGTTTCTATTTTTCTCATCTCAGTGGCATACGCATTCGTTCATAACATGATCTGATCCCATGGTTCCCTTGGGAGTGGGATCAATTCTCCCAATGTCTACATCCTCCTACTTAATTAAGGGGCAGATGAATTCCCTTAACACTTGATCTGATCCTTGGTTCCCTTGGGAGTGGGATCAATTCTCCCAATGTCTAAATCCCTTCATAAGTTAAGGGGTGGATTAGTTCCCTTAATAGCTTGTCTGTCGCATACTGTTCATACCTTACCATTTCTTACATGAAATTCATTTTCGTAACTTTTAACAAAACATGATGCATGGACAATAGAAACATTCAAGCATACATAAACCTACTGTTTTGTGATGTAGGCCCGAAGGCACAAGCAATACTTTACTTACCTGGCTCCTGGAAATCTGTCTGGTTGCTAGCTACTTCGGAGGTCTGTTCACCTAAGTTCATACAGAATATAAATCAAGGCTTCACTAAACCTTTCAAAATATCAAACAGCGGTTCGAGAAATCTAGTTAGAAACTCTACTACCCGAGCATTCCTACTTATCGCTAAAACCCGAATCTACACTCAATCTCAGCATCCTCAAAATCCTCACATTGCAATCCTCCAGGCATTTCACCACTATACCACAAGAGAAATAAGGAAAAGAAACTTACCTAAGTCGAAGGAGAACCGAGCGAGGAGAATCGCCTAGAGAGCTCGGCTGCTTGAGCTGAAAAATCGAGAGTGAAATGAGCATTGACGGCTATACCTCATTTACTCTTTCCTTAAATACGTTATCCACAATATAAATTGACAATTACCCTTATGCCCTCACTTAGTTACTCATTAACCTAATTGCTATTTCTCCCTATTTCATTCTATAAAATTCACACTTAGAAGATTAATTGGTTATTTTAATTCTAATAAACCGGGTGTTACAATCTACCCTCCTTAAAAGAATTTTGTCCTCAAAATTCAGTACCTGAACAATCTTGGATGCTGGTCCATCATGTCTTGCTGGCGTTCCCATGTTGCTTCCTCTGTATTCTGATTGTGCCACAAGACTTTTACCAACGGTACCTCCTTGTTGCGTAATACCTTTACTGCAAAATCTAAAATCTTTACTGGCTTTTCTTCATAGGTAAGTGTAGGTTGAATTTCAATGCTTTGCTGTTCGACAACTTGAGCTGGATCCCGCACACACTTCTTTAACATAGAGACATGAAACACGTTATGTATTCCTCCCATAGAGGCTGGTAACTGTAACTGATAAGCTGTTTTCCCGATCTTCTTCAGAATTGGGAACGGTCCAATAAATCTAGGATTTAGTTTGCCCTTCTTTCCAAACCTCACAACTCCTTTGAATGGTGATATCTTAAGAAAAACTTCATCCTCTACTTCAAATTCCAGTTCTCTTCTCCTCTTGTCTGCATAGCTTTTCTGTCGGCTTTGAGCTGTCAAAATTTTCTGTCGGATGAGGGCAATCTTCTCCACTGTTTGCTGCACGATATCAAGACCTAGTAGTTGTGCTTCACCAACTTCATCCCAGTACAACGGTGATCTGCATTTTCGTCCATATAATGCCTCATACGGTGCCATTCCTATTGTCGCCTGAAAACTGTTGTTGTAAGAGAACTCTACCAATGGTAAATACTTACTCCAAGATCCTTGAAAATCTAATATGCACGCTCGGAGCATATCCTCTAAGGTCTGAATAGTTCTCTCGGATTGTCCATCTGTTTGAGGGTGAAAGGCTGTGCTGAAGTTAAGTTGCGTTCCCATAGCCTTATGCAAACTTTTCCAAAACTTAGATGTAAATCTAGAGTCTCGGTCTGAAACTATAATGCTTGGAACTCCATGTAATCTAATGATCTCTTGCACATACAACTCAGCAAGTTGATCCATCGAATATGTTATCTTTATCGGCAGGAAATGGGTGGATTTGGTCAAACGGTCAACTATTACCCAAATTGCATCATGTCCTTTTGTTGTTCTAGGCAATCCTGTAACAAAATCCATTGCCACTTGATCCCAATTCCATTCCGGAACCGGTAGGGGTTGTAATGTTCCTGCAGGTCTTTGATGTTCAGCCTTAATCTGTTGGCAGACCAAACATGACTCCACATGCTTCGCCACACATCTTTTCATACCTGGCCACCAAAAATGCTGCTTGAGATCTCTGTACATCTTGGTACTTCCAGGGTGGACAGAGAACCTGGAAGAGTGTGCCTCAGAAAGAATTTCCTTTCTAAGTTTGGTATCAGCTGGAACAAACCATCTATTTCTAAACTTAAGGACCCCATCGGTAGAATGGTTAAAATCTGACTTGTCCGTAGAATCCATGTTTGACTTGTACTTGCTACACTCGTCATCAGTTATCTGAGCTTCCTTTATTTTCTCTAGAATGGTAGGCTTTAAAGTTATGGCTGAAAGTATGGCTGTCACATCAGTTACTGCTTCTAGATTAAACTTTTGGAATTCTGACTCTAGAGTTAATGGCATACTGAAATTCATAGGTGGGGTTGATGTTGTTACTCTACTCAAGGCATCTGCCACAACATTTGCCTTACCAGGGTGGTACTTAATCTCAAGGTCATAGTCTTTTACAAATTCCAACCATCTACGTTGCCTCATGTTTAGTTCCTTCTGTGTGAAAATGTACTTCAGGCTCTTATGGTCGGAAAATATTTCACAAGATTGTCCATACAAATAATGTCTTCAAATTTTAAGTGCAAATACCACAGCAGCTAATTCTAAGTCATGTGTAGGGTAATTCTTCTCATGAGTTTTCAACTGTCTGGAAGCATAGGCTATCACTTTTCCTTCTTGCATCAAGACACAGCCAAGACCAATCTTGGATGCATCACAATAAATACTAAATTTACCATTCTCAGCAGGAAGGGTCAGGATTGGAGTATTGGTCAGTTTCTGTTTCAAGGCTTGGAAACTATGCTCACATTCATCGGTCCATAAGTACTTCACATTTTTTCTTGTTAACTTAGTAAGAGGTGTAGCAATCTTTGAAAATCCTTCAATGAACTTTCTATAATACCCTGCTAATCCAAGAAAACTTCTAATATCAGTAGCATTCTTCGGTTGGGGCCATTCCTGAACTGCTTGAACCTTGGCTGGATCGACCGATATTCCATCTCCAGAGATCACATGACCCAGAAAGTGAACTCTATCCAACCAAAACTCACACTTGGAGAACTTAGCATAAAGCTGGTGCTGCTTAAGCACTCCTAACACCAAATTCAAGTGCCTAGCATGATCCTCCTTAGTTCTAGAATAGATCAGAATGTCGTCTATGAATACAATAACAAACTTGTCCAAATACTCGTGAAACACCCTATTCATAAGGTCCATGAATGCTGCTGGTGCATTTGTCAAACCAAAAGACATAACCAAAAACTCATAATGCCCATACCTTGTGCGAAAGGCAGTCTTTGGGATATCTTCAGATTTAACCTTCAACTGATAATAACCAGACCTTAAGTCAATCTTAGAGAAAACTCTTGCACCATTGAGCTGGTCAAATAAATCATCAATCCTAGGCAGGGGATACTTGTTTTTGATGGTCAGCTTGTTTAATTCTCTATAGTCTATGCACATACGCATCGATCCATCTTTCTTCTTGACAAAGAGGACAGGTGCACCCCACGGTGAGAAGCTAGGGCGTATGAATCCCTTCTCCAACAAGTCCTCCAACTGTTTCTTTAACTCCTTAAGTTCTGTTGGTGCTAGTCTATATGGATTTTTAGACACAGGTTCTGCTCCAGGGTAGACATCTACAACAAACTCAATTTCTCTATCCGGTGGCAAACCGGGAAGGTCATCCAGAAACACTTCTGGAAAGTCTTGGACAGCAAGGATATTTTGAGGAGTTGCCTTACCTACAAGTTGTGTATCTAGAACACATGCCAAGAAGCACAAGTACTCCTTGCATGGTGAAGGTCTAAAATTTAAAGAAGTCATAACAGACATTTCCTTACTCTTCTCTGAAGCTTGGAAGGTATGTTTCAAACCACCAGGGGGTTGGAAACTAACTATCCCAGTCCTACAATCAATTATGGCGTGGTGTTTGGACAACCAATCCATTCCTAAGATTACATCAAATCCCATTATATCCATAACAATTAAATCAGCAGATAGATTTTTGTCCCCTACTAATACCATGCAATCATGCAACACTTGGTTGGAATGTAAATGTTCACCAGAGGGTAAAGCAACATTGAATACATGCCTAGAAGGTGTGGATTGTACTTCTAATTTATCAGCAAAAGCAGACGCAACAAAAGAATGGGTTGCTCCTGAATCTAGCAAGGTAAAAGCAGGCATAGAATTAACCAATATAGTACCTGACACAACAGCGGGCTGGTCCTCTTCGCCCGACTCCATCATGGAAAATATTCTCGGTTTTATCTTAGCAGGGCCACTCTTCAACGTTGGGCAGTCTCTGATGACGTGGCCAGTCTTATTACAGTTGAAACATCGAAGGACCCTGGGCTTCGGGCAATCCTTAAACGAATGCCCAAACTCCTCACAGTTATAACACTTACCAGTCCCAAACTTACACTCGCCCGGGTGGCTCTTCATACATTTCATGCACTGAGGAAACTTCTTGGTGTCCGGTACCTTCTTTCCAGAACCTTGGCCACTCTGACCATCAGCGGGTCTCTTTATTCCCCTCTGTTGGTGGGGCTGGAAGAACTTTCGCGGGGCTTCCTTTGGTCCAGCACACTTCATTTCAGCTTCTTCTGCCTCCAATGCAGTAGACACTACTTCGCTGAATGACAAGCCTTTAATGCCTGAGTACTTCACTCCTCTGTAAATCTCTGGCTTTAGACCTTGCAGGTATTGAAACACTTTATCCTCATTTCTATGGACGAGGTATCCAGCAAACCTTGACAGAGACTCGAATTGCCTATTGTACTCTGCCACAGACCCAGTCTGCTTCAAGCTCAAAAACTCAGCCTTCTTTGCGTTCTGGACAGTGGTGCTAAAATATTTCTCATAGAAGACTTCCTTGAATTGCGACCAGGACATGGTTGCAATATCGGTGGTGATCTCCAGCGACTCCCACCAAAGTTGTGCATCCCCTGCTAGATGAAACGTTGCCAAAATGACCTTCTCCCTTTCCCCAACATTGGCACACCTGAACATGCTCTCTATCTTTCGAAGCCATTCCTCAGCAACAATCGGGTTAGATGACTTTCCATCAAATGTGGGCGGTTGCAGCCTACGAAATCTATCCCCTGAATGCTCATTGACGTGACCTGAATTGGCACTTCCTTGTGTTTCCCGACTCAATAACACACCTAACTGGTCAGATTGCTGTCGCACAATATCTGTCTGCTGACGCATCAACTCCGTCAGCTGTCTAATTACACTTGAATCTTCTTCATTCCTCAAGTTTGGCATCTCCCTAGGTACTCTTGGTCTCCCTGGTCGTCTAGCCATTTGTCTAAGGTTCTGCACAAAGTTATCTATACTCATAAACATCTTATAACTGAAGCTAACATAAACACTTACAGTTGTTGGAGTACTTTCATGCGACGGTTGGCACTGATGAGTAATCTTTTGAACGGTTTAACTGAATGTCTCTGATACCATACTGTAACGCCCCGAGTTATCTGAACCCGGTTCGCTACTCATTACTTGACCATGACTAAGAAATTTCGAATAAATTTAAAACTTCATTCGACATACAAAATTTGACGTTTACTAAACGTTTCAAACATTTGAAAACTTTGCAGCGGAAAAATTATTTAAGACTACAATGGGATTAAACTAGCGGTGAAAATAGTGTTGGAAAGATTAATGGAAATATTTCAAGTGTCCGGTCAAAAGAATTAAGGTTTTAAGTGATGGACTACTCAAGGAATTACAAAAGTCGAATTCATCTGCCGACGACAAAGTCAACAGAAGAAGCAGAAGTAGAAAACCAAAGGCTTCTGCCGATGACGTCTACACGACTTCACCCACAACTTCATCTGCCGAAGAAGTCGTGAGAACTTCATACACCACTTCATCTGCCGATGAAGTCAACATAACTTCATCTGCCGATGAAGTCAGCGCAATTTCATCTCTCAATAGATAAACACACGACATCTTCCGATAACAACAATATGACTCCTTCCGATAGAATTAAAACATACACTACATCTTCCGATTCACTAAACGACAAACAGATTACTCTACATCTTCCGATTCACTAAACGACAAAACAGATTACTCTACATCTTCCGATTCACTAAACGACAAAACAGATTACTCTACATCTTCCGATTCACTAAACGACAAAACAGATTACTCTACATCTTCCGATTCACTAAACGACAAAACAGATTACTCTACATCTTCCGATTCACTAAACGACAAAACAGATTACTCTACATCTTCTGATTCACTACTCGACGACTTAATACTCTACACCTTCCGATCGAATAGACTACATTTGCCGACACGTGCTTCTCACATGACTCCTTAAGGCATTTGCCGATAGACTTCCATCTTCCGACAGACTGATACACCACATCTACCGATAGACTTCCTTCTTCCGATAGACATCAACACGATTTCCTTCCACAGAACGCAATAAACCTCTAAACATATCCACTGATACAAAAATTATTCAATTCCTACCAATGGACTAAACAACCTGTCTATAACCCGAGAAAGCTTCGACTATTTAACAGACTTAAAACATTTACCAAAAATCCATTCATAACACTCCAAGTCATTGTATTGATCAAATTCAGTAAAAACATGAAAATCAGAAATTCTCGAAAACAAAGTCAAATAGCTGTAATCTCATTTACTAAAAACTTCATATACTCGATTAAATCATTATCCACTAAACCTCCACATCTGTAGACAACATGCTAAACCGCCCCATCAGTTACCATGCCGAAGCCTGAATGCTCTCCTCCAACGTCCACTATTCCTCAACACGATCAGGAGACACACCTGCTAACACTTCTTCACCTACATCACAAAACTCATCTATTAGCCTAATGCTAAGTAAGTAAAGCAGTATATGAATGAAGTAAAATGCTGAACTTATACTCTTAAATATGCAGTTTCTATTTTTCTCATCTCAGTGGCATACGCATTCGTTCATAACATGATCTGATCCCATGGTTCCCTTGGGAGTGGGATCAATTCTCCCAATGTCTACATCCTCCTACTTAATTAAGGGGCAGATGAATTCCCTTAACACTTGATCTGATCCCATGGTTCCCTTGGGAGTGGGATCAATTCTCCCAATGTCTAAATCCCTTCATAAGTTAAGGGGTGGATTAGTTCCCTTAATAGCTTGTCTGTCGCATACTGTTCATACCTTACCATTTCTTACATGAAATTCATTTTCGTAACTTTTAACAAAACATGATGCATGGACAATAGAAACATTCAAGCATACATAAACCTACTGTTTTGTGATGTAGGCCCGAAGGCACAAGCAATACTTTACTTACCTGGCTCCTGGAAATCTGTCTGGTTGCTAGCTACTTCGGAGGTCTGTTCACCTAAGTTCATACAGAATATAAATCAAGGCTTCACTAAACCTTTCAAAATATCAAACAGCGGTTCGAGAAATCTAGTTAGAAACTCTACTACCCGAGCATTCCTACTTATCGCTAAAACCCGAATCTACACTCAATCTCAGCATCCTCAAAATCCTCACATTGCAATCCTCCAGGCATTTCACCACTATACCACAAGAGAAATAAGGAAAAGAAACTTACCTAAGTCGAAGGAGAACCGAGCGAGGAGAATCGCCTAGAGAGCTCGGCTGCTTGAGCTGAAAAATCGAGAGTGAAATGAGCATTGACGGCTATACCTCATTTACTCTTTCCTTAAATACGTTATCCACAATATAAATTGACAATTACCCTTATGCCCTCACTTAGTTACTCATTAACCTAATTGCTATTTCTCCCTATTTCATTCTATAAAATTCACACTTAGAAGATTAATTGGTTATTTTAATTCTAATAAACCGGGTTTTACAATTTTATAGTGCAATTCTAATAAATTAAAGTAGAATAACTAGAAAAGGAAAGGCTAATAAGTGTCATATCTCACCATTAAACTTTCAAACATAATAAAAATACTCAATTAAACGAGAAATGTTCACCAATCCTATGCCAACTCCTATAGATATCTCTGACTCTGACCTAAAATGAATGTTGTTAAGGTGAGTTGACTAAACTCAGTAAGAATCTGAGTGTTGTATGAAGAGTTCAATTAAAGTGGAAGTGAGCATGTTATAAGAAATCACATGTTAAAATCGAGAATGAAACATCAGAAAGACAAATGTAAGAAATAACCTAGTATTTAACAAAGATAGACCACTACTGAAAAATGTATAAAATCTCAGTGAAAAAGAAGGTGCTGTCTGAATTGAAAAAACCTTATAATTTGGTGGTCGAATGAATGAAAAAAATTGTTTGATGTCTAAAATAAAAAACCCTAATAGTTCGGTGGTCGCACTGACGAAAAAAATTGTTCAGTTACTGAATTGAAAAACCCTCATAGTTTGGTGGCCAAACTGATGAAAGAAATTGTTCGGCGTCAGAATTGAAAAACCCCTCATAGTTTGGTGGTCGAATGGTCAAAAGAAATTGATCGGTGACTGTATTGAAAAAACCTCATAGTTTGGTGGCCGAATTGACGAAAGAAATTGTTCGGTGACTGATTTGAAAAAGCCTCATAGTTCGGTGGTCGAATTGACAAAGAAAATTGTTCGGTGTCTGAAGTGAAAAACCCTAATAGTTCGGTGGTCGAACTGACGAAAAAATTTGTTCGGTGTCTGAATTGAAAAATCCTCATATTTTGGTGGTCAAATTGACGAAAAAAATTGTTCGGTGTCTGTAGTGAAAAACTCTAATAGTTCAGTGGTCAAACCAACGAAAAAAATTATTTGGTGACTGAGTTGAAAAAACCTCATAGTTTGGTGGCCAAACTGATGAAAGAAATTGTTTGGTGTCTAAATTGAAAAATCCTCATAGTTTGGTGGTCGAGTTGACGGAAAAAATTGTTCGGTGTCTGAAGTGAAAAACCTTAATAGTTCGGTGATCGAACTGAGAAAAAAAATTTTTGGTGTCTGAATTAAAAAAACCTCATAGTTTGGTGGCCAAACTGACGAAAGAAATTGTTCGGTATCTGAATTGAAAAACCCTCATAGTTTGGTGGTCGAATTGACGTAACAATGAAGAGGTTTAAACCTTAGATGAACTTGTCTAAATCATCAATAAACGAAAATCATTTGTAATTGGGCTTTTAGTTAAATATGTGCACCACTCTACATGAAACCTAACGCACTCTCTTCTTTGTTTCCAAATTCCAACGTGTGTTTTCCAACGTGTTTTAAAGTAGTTTTCTGATGCAAGCGTTTAATTGTTTTTTTAAACGGTGAAGTTTCGAGTCAACAGATAAAGTTTTAAATTTTTTTTTATATACGAAGTTTTTGAGTCCGAGAATTAGAGGAATGAGTAGCGGACCGGGTCGAGGGGACTCGGGGCGCTACAAAATCTCATTGGTAAAAATTTTATAATGCAATCACAACATTTAGGAGGCAACATGAGAGAGATGACAGGACATGATGAGCCTAATACCCAGAACTTTTTAGTAAGCAAATTTTGAGGACAATTTTATCATACCATTTAATATAGATATGCAATAAAATATGTAAAATTTTAAGAGTTATTAGAAAGATTAGTGGAAATCTAATTATTTATAATTGGATTTATTAATAAAATTAGAAATAAGAGGGAAAGAAATGGAATGTTGGCATGTGAAGAATGTTGCCGTGGAGGAAATATAAGAGAAAGTGAGAAATTTTAATTAATATCTATTAAGGGATGGTGTTTGAACGTTGGAAGAAAAAGAAGATTAAGGAAATGAGAGAAATAAATTGAAGTTGAAAAAGTCAACAAGGATATAGTTTCAATAGCCAATGGTGTAAGTGGAAAAAAAGAAAAAGAAATTCACGTTGAAGGAAACACAAAGGGGAAAAAAAAGAAATGGTGGTATGAAGTGTTGAATTGTCAACCATTTATAAAAATTTGAAAAGTCAAATTGAAAAGCAAGAGGTGGGTTTTATTGCTTTTGTCGTGGAAAAGAATAAGGAATAAATTAAAATAGTTACTATTTAGTCAGATTAATCTAACTAATATTTAGGATTAAATGAAGCAGGTAAAAAACAAAAAGTTGATTGTATTTTCATCTAATAAAATTAAGTCACCTCCTTATGCTTAACACTTATACTTTAAAGTGTTAAGTGGAAGAAGCATCATCTGAGTATTTCTTCTATCAAAGGCTGCATTTCTTGAAGAAATCTCAAGCTAAGTTAGACGTTAGGTTTTATTTATGAAAAAGAGTTGCTATATGTTGAAAAAGTAGTGGAGTTTGTGGGTTTTATGGAGAATGGATTAAGAGATGCACGAAAATAGTTGGGTTTTACTATTTCTTGATTTGTTTTCAAGATGAATTGATGAGAATGCATGTTTATGGATGAAAGGGAAGAAAATTAGCAAAAGTGATGATGAATAGTTTGAATGGGAAATACAGGGCATTTTGGTTATGGAATTTCAATTATGTGAATTTGTTTTTCTTTGAAAAAAATGATTAAAGCATGTTAAAATAGACTCTTTAAGGAGTCCATTGCTTTTGAAATTTTCGAATTCGGATATGTATAGCAAAATATAGGAATTTTTGAAATTATATTAAATTATAAGTTGAATTCCGAAAATGGGTTATGGAGTGGTTGAAGTTGGTTTGCCTATTGTTTGAAACCATTTGGTAGGGATGATCAATTTTGATTTAGGAACATGTATGTTATTGTAACGACCCCAGAGGGATCGTCACATAATCCGTATCTTCCTTAATCATTTAATTCTTATTACTCACACTCTATTCATTTTTGGTAATATTTTTTTTTGAAACATAACTTAGCTCAAGATGTCATGCACGATTCACTAGGCATCGCTCAGCAAAGGAATACATTACGCACCTGCCGGCGGGTAGTGCAACGCGTATCGGCTGATGAAGAGAAACTTAAACCCTTAGACTGCATATACCGATAGAGAAATAAACCACATCTACCGGTCACTAAACCGGGTTTATGTCATCCGATGAACATGTGCTTCTCACGTGAATAATTAAAACATGACCCGGTCACTAAACGACAAGATAACGCTCACATCATCCGGTAACTAGACGACAAAATTAAATTTACATCTTCCGATGGCTTAAACACTCTACATCTACCGGTCACTGGGCGATGAAATAACACTTGCATCATCCGGTAACTTAAATACACCTCATCTGCCGATCACTAGATGACAAATTTAAACTTACATCTTCCGATGACTTAAACACTCTACATCTACCGGTCACTGGGCGATGAAATAGCACTTATATCATCCGGTAACTTAAATACGCCTCATCTGCCGATCACTAGACAACAAATTTAAACTTACATCTTCCGATGACTTAAACACTCTACATCTACCGGTCACTGGGCGATGAAATAGCACTTACATCATCTGGTAACTTAAATACGCCTCATCTTCCGATCACTAGACGACAAAATTAAACTTGCATCTTCCGATGACTTAAACACTCTACATCTACCGGTCACTGGGCGATGAAATAGCACTCTCATCATCCGGTAAACATAACCTTCTCTGACTTCAAACTTCAATGTCATAACATTCGTACCAATGAAAATCAGTAACTCACCCAGAATTCATATAGCGGAAGACTTAAGCAAACAGACCAACCAATGCTCCTTAAAATTATTTTCAGATTCAGTGGTCAACAGACATCTTTAAAAGGAGACTCAATGTTATAAAATAGACTCATCCTACTTAAACTATCATATTAATTATCATAACTAAAATCATAAAAACGTTAACCAGGGGTCTCATTTGCCATCCAGCCACAGAAATTGCACCCTGATCACCTTCCAGCAACCAAGCTCAGACATCATCATAGACTTTGGGATCCTCACCTGAAATCTCGTCACCTACATCATAAGGTTTAAACTATAAGCCTAATGCTTAGTAAGGAATGCAATACTAACAAGTATGCATGAATGCTCGTTTGAGAAACAAAGCTCAATGAATTTTCTATTCTAATTATACGGTAGGTTTCCTTTTTTCTCGCCGTTGCATAAGAAAAGTCACGGAGATGTCGGTTAATCCTATCGGAGAAGATGCCTTAAGAAAAGTCATCGGATGATGTCTCAGTAAACTCATCGCAGAGATGAGAGCTGACGTCCATCGGAAGATGTAGGTTTAAGTCCATCGTATGATATCTCAGTCAACTCATCGGTAGATGAGAGGAACGTCACAGAAGATGTAGGTTTAAGACATCGGATGGTGTCTCAGTAAAACCATCGGAAGATGCGTGATGACGTCACCGGAAGATGTTAGGGTATTTGTGTGTTTTTTTTTTTTTTTTTTTTTTTTTTTTTTTTTTTTTTTTTTTTTTTTTTTTTTTTTTTTTTTTTTCTTCGTACACGGTTAGAACAGTTTACGAGTGATGTCTTTGTCTTTTTCTTTCCATTCAGCTTACGTCATCGGCATGAGATTCTATTGGGTGTTTCTTCGGGTTTTCCGATTGACTTGATTCATCGGCGGATGTTTGGATTCTGCAACGTTCAAAGTTTTTCACGGATTCAAATTCTATTTCTTGACCGATTATTCTTAACAT
>CM039509.1:30282908-30295008 GCA_022432975.1 Begonia masoniana
CTAGTCCTAAAAAGTTAGAAAAATCTACTCTTAGAAAAACTAACTAAAAGTAACGAAATACTTACTGCCGGTGAAGCACGTTGCATGGCAGCCGACATTGTCGGGTAATCCATTGAACGTCTCGACCACTTTTGCTCTGATACCAACTTGTAACGCACCCGAACCCGACCCGGCTCGGTGCGCCACTTTGCTAACTCAAACCGTGTTTAAAACGACGGGTAAAAACAATTAGGAAATAAAAAAAATAAAAAAAAAAATTATTTTTGGTGTGCTGTCGCGCACACGCACCGCGCGCCAGGGCGCTACGCAGCCTCCTGCGCGCGCGCAGCGCCTAGCGTTCGGCGCCCAGCGCACCTACATGCCCATTTTCAACTTTTTTTCCACATTTTCTCACTTTTCCTCATTTTCCGTCAAGCCAAACACCTCAAAAAATTCTAAAATTTTTACCACACAATCCTGACACCCTTAAATCCGTGTCCCGTAAAAATCTTCAAAAATCGACTTAAAACGGTTAATAAAAAAATTAGAGAAAATAAACCCGACGTTATTTATTTTAAAACTAAAACGAGCGGCACTATAACCAAAACTTGGAACCAAAACCAGAAAATATATAGTTTCAAACTCCCAGTATTTATACACAAACCAGTCCTCAAAACACTGATCACAAGAATCCAAAAATACTTACAAAACTATCTACATCAAACTCCCACAAACTACCCGAGGAAGTGGTCGTGACGCCTCGACAATAGCCAACACCGGCATACTTCATGCATCTCCAACTGCTGCCTAGTCCTGGGCTGTCTCATCTACCTCACATGAGAAAATCTTGTCACCTACACCATAGAACACAAAACATAAGCCTAATGCTTAGCAAGTAGGGAAATAATGCACATTAAATCGACGCATGCTCGACTCAACCCTAACATGCAGTTTCTACTCGCTATGTTGTATTCAGTTCATTCTTGTTGCATTTATCTTTCACTTGCATGTGAATCAAGTAGGCACACATCCCAACACAATCCAGGACAGCCACGCCTTCAACCACAGAGCAAGATCGAAGGCACACTGTAACGCCCAGAATTATATAAACCCGGTTCGCTACTCATAATCCTGAACCATACTATGACATTCTGAGAAAATTTCAACTTTTCGCTCAACGGTCAAAGTTTGACCTTTATAAACATTAAAACTTGCACCGGAAATTCATTTGTGTAAAACAACATTTATTAATTTAATTAAAATGTTAAAGACAATTGGTTGAAAGAAAACAAAACAAAATAGAACACATCCACCGCTGAACAGTTCCAGTGATAGAAATAGAAACAAAAAGGCTTCCACCGCTAAACAATGTCAGCGGTAGATGCAGAAATAAAATAGTCTCAGCGGTAGATGCGGAAATAGGAGGCATCCACCGCTAAACAGTGTCAGTCGCACGACATGTCGACTACCCACAGCCACCGCTCACGTCCAACGATCGAATCCTTCGAACGACAGTAACCCTCAGCATCCACCGATCACAAAACGACAAAAATCTAATACTCACTTCTACGCTCACATCCACCGGTCACAAAATGACAAAAATCTAATACTCACTCCTACGCTCACATCCACTGATCAAAAAACGAAAAAAATCTAATACTCACTCCTACGCACACATCCACCAGTCACAAACGACAAAAATCTAATACTCACTCCTACGCTCACATCCATAGGTCACAAAACGACAAACACTCAACATCCACCGGTGGACTACATCCACCGATAGACAAACACTCAACATCCACCGGTGGACTACAACCACCGATAGACAAACACTCAACATCCACCGGTGGACTACAACCACCGATAGACAAACACTCAACATCCACCGGTGGATTACATCCACTGATAGACAAAACACTCAACATAACAGCATAACAACCATTTTCACTCTAAATAAAGAAAACTCCGACTACCAAGTGCTTGAGCATTTTACTAAAAATCGTTCAAAACAACATAAGTCCACAACTTTCTAAAAATATCCAGCAAAGCAACAACCTCTAAACCAAAACATGATTTTCATGCTCAGAACAAGAAATCCATAAAGTTGTTAAAAACATCAGAACTATTAATGTTATTAAAACTCTCTGCATACTTCCACCAGTCACTTAACCACTAAAACTTCATAAATAGACAATAGTTAAACTGCCTCATCAGAACACCAAACCATGGCATTGAAGTGCTCCCCCAACCAGCCTAGTCTTCAACATGCTCAGAGAACACACCTTTTGAGGCTTCTTCACCTACATCACAAAACTCATCTATTAGCTTAATGCTAAGTAAGTAAAGCAATAATGAAATGATATGCTGAAATATAAATCCTAGTCATGCAGTTTCTACTTTCACATCTCAGTTGCATTCACGTTCTTTCTCTTATCTGATCCCTCGGTTCCATTGGGAGTTGGATCATTTTTTCCAAAGTCATACATCCTCATCATAAATTAAGGGGCAGATTAGTTCCCTTAACAGCTGATCTGATCCTAAATTCCATTGGGAAGCGGATCAATTTTTCCAAAGTCATACATCATCTTCATAAGTTAAGGGGCAGATTAGTTCCCTTAATAGTTTATCTGTTGCAATCTGCTCATTTCTTACCATACCAATACATGTAAATTCATTTTCGTATTGTTTCAAAATATAATGCATGACATACAGACAAATTCAAACATACATAATCCTACTTTTTTGTGATGTAGGCCCGAAGGCACATGCATACTCCACTTACCTGGCTTCTTGGAAATGCTCAGTTTCAAACTACTTCGGAAGTTTTGCTCACCTAAGTCATAAACAGAATATCAATTAGATTTTTACTAAACCTCATTCTAATTTATCCAGAAATCTAAGGAATCTAGTTTGGGAGTTCTATACATAGTGCATTCCTGATTCCCCACAAAATCGAAACTAACTCCCACCTACAGCATTCACCAAAGCTCACATCTATACTCCTCTCTACCATCACTAGTTACAATGTAACACGAAATCAAAGTAGACTCACATAGTTTGGAGAAAAATCGGAGAGGGAATCGCCTGGAGAGTTCTGCTCAGTTTGAGCTGAATACCGAGAGAGAGTATGGAAAATAGTGGCGGCTACAGTGCATTAATCACAAAACCTCTTTCCTTAAATAGGTTATCACTATAATTCTCTATTTACCATTATGCCATTACTTAGTCATTTATTAACCTAATCACTAATTCTCCCAATTTTATCCATAAAACGTACACTACAAATTAGTTAAGTAAATTGGTTCGATGAAACTGGGTGTCACACACACATCCTAAACAATATGGGACGGCCATACTGAATCTCCTCCCCTATCAATCGTAGAATCCTCAGTGTGCCTTCAAGCACGAACAGGTTGAGGCATTCATACTTCCGACACGTTACGTAATTTAGCATAGCATCTCTAGTAGAATCCCTCTCGGGGTGCTCCAACGAGCCACTTGCCCGATGAGGCTATTCTAGTAGAGTCCCTCTCAGGGTGCTCCAACGAGCCACTTGCCCGACGAGGCTATTCTACTTGAGACCAAGTTGCATATCCATTTTCATATCTTACATTTCATCCTCACCACTCAAACATGCCAAACACGTGGTTTTGTAGTTAGAAAACAATGATGCATGACACACGATTCTCAACTCCAACAAAACACAACAAATAAACACAACAAATAAACAAACAATACCTACTGTTCCATGGTGTAGGCCCGAAGGCAACAAAACATGCATCCACTACTTACCTGATTGCTTGACTTTCAATTGCTTACTTCGTCTAATAATTCACTCACTCGATCACCTAAAATAACAAAAACTTAACTTAGTAAGTCACCAATAAAGTCTAAGGGATTTTCTAACTAAAACTAAACAACACCTAAAACAAATTTCACTCTCAAAACACAAAACCCGAGTTTTACCCAAAGTTAACAACATCCAACTTCGAACGGCCATAACTTCCTCGTTTTTCAACGGATTTCAACGTGCCACCCCAATCTGTAAACCTATACACGTCTACTATCCATTGAAACATTAAATTAACGAACCAAATAACTTGGCCTGACCGAAATATACAAAACAGAATCGGCTATCAATTATTCACAAATTAGTTTTTCAAAACTTCCACTAAATCACCATTCTTACTCCCTAAACCACCTAAACTAATCCATTTAAAAACAAAAGCATAAAATTTGGAAAGAAATCTAACATTTGAACCCAATTTTTTGAACTCCATGGTTAGGGTTTTCCAAACCCTAACCAAAACCACAAAACTACCCTAAAAACCTCTAAACCAACCCCTAAATGCATATAACTCAAAACCCCAACAAAAGCTCACCTTAATCTCTTGCAAAATCTATGGATAGAAGGAGGAGGGAGGCATCAATGGTGGCTGGTTTGTGGAGAGGAAGAAAGGGGAGGGGAAGAAGATGAATCAAACTTTAAAATTTTACCTTTTTATCTTAGCATTTTTTTCTACTTTTAAAATTTTCCACCAACTTTTTAAATTTTACACATTAACCACCTTTTATTTCCTTCCCTTCTTTCCTCCAAATTGGAGCATCCCATTTCTCCCACATCTTCATCACAATTTCTTCTTTTCTATTGGTCCAAGTATGCTTTGAATTTTCAACCTACACTTTTGACTATTCAACACCTTTGTTTTGACAATTCATCTTCTTTTCTTTCTTCTAACCAATAACCAATAACACTTAACTTTAAACACCCTAACCATTAATCCTAGGCCTATACACGTTATAGGAAATTCCTGGTGTTACAATAATAGTTCCGGACAACCACAGCATGGAGAGGTTCCAAAAGCTACGGCCTCCAATATTCAACGGACAATCTACGGACCTCTCTATCGCTGAGTAGTGGGTTCAAACAATGGAGGACATGTTGGCTTATGCCAAAGTAGAGAATTCTGAGAAGGTCACGTGCGTCACTTTCCGCCTGGCATTAGATGCCCGATCTTGGTGGGATTCTGTTAAGGCGACTACAGACGTGACACTGATTAGGTGGGAACCTTTTAAGACCGTATTCTTTGATAAATATTTCAGCCGTACTGTGAGGGTGGCAAAAAGGTGTGTAGTTCACGTAGCTAAAGCAGACCAGCACAGTTGCGGAGTACATTAGAAAGTTTGATGCCTTATCACGGTTTGCATCGCGCCTGGTCAGTGATAATGAAGACAAGGTGCAACAGTTTATGGATGGATTAAACCGGGAGATTCGGAAGAACATCATAGTATCTGGCATTTTAGATGTGCCCTACGAGGACATCACAGCGAGAGCCTTGGAGTTTGAGGCTACAGAATTGACCTGTGTTAAGCCTAGAGAGCCTGCTAAGGGCTTCTTTCGTGAGATCCAGCCTCAGGTACGGAATCGATGTTGGAAACCTAAAGGACAACAGCCACAACCACAACAGCAAAGAGGCGTAAAGAGGCCTTATGAGGGAGGAAAGGATCAGGATAAGGGGAAACAGGTTCAGGGGGCTACACAAAAGCCTATTTGTTCTAAGTGCCAGAAGGAACATTATGGCGAGTGTCGGATGGGTACCAACAGCTGTTACAGATGCAAAGAGGTTGGCCATTACATCATGAACTGCCCATTATTGGACCAGAATCAACCAGGCAGAAATCAACAGAGCAGAGATTAGAGAAGAGTTATGTCGAGAATCTTTGCTTTCATCGAGCCTGGTGATGTCGACGACGAGGCTCAACCATCTGTTATAGCAGGTACTATCTTAGTCATGGGTGTACCAGTATTTTCTTTAATTGACACGGGAGCTACGCACTCCTTCATTTCAACTGCTTGCATGACTAGATTGGAGTTAGAGTCTGAGTTAGCATAGAGTGAATATAGAGTGATGCTGCCTTCGGGAGCGCTTATGCAGTCCAATCGTATCTTCCAAGGCAACGTCGTCTCTGTAGAGTTTAATACTCTCTATGCTTGCTTGATAGTTATGAGCATAGAGCGGTACGATCTTATATTGGGAATGGACTGGCTGGCATGCCATTTCGCTACCATTAATTGCCGATTCGGATTGGTAACTTTTTGGCCTCCGGATAAGGAAGAGTTCTCATATCAGGCATTAAATAGGTCAAGTGGTCACCTATTCCCTATTCCATGGAGGTCCGAGAGCAGTTTAAAGGTGAATGCTCATTTTATCTGGCTACAATGGTCAATACTCAGTTGCTTAATGGGGTAAAGCCAGAAGACTTTCTAGTGGTTAGAGAATTCTCCGAGATCTTCCTTGACGATCTTCCCAGATTACCACCGGATAGAGAGATCGAGTTTTTTATTGATGTTTATCCAGGCTCAGGGCCTGTATCAATCCATACAGACTAGCACTTGCTGAACTAAAGGAGCTTAAGACTCAGTTAGAGGAGTTGTTAAACAAGGGGTTCATTCGACCCAGTTTCTCTCATTGGGGTGCGCCTGTTTTGTTTGTTAAGAAGAAGGACGGGACTCTCCGAATGTGCATCGATTACAGAGAATTGAATAAGCTAACGGTGAAGAATAAATATCCACTGTCCCGGATTGATTATTTGTTTGACCAACTACAGGGTGCCCGAGTGTTTTCGAGGATTGACCTACGCTCGGGTTACTATCAGTTGAAGGTCCAGAGGGAAGATGTACAGAAAGTGGCCTTCTGAACGAGGTACGGGCATTATGAGTTTCTCGTTATGTCTTTTGGACTTACGAATGCCCCGACAGCATTTATGGACTTAATGAACCACGTCTTCAAGGAGTATTTGGAAAAATTTGTGGTTGTGTTCATCGATGACATCTTGATCTATTCAAAGACGAAAGAGGAACATGAAGAGCACCTACGGATAGTTTTGGAAGTTTTGCAACAACGCCAGCTTTACCCAAAGTTCTCTAAGTGTGAGTTTTGGCTTGACAGAATAATCATTCTTGGCCATATCATATCTCAAGAGGGAATCTCAGTGGATCCAGCTAAGATCGAGGTTGTTAGGGATTGGCCATAGCCTAAAAATGTGCGTGAGGTACGCGAATTTCTTGGATTGGCTGTATATTACAGGAAGTTCATCGAGGGATTTTCAAAGATAGCAGTCCCTCTATCCCGATTGACGAGAAAGAATGAAAAGTTTGTATGGTCTGCTGCATGTGAAAAGAGCTTCAATGAGCTGAAACAAAGACTAATTACAGCACCAGTGTTGACATTGCCTGTTGAAGGCGATAAGTTCAGTATATACTGCGATGCTTTAAAGATTGGACTTGGGTGTGTGTTGATGCAGAAGGGCACGGTCATTGCTTTTGCTTCTAGGCAGTTGAAGCCGTACGAGTAAAATTATCCGACACACGACCTTGAACTTGTAGCGGTTGTCTTTGCTTTAAAAATCTGGAGACACTATCGGTATGGGCCGCATTGTGAGGTGTTCTCCGATCACAGGAGCTTAAAGTATTTGTTTACGCAGAAGGAACTTAATATGCGACAGCGAAGGTGGTTGGAGTTCGTTAAAGATTATGACTTAAAAATTAACTACCATCCGGGAAAGGCAAATAAAGTCGCTAATGCCTTGAGCAGGATGCCTAGTGCGAGTCAGCCTTCGCTTGCTGCAATGTCGGTGACGTTGAGATCTGAGATTGAGAAGTTTGATGTGGAGATTGTGGCAGAGTTGTCAAGCATGCTCACCAACATTTCTCTTAGACCGACGATGTTGGACAGGATACGAGAAGCTCAATAGAAGGATTTGGAGTGTGAAAGGCATCGAATGAGCACGACATCTGACGGTACGTCTGATTTCAACCTAACAGATGAAGGGGTATTGAAATTTAGGCACAGGTGGTACGTACCTAGCAATGATGAGCTGAAGAGAGAGATCTTAACCGAGGCACTGGGTTCGAGTGGGGGAGAAGGCAAAAACCCTCTTCAGGGGGAGGGAAGATCGTGAGTACACGTGTACCACCCTTCGAAACCCACGTGGCAGCAGCCCATCGGTGGGAACTGCATGACTTGGGCCTGCGGGAACGGGGTCCAGGCCGTTACAAAAAAGGTGCCTTTTTTGTAACGGCCTGGACCCCGTTCCTACAGGCCCAAGTTGTGCATGTCCCACCGAAGGGCTAGCTCCCACGTGGGTCCCCGAATGGCGGTACACGTGTACTCACAACCTTCTCTCCCCTGAAGCTAGCTCAGTCGTACTCCTCACTTGTACCCCAGGTACTAGTCCCTGAGGTCCTAGATTCAAGTGGGTGGGGGAAGGAGAAAACCCTCTTCAGGGGGAGGAAAGATCGTGAGTACACGTGTACCGCCCTTCGGGGACCCACGTGAAGCAGCCGATCGGTGGGAACTGCACAACTTGGGCCTGCGGGAACGGGATCCAAGCCGTTACAATATTGTTCAACTACCAATTTCAACCTAACTATCGATGAAAACTCTCAATCTATCATCGTAAGTCAATAATACAGCAAACCTAACAATTTCTTACATAAACCTATAATTTCTCAAAACCTTATACGAAAACTCTAACCATTTTAAATCCTAAAAAAATTGGAAATTAAACGCGTCAAACACACGAAGTTTAACTAGAGCTTCAATATTGGAAGGAAATGGAGGAAGAAAACCAATCGCTATAGGTGGAATCGTTGACCGAATGAGGAAATCGCCGCGGAGGAGAGGTGACGCAGAGAAGAGGGGAAAAGCAATTTGGAGGAAGAAGAAAATTATGAAATGGGGGAGGGAAGAGAGAGTATTTTGTTTTTATAAAAATATTGACTTCGCAATTTACCATATTACCCCTCTACTTAACCCTCAACTAAATCCGTTCTTTCGCATATCGATTTTGTCCCTCCAAAATTTCTTTATTCTTCCAAATATTCTAATTTACTTCTAGGGTTCTAATGAAACTTCCCATTCGTAAAACGAGCTTAATTTACTATTTTTTACAAATAAAACTCTAATAACAGGAAAATCGAACTCGGGATTTACACTATTGATTTGGGTTCCCCAAAATTCTTTATTTCTCCAAATATTCTAATTTATCACCAAGGTTCTAATAAAACTTTTCGTTTACAAAACGGACTTCGTTTGCTATATTTACTAAAATACCCTTATATTACGAGAAATATCAAAACTAGTAAAATCGTCGTAACATCTCCAAAAATTCCCTTATTCCTCCAGAGACTCCTATTCTTTCATAAAGTTCCAATAGAACTTTCCGTTCGCGAAACAGCTTAATTGACATTATTTACAAAAATGCCATTGTATAGCAAAAATCTAAAACTCGAAATGAACCAGACGTTACATTCCATCCACCTTAATTAAATTTTGTCATCAAAATTTGATTTAGCTTATCATTCTTGACATTAACGCCTCATGTTTTGCGACCTTATTCTTCGATTTACAATTACTTCGTTCCTTTCGAGTCTAAACTGCCGATCGATCGGCCATGCATTTTGGGGGCGAATTGCCCCTTTTGCCCCACGTTTTGTCTGGTCCTTTGGCCCATTGTTTTTACATGTGTTTTAAAATTTTTGTTCAAATGATTTTCAAGATAATTTAAAACGAATTAGACTTTGGTTTAATGCTTTAAAAGTCAAAATTTATTTAGTGTACAAAAGAAAATTTCATTTGGGAAATAAGGGTAAAGGATTAAGGGTCGCTACATTTTCATTATTGTATTATGCACGTCCATGCATTATGTTTTCCGAATAAGCATGCAAAATGAACTTTCAAGTATGTTTTTCATGAAAAGAATAATAAAAAGGTATAAATGTTTGTAATAACGGTCACGTCGGGGTGGTGGTTCAGACATGGCTGTCAGATGAAGTATGTTTTCCCCTGGGTAGATACGAGGGGCTATCCAATTGTCGGATGTGCCGCTCCTATCTACTAAGAGCGAAGCCCTGGTGACGTCTTAAATGAAATGAATAGCAAAAAGGTAGGATGACTGCATGATTTTAAGCATTGCATACGCATACCATTTATCTGCATTTACGTAGGTTTACTAAGCCCTTTAGCTCATAGTTTAATTCTATTGTGTAGGCGATTTTGAAACAGGTGAGGACGACGTTCATCAACCCGACGCATGATCATGTTGATGGAGAATGGCCCGTGGGAGTGTGCTGGCGCAGTCGGTGCGTATTTTGACTCGTGGGGATGTAAGTAAATGTTTTGGGGATTTTGATAGAAAAAAATATAGGAAAATTGTATAGATGACTCATTTTAGGATGCTTGGCAACTGGATAGATAATGTATAGTATTATTTTGTGTTTTGATATTTTCAACCAGAGGAAAATGTTCAGATTTTAAATGGATCTACACAGTTCGTTTTCATAAAATTTCCTTACGTTTTAAATATGTTTTGAGTCAGTTTTTGGGTGATTGGTGGAGTAAGGATTGTATGCAGGTAAAAGTGTTGTTATGAAGTGTTTAGAGGTGAATTGATGAAGGAAAAAAAATTGTGAAGTGTGTGCAAAATGTGCAGGGGATCGAAGGAAAATGAAGAAAGAAAAGGGAAGGGGAAGAGGAGCAGCTCTCTGGATTTCAAAATCCAGAGAGTATGCCGATCGATCGCCAGGAGGGGCGATCGATCGGCAGAAGAGAGGCGACTCTCTAGAAATTCCAGAGAGTCTGTCGATCGATCACCTGTAAAGGGGCGATCGATTGCCTGGTGTGGGGGCGATCAATCACCCCCTTATTTTTACATAGTCGATCGATTGGCTGTCTATGGGCCGATCAATCGGCCATGCAATTTTGGGCGTAATGCCCTGTTTGCCCTCGGCTTGTCTGTTTTGCGATGTTACTAAGTGTTTCTATGTTTCTTCAATTATTTTTCAAATGATTTTGAACAACTTAGACTTTGATTTAAAGTGTAAGAAGATAAAATATAATTGCGGTCAATAAAATGAAAAAGAAAAATTTTATACGGGAAATTAAGGGTAAGAATTAGGGTCGCTACAATTATGATATCAGAGCCCCTGGGTTTTAAAAACGGTTCTGTAGACTGCTCGACTGCACAGCCACTACGCGGACATCCTTCCTTTACTGTAAGTACATCTAAATGCTTTATTTGATTTCGATTTCTTAGAATTGTTTGTTTTAACTTTTATAGGAGATATAAAATGGTCCGTGCTAGAGATGCCGAGAGAAAGCCTTAGATAACTGACAGATTTCTGACCTGCAGGCTCACATAGGGATAGACAGGCGCAGCAATAGAAAAAAAAGGATGCGTTCTACCTCTCACTGAGAACACGAGAATCTCCACGGACTCTACCCAGGACCTCTTCCTCGTCTTCTGTCAATACAGTGCAAGCTTTATAACAGTTTTCCGCCGTTCCTGATGCTTCTTGTGGCACTCATGAGTTAGCTCTGAGATTTTATCGTCTTATAATTTACCTTCTGATTCTTACTTTACAAATCGTCTTGGTAATTTCTACCAGTTTAGTAAACTTATAGTCTTCTGTTGATTCATGCATATGGGACGATGAGTCATCCCTATAAACGGTACGTTCCGATTTTTTTGATACTTGCTTCATTATAGATGAATTAGTAGTTTCTTGGATATTTTTCTCAATATAAAGACCAAGTTATGGTAACTTAAGAAGTTTTGAACGTAACATACAACCCAGTTTGGGTCAAACATTAAATCAGTGTAAGTCAACTGGGCATGCACGTACTAGTTTTCTCCTGTTAGTATTCACCATAGGGTCTGTCCAACACGCCTTCCCAAAAATGGTGGCGTAGGAGTGTAAAACTAGGCATGTTGTGGCAACTAGTTGCACTATATTTCATTTAAGTTACCCACGTCTTCTGGTGATTATGTTTGCCCACATGTTGTATACCTATAACAGATCCAACGTTCTTCTTACAAATGTCTCTATAATAATCCCTTCTCTTCTCACTTACGAGTTTTGGGCTACTCGTTCCCAAAATCTAGCCGTACAATTCTCACAAAGTTCAGACCTTCGGTTTGAGTGTGATTTTGGGGTCTAGTGGACAGTCACAAAGGTTATTCTGTACAATTCCTTCCTATGCTAGACTATACATTTCCTCCCAGTTATCTTGCAATGAACAAATTTTCCTTGTCATCTTTGATCCCTTAGCCTTCC